>JAPDVR010000008.1:47289493-47704667 GCA_026230005.1 Gila orcuttii | reverse complement strand
AAATTCCGGTCGCTAGGGGGAGTAAAATTAACGTTTTGGGAGGAGCCAATTTTACTAAAATGGCTATAACTCGAGAAGTAAATGAGATATCTTCACCAAACTTGGTACTCATATTTATGAGTTCAAATCAAGGTCACAGTAAAAAAACTGCGTCGATTGGCCACATGGTGGCGCTATAACATTAAAAAAACATAAAAAGGGGTGTGGCCACCTGACCGTTAGTCGATTGACTTGAAAATTGGTATGCAGTGTCTTGGTCCAAGGCCCCATGTATGTGTAAAAGGATATTGGCGTATCTCAAAAAACATGGCCGCCATCGACCAATGAAGTTTGAGCACCTATGAGACGAGGTTAACGGAGGCCGATCGGAACGAAACTCGATGGGCATGTTCGACTCATGGCCCTAGAGGCCTGTAAGAATTTTGAAACAAATCGGCCACTAGTTGGCGCTAACAAGTTTTACGGCTCTGTAATCACGTGGTGTTGCACACATCCCCACAAAATGCATATCATTTGATAGATCTCCTCATGTTGAACAACTTTGCCTCTAGAACCATTGTTGTCAATCAAATCGTTCATTAAATATTCACAATTATGTTAAAAACCTAATTTTGCGAACTAGTCCCTGGTTTTTCGCCCGATCGGAACCAAACCAGTATAGGGCAATTCTCTGGACTCTCTAGATCAATAATTATTGATAAAAAGTTGAAATGTTGCATTTGGGTGGCTGTAACAGGGTCATTTAGAAAAGGGGCAGGGTAAAATACGGTCAAAAGCCTATAAATCCTAAACGAAAAGTCAAAACTTCACAGAAATTGAAGAGCATATGTCTCATAACATGGTGAAGAAGCATGCAAAGTTTCATGGAGATCGGACCATAGGTGGCGCTATAACTGTTAAAAAGCTTTAAAACCATAGATTTCCTATGGTAAATTGCCTATATTGGCTGTAAATGGTTTTTTCCATCTATTATGTCAGTGTTTAAATGTATGCTAAATAAAATGTACTGTCTTTTGATGCTTTTGTGCTTAACGGCCTTAAAGGCCTTACCTGCTTGAACACCGCTAAATGCTGCTTGCAGCTTTAATTATTATTATTATTATTATTATTCTGCCGTAAAACGCATCGTGCAGACCAAACCGTAAGTGCTAGAGACTTGATATTTGGGTTTAAGGTAGCACAGAAATCGAGGAGAGGTTGAGAGAATATGAGCCCGATTGGCCCATAGGTGGCGCTGTAGTAACAAAAACGCGAAACTGCTCATAACTCCTAAACCGTATGTCGTACACTCAAGTGTCTTATATCATTGGAAAGCTGGACTTCTGACTTAAAAAACGTATATCTCCGATTTCATTTCCGGTATGCAAATTTTTCCGCCATTTTGAATTTTGTCGAAAAACTACTTTTGCGAACTAGTCCCTGGTTTTTCGCCCGATCGGAACCAAACCAGTGCAGAAATGTTCTCTGGAGTCTGAATATCAATAATTATCAAAAAAAAGTTGAAATTTTGATTCATGTTCGCTAGGGGGCGCAAAATAAACGCTGTGGGCGGAGCCTATTTTACTAAAATGGTTATAACTCAAGAAGTAATTGAGATAGCTTCACCAAACTCGGTACACATGTGAATGAGTTCATTCTGAGGTCACAGTAAAAAAATCGCGACGATCAAACACTAGGTGGCGCTGTAATGTGAAAAAAACATAAAAAGGGCTCTGACCAGCTGACCGTTAGTCCGATTGACTTGAAAATTGGTAAGCAGTGTCTTGGTCCAAGGCCCCATGTATGTGTATGAGGACATTGGCGTATCTAAAAAAACATGGCCGCCATCGACCAATGAAGTTTGAGCACCAATGAGACGAGGTTAACGGAGGCCGATCGGAACGAAACTCGATGGGCACGTTCGACTTATGGCCCTAGAGGCCTGTAAGAATTTTGAAAGAAATCGGCCACTAGTTGGCGCTAACGAGTTTTACGGCTCTGTAATCACTTGGTGTTGCACACATCCCCACAAAATGCATATCATTTGATAGATCTCCTCATGTTGAACAAATTTGCCTCTAGAACCATTGCTGTCAATCAAACCGTTCATTAAATATTCACGAATATGTTAAAAACCTACTTTTGCGAACTAGTCCCTGGTTTTTCGCCCGATCGGAAACAGACCAGTCTAAGACAATTCTCTGGACTCTCTAGATCAATAATTATCAAAAAAAAGTTGAACTTTACCCTATGGTTCACTATAACAGGGTCATTTAGAAAAGGGGCGTGTCAAAATACACTCAAAAGCCTATAAATCGTAAATAAAAAATCAGAACTTCACAAAAATTGATGAGCATATGTGTCATAACATGGTGAAGAAGCATGCACAGTTTCATGGAGATCGGACCATAAGTGGCGCTATAACTGTTAAAAAGCTTTAAAACCATATATATCTTATGGTAAATTGCCTGTTTAAAACCAGTGCAGTACAATTCTCTGGACTCTCTAGAATAGATCAATAATTGTCAGAAAAGGTATAACTTCTTCATTTGGATGGCTATAATAGGGTGAAAGACCAGCTGTGATGACTATATTAAACAGCTTTGATGACTATAACAGCCAATAAGTGGCATTTTACAATAAGTGGACCTGCTGTCATTTTATCATACTACTCCCTAATATTGTTATATATAATTCATATTTAGACTTTATAAAATCATTATTTTAACATTTACAATCACATTCATGTATTATTCACAATTGTGTCACAGGAAGGCTCAGGCTGAAAACGAACGTTAGGCCACGCCCTCACAGTACAAATTCACTCATAACTCGAAAACGCGAACTCCCTGCGCGCTCAAATTTGGATGGTAAAGTCCTCTATTGGGCCTTGATCGAAATCTATCGTCGCGGGCCTCGGGAGCGCCCCCCCGCGGATCGCTAATTCGAGAGACCCCCGAGTTTGAACGGCTGTAACTCTCGACCTAGACCACCTAGATTCTTGTGCGATAGCTCGTTAGAAAGGGCTCGTCCTCATCTAGCTTCGATTCGAGTTTGGTGCGATTCGGCCAGGGCATTCCCGAGATATAAGCCCCAAAATATATTTATTATTATTATTCTCCGCTAAAACGCATCGTGCAGACCAAACCGTAAGTGCTAGAGACTTGAAACTTTGTCAGATGGTAGTACAAAAATCGAGGAGAGGTTATCAAATTATGAGCCCGATTGGCCCATAGGTGGCGCTATAGCAACCAATTGCGCAAAACTGCTCATAACTCCTAGACCGTATGTCGTAGACTCAAGTGTCTTATATCTCTGGAAAGCTGGAAACCTGAAGTAAAAAACGTATATCTCCGATTTCATTTCCGCCATGATAGATTTTCCGCCATTTTGAATTTTGTCGAAAAACTACTTTTGCGAACTAGTCCCTGGTTTTTCGCCCGATCGGAACCAAACCAGTGCCAAAATGTTCTCTGGAGTCTGAATATCAATAATTATCGAAAAAAAGTTGAAATTTTGATTCACGGTCGCTAGGGGGCGCAAAATGAACGTTGTGGGCGGAGCCTATTTTACTAAAATGGCTATAACTCAAGAAGTAAATGAGATAGCTTCACCAAACTCGGTACACATGTGAATAAGTTCATTCTGAGGTCACAGTAAAAAAATCGCGACGATTGGGCACTAGGTGGCACTATAACATTAAAAAAACTTAAATAGGGCTATGACCACCTGACCGTTGGTCCGATTGACTTGAAAATTGGTATGCAGTGTCTTGGTCCAAGGCCCCATGTATGTATAAAAGGACATTGGCTTATCTCAAAAAACATGGCCGCCATCGGCCAATGAAGTTTGAGCACCTGTGAGACGAGGTTAACGGAGGCCGATCGGAACGAAACTCGATGGGCATGTTCGACTCATGGCCCAAGAGGTCTGTAAGAGTTTTGAAAGAAATCGGCCACTAGTTGGCGCTAACGAGTTTTACGGCTCTGTAATCACGTGGTGTGGCACACATCCCCACAAAATGCATATCATTTGATAGATCTCCTCATGCTGAACAACTTTGCCTCTAGAACCATTGCTGTCAATCAAATCGTTCATTAAATATTCACAAATATGTTTAAAACCTACTTTTGCAAACTAGTCCTAGGATTTTCGCCCGATCGGAACCAGACCAGTCTAGGACAATTCTCTGGACTCTCTAGATCAATAATTATCAAAAAAAGTTGAAATTTGGCATTTGGTTGGCTATAACAGGGTCATTTATAAAATGGGCGTGGCAAAATATAGTCAAAAGCCTATAAATCCTATACGAAAACTCAGAACTTCACAAAAATTGGTGAGCATATGTGACATAACATCCTTAAAAAGCATGCCAAATTTTATGGAGATCGGACCATAGGTGGCGCTATAACTGTTAAAAAGCTTTTAAACAATGTATTTCCTATGGTAAATTGCCTGTATTTGCTGTAAATGGTGTTTTGCATTTATTATCATGTAATGTTCATATCATAATGTTCAAAACCAGTGCAGTACAATTCTCTGGACTCTCTAGATCAATAATTATCAGAAAAAGTTGAACAACTTCATTTGGATGGCTATAATAGGGTCACTTCACAATGTAGCCATGACCTAGTGTCCCCAAAAGCTTATATCTCTTCAATGAATGCTCAGATCTTCTTAAAAACAAGTCAGAACATGTGCCATATGACTCCAAACAATCATGAAAAATTTCAGACAGATCGGACAAGATTTGCCTCTATAACAGTTAAAAATGGGAAAATTAAATGAATATAATGGCATATTAAGCCAATAAGTAGTATTTTACTGCCCCCTGCTGTTTAAAATATGAATTATACTTGAGTAGTGTGACAAAATTACTATTTAGACTTTATAAAATTACTATTTTAACATTTACAATCACATTAAGTCTAATTTCATCTATTGAAGTATCACTATTGACAATTCTGTCACATTGACAAATGTGAATCCTGAATGAGACATAGTTCAAATCTCTGTATCTACAACAGAATGTGTGTGTAGTCCTATGTTTCTGAATAAATTCTGAATAATCTGATTAATAGTTTGCAAAGACATGTATGAAATAACATTCAAATATATTTTCATAATGATTTTGTGTGTGTGTGTGTGTGTGTGTGTGTGTGTGTGTAAGCTTGCATAAAGGAGTTAAAATGGAAAAACTGTCAAAATGAAAGTGGCCAGCAGAGGGCAGTAGAAGACCACTTATTGGCTCATTCTACTTATTAATGAAGTCTTTTAACAGGTGCATTCATATTTAGACACTATAAAATCACTTGTATAACAATTACTATTATAACACAATCATATTTTGTCAGAGTTTATCACTTCATTTGTACTGACACTTCACATCAATGCTAGCAATGTGGTAAATCATGATAAACTATGGTAAATCATGCTAGAATCACGGTACTCTATGGCAGTGTTGGGAACCCTAATCAAACACACCTGATTCAACTCATCAGCTCATAATCACATAGGTTATTGAGCTGATGAGTTGAATCAGGTGTGATTGATTAGAGAGACAGAGAAAACGGGTCCTTCAGGACAGGTTTGGGAACCACTGCTCTATGGTAAATCATCCTAGAACGTAGTAAATCATACTAGAACTTGGTAAATCATGGTAAATCATGCTAGATTCATGGTAAATCATACTGGAACATGGTAAATCATGAAAAATCACACTAAAATGTGGTATATCATGGTAAATCATGCTAAAACATGGTCTATTCCATCTATGATATCAGTGGTTAAATGCTTGCTACATAAAACGTAATGTCTTTTGATGCTTGTGTGGTTAAAAATCTTAAATGCCTTAACTGCTTGAACACCGCTAAATGCTGCTTGCAGCTTTAATTATTATTATTATTATTATTATTCTGCCGTAAAACGCATCGTGCAGACCAAACCGTAAGTGCTAGAGACTTGATATTTGGGTTTAAGGTAGCACAGAAATCGAGGAGAGGTTGAGAGAATATGAGCCCGATTGGCCCATAGGTGGCGCTGTAGTAACAAAAACGCGAAACTGCTCATAACTCCTAAACCGTATGTCGTACACTCAAGTGTCTTATATCATTGGAAAGCTGGACTTCTGACTTAAAAAACGTATATCTCCGATTTCATTTCCGGTATGCAAATTTTTCCGCCATTTTGAATTTTGTCGAAAAACTACTTTTGCGAACTAGTCCCTGGTTTTTCGCCCGATCGGAACCAAACCAGTGCAGAAATGTTCTCTGGAGTCTGAATATCAATAATTATCAAAAAAAAGTTGAAATTTTGATTCATGTTCGCTAGGGGGCGCAAAATAAACGCTGTGGGCGGAGCCTATTTTACTAAAATGGTTATAACTCAAGAAGTAATTGAGATAGCTTCACCAAACTCGGTACACATGTGAATGAGTTCATTCTGAGGTCACAGTAAAAAAATCGCGACGATCAAACACTAGGTGGCGCTGTAATGTGAAAAAAACATAAAAAGGGCTCTGACCAGCTGACCGTTAGTCCGATTGACTTGAAAATTGGTAAGCAGTGTCTTGGTCCAAGGCCCCATGTATGTGTATGAGGACATTGGCGTATCTAAAAAAACATGGCCGCCATCGACCAATGAAGTTTGAGCACCAATGAGACGAGGTTAACGGAGGCCGATCGGAACGAAACTCGATGGGCACGTTCGACTTATGGCCCTAGAGGCCTGTAAGAATTTTGAAAGAAATCGGCCACTAGTTGGCGCTAACGAGTTTTACGGCTCTGTAATCACTTGGTGTTGCACACATCCCCACAAAATGCATATCATTTGATAGATCTCCTCATGTTGAACAAATTTGCCTCTAGAACCATTGCTGTCAATCAAACCGTTCATTAAATATTCACGAATATGTTAAAAACCTACTTTTGCGAACTAGTCCCTGGTTTTTCGCCCGATCGGAAACAGACCAGTCTAAGACAATTCTCTGGACTCTCTAGATCAATAATTATCAAAAAAAAGTTGAACTTTACCCTATGGTTCACTATAACAGGGTCATTTAGAAAAGGGGCGTGTCAAAATACACTCAAAAGCCTATAAATCGTAAATAAAAAATCAGAACTTCACAAAAATTGATGAGCATATGTGTCATAACATGGTGAAGAAGCATGCACAGTTTCATGGAGATCGGACCATAAGTGGCGCTATAACTGTTAAAAAGCTTTAAAACCATATATATCTTATGGTAAATTGCCTGTTTAAAACCAGTGCAGTACAATTCTCTGGACTCTCTAGAATAGATCAATAATTGTCAGAAAAGGTATAACTTCTTCATTTGGATGGCTATAATAGGGTGAAAGACCAGCTGTGATGACTATATTAAACAGCTTTGATGACTATAACAGCCAATAAGTGGCATTTTACAATAAGTGGACCTGCTGTCATTTTATCATACTACTCCCTAATATTGTTATATATAATTCATATTTAGACTTTATAAAATCATTATTTTAACATTTACAATCACATTCATGTATTATTCACAATTGTGTCACAGGAAGGCTCAGGCTGAAAACGAACGTTAGGCCACGCCCTCACAGTACAAATTCACTCATAACTCGAAAACGCGAACTCCCTGCGCGCTCAAATTTGGATGGTAAAGTCCTCTATTGGGCCTTGATCGAAATCTATCGTCGCGGGCCTCGGGAGCGCCCCCCCGCGGATCGCTAATTCGAGAGACCCCCGAGTTTGAACGGCTGTAACTCTCGACCTAGACCACCTAGATTCTTGTGCGATAGCTCGTTAGAAAGGGCTCGTCCTCATCTAGCTTCGATTCGAGTTTGGTGCGATTCGGCCAGGGCATTCCCGAGATATAAGCCCCAAAATATATTTATTATTATTATTCTCCGCTAAAACGCATCGTGCAGACCAAACCGTAAGTGCTAGAGACTTGAAACTTTGTCAGATGGTAGTACAAAAATCGAGGAGAGGTTATCAAATTATGAGCCCGATTGGCCCATAGGTGGCGCTATAGCAACCAATTGCGCAAAACTGCTCATAACTCCTAGACCGTATGTCGTAGACTCAAGTGTCTTATATCTCTGGAAAGCTGGAAACCTGAAGTAAAAAACGTATATCTCCGATTTCATTTCCGCCATGATAGATTTTCCGCCATTTTGAATTTTGTCGAAAAACTACTTTTGCGAACTAGTCCCTGGTTTTTCGCCCGATCGGAACCAAACCAGTGCCAAAATGTTCTCTGGAGTCTGAATATCAATAATTATCGAAAAAAAGTTGAAATTTTGATTCACGGTCGCTAGGGGGCGCAAAATGAACGTTGTGGGCGGAGCCTATTTTACTAAAATGGCTATAACTCAAGAAGTAAATGAGATAGCTTCACCAAACTCGGTACACATGTGAATAAGTTCATTCTGAGGTCACAGTAAAAAAATCGCGACGATTGGGCACTAGGTGGCACTATAACATTAAAAAAACTTAAATAGGGCTATGACCACCTGACCGTTGGTCCGATTGACTTGAAAATTGGTATGCAGTGTCTTGGTCCAAGGCCCCATGTATGTATAAAAGGACATTGGCTTATCTCAAAAAACATGGCCGCCATCGGCCAATGAAGTTTGAGCACCTGTGAGACGAGGTTAACGGAGGCCGATCGGAACGAAACTCGATGGGCATGTTCGACTCATGGCCCAAGAGGTCTGTAAGAGTTTTGAAAGAAATCGGCCACTAGTTGGCGCTAACGAGTTTTACGGCTCTGTAATCACGTGGTGTGGCACACATCCCCACAAAATGCATATCATTTGATAGATCTCCTCATGCTGAACAACTTTGCCTCTAGAACCATTGCTGTCAATCAAATCGTTCATTAAATATTCACAAATATGTTTAAAACCTACTTTTGCAAACTAGTCCTAGGATTTTCGCCCGATCGGAACCAGACCAGTCTAGGACAATTCTCTGGACTCTCTAGATCAATAATTATCAAAAAAAGTTGAAATTTGGCATTTGGTTGGCTATAACAGGGTCATTTATAAAATGGGCGTGGCAAAATATAGTCAAAAGCCTATAAATCCTATACGAAAACTCAGAACTTCACAAAAATTGGTGAGCATATGTGACATAACATCCTTAAAAAGCATGCCAAATTTTATGGAGATCGGACCATAGGTGGCGCTATAACTGTTAAAAAGCTTTTAAACAATGTATTTCCTATGGTAAATTGCCTGTATTTGCTGTAAATGGTGTTTTGCATTTATTATCATGTAATGTTCATATCATAATGTTCAAAACCAGTGCAGTACAATTCTCTGGACTCTCTAGATCAATAATTATCAGAAAAAGTTGAACAACTTCATTTGGATGGCTATAATAGGGTCACTTCACAATGTAGCCATGACCTAGTGTCCCCAAAAGCTTATATCTCTTCAATGAATGCTCAGATCTTCTTAAAAACAAGTCAGAACATGTGCCATATGACTCCAAACAATCATGAAAAATTTCAGACAGATCGGACAAGATTTGCCTCTATAACAGTTAAAAATGGGAAAATTAAATGAATATAATGGCATATTAAGCCAATAAGTAGTATTTTACTGCCCCCTGCTGTTTAAAATATGAATTATACTTGAGTAGTGTGACAAAATTACTATTTAGACTTTATAAAATTACTATTTTAACATTTACAATCACATTAAGTCTAATTTCATCTATTGAAGTATCACTATTGACAATTCTGTCACATTGACAAATGTGAATCCTGAATGAGACATAGTTCAAATCTCTGTATCTACAACAGAATGTGTGTGTAGTCCTATGTTTCTGAATAAATTCTGAATAATCTGATTAATAGTTTGCAAAGACATGTATGAAATAACATTCAAATATATTTTCATAATGATTTTGTGTGTGTGTGTGTGTGTGTGTGTGTGTGTGTGTAAGCTTGCATAAAGGAGTTAAAATGGAAAAACTGTCAAAATGAAAGTGGCCAGCAGAGGGCAGTAGAAGACCACTTATTGGCTCATTCTACTTATTAATGAAGTCTTTTAACAGGTGCATTCATATTTAGACACTATAAAATCACTTGTATAACAATTACTATTATAACACAATCATATTTTGTCAGAGTTTATCACTTCATTTGTACTGACACTTCACATCAATGCTAGCAATGTGGTAAATCATGATAAACTATGGTAAATCATGCTAGAATCACGGTACTCTATGGCAGTGTTGGGAACCCTAATCAAACACACCTGATTCAACTCATCAGCTCATAATCACATAGGTTATTGAGCTGATGAGTTGAATCAGGTGTGATTGATTAGAGAGACAGAGAAAACGGGTCCTTCAGGACAGGTTTGGGAACCACTGCTCTATGGTAAATCATCCTAGAACGTAGTAAATCATACTAGAACTTGGTAAATCATGGTAAATCATGCTAGATTCATGGTAAATCATACTGGAACATGGTAAATCATGAAAAATCACACTAAAATGTGGTATATCATGGTAAATCATGCTAAAACATGGTCTATTCCATCTATGATATCAGTGGTTAAATGCTTGCTACATAAAACGTAATGTCTTTTGATGCTTGTGTGGTTAAAAATCTTAAATGCCTTAACTGCTTGAACACCGCTAAATGCTGCTTGCAGCTTTAATTATTATTATTATTATTATTATTCTGCCGTAAAACGCATCGTGCAGACCAAACCGTAAGTGCTAGAGACTTGATATTTGGGTTTAAGGTAGCACAGAAATCGAGGAGAGGTTGAGAGAATATGAGCCCGATTGGCCCATAGGTGGCGCTGTAGTAACAAAAACGCGAAACTGCTCATAACTCCTAAACCGTATGTCGTACACTCAAGTGTCTTATATCATTGGAAAGCTGGACTTCTGACTTAAAAAACGTATATCTCCGATTTCATTTCCGGTATGCAAATTTTTCCGCCATTTTGAATTTTGTCGAAAAACTACTTTTGCGAACTAGTCCCTGGTTTTTCGCCCGATCGGAACCAAACCAGTGCAGAAATGTTCTCTGGAGTCTGAATATCAATAATTATCAAAAAAAAGTTGAAATTTTGATTCATGTTCGCTAGGGGGCGCAAAATAAACGCTGTGGGCGGAGCCTATTTTACTAAAATGGTTATAACTCAAGAAGTAATTGAGATAGCTTCACCAAACTCGGTACACATGTGAATGAGTTCATTCTGAGGTCACAGTAAAAAAATCGCGACGATCAAACACTAGGTGGCGCTGTAATGTGAAAAAAACATAAAAAGGGCTCTGACCAGCTGACCGTTAGTCCGATTGACTTGAAAATTGGTAAGCAGTGTCTTGGTCCAAGGCCCCATGTATGTGTATGAGGACATTGGCGTATCTAAAAAAACATGGCCGCCATCGACCAATGAAGTTTGAGCACCAATGAGACGAGGTTAACGGAGGCCGATCGGAACGAAACTCGATGGGCACGTTCGACTTATGGCCCTAGAGGCCTGTAAGAATTTTGAAAGAAATCGGCCACTAGTTGGCGCTAACGAGTTTTACGGCTCTGTAATCACTTGGTGTTGCACACATCCCCACAAAATGCATATCATTTGATAGATCTCCTCATGTTGAACAAATTTGCCTCTAGAACCATTGCTGTCAATCAAACCGTTCATTAAATATTCACGAATATGTTAAAAACCTACTTTTGCGAACTAGTCCCTGGTTTTTCGCCCGATCGGAAACAGACCAGTCTAAGACAATTCTCTGGACTCTCTAGATCAATAATTATCAAAAAAAAGTTGAACTTTACCCTATGGTTCACTATAACAGGGTCATTTAGAAAAGGGGCGTGTCAAAATACACTCAAAAGCCTATAAATCGTAAATAAAAAATCAGAACTTCACAAAAATTGATGAGCATATGTGTCATAACATGGTGAAGAAGCATGCACAGTTTCATGGAGATCGGACCATAAGTGGCGCTATAACTGTTAAAAAGCTTTAAAACCATATATATCTTATGGTAAATTGCCTGTTTAAAACCAGTGCAGTACAATTCTCTGGACTCTCTAGAATAGATCAATAATTGTCAGAAAAGGTATAACTTCTTCATTTGGATGGCTATAATAGGGTGAAAGACCAGCTGTGATGACTATATTAAACAGCTTTGATGACTATAACAGCCAATAAGTGGCATTTTACAATAAGTGGACCTGCTGTCATTTTATCATACTACTCCCTAATATTGTTATATATAATTCATATTTAGACTTTATAAAATCATTATTTTAACATTTACAATCACATTCATGTATTATTCACAATTGTGTCACAGGAAGGCTCAGGCTGAAAACGAACGTTAGGCCACGCCCTCACAGTACAAATTCACTCATAACTCGAAAACGCGAACTCCCTGCGCGCTCAAATTTGGATGGTAAAGTCCTCTATTGGGCCTTGATCGAAATCTATCGTCGCGGGCCTCGGGAGCGCCCCCCCGCGGATCGCTAATTCGAGAGACCCCCGAGTTTGAACGGCTGTAACTCTCGACCTAGACCACCTAGATTCTTGTGCGATAGCTCGTTAGAAAGGGCTCGTCCTCATCTAGCTTCGATTCGAGTTTGGTGCGATTCGGCCAGGGCATTCCCGAGATATAAGCCCCAAAATATATGCTTTTGAACGGGCATAACTCCCGGCCCCGATCGGCCACCAACACCGGGATGGTCTCGTTCAACAGGGCTCTTCGGACATTATCTAAGTTCTGAGTTTCAGATTTTTTCATTATTATTATTATTCTCCGCTAAAACGCATCGTGCAGACCAAACCGTAAGTGTTAGAGACTTGAAACGTTGTCAGATGGTAGTACAAAAATCGAGGAGAGGTTATCAAATTATGAGCCCGATTGGCCCATAGGTGGCGCTATAGCAACCAATTGCGCAAAACTGCTCATAACTCCTAGACCGTATGTCGTAGACTCAAGTGTCTTATATCTCTGGAAAGCTGGAAACCTGAAGTAAAAAACGTATATCTCCGATTTCATTTCCGCCATGATAGATTTTCCGCCATTTTGAATTTTGTCGAAAAACTACTTTTGCGAACTAGTCCCTGGTTTTTCGCCCGATCGGAACCAAACCAGTGCCAAAATGTTCTCTGGAGTCTGAATATCAATAATTATCGAAAAAAAGTTGAAATTTTGATTCACGGTCGCTAGGGGGCGCAAAATGAACGTTGTGGGCGGAGCCTATTTTACTAAAATGGCTATAACTCAAGAAGTAAATGAGATAGCTTCACCAAACTCGGTACACATGTGAATAAGTTCATTCTGAGGTCACAGTAAAAAAATCGCGACGATTGGGCACTAGGTGGCGCTATAACATTAAAAAAACTTAAATAGGGCTATGACCACCTGACCGTTGGTCCGATTGACTTGAAAATTGGTATGCAGTGTCTTGGTCCAAGGCCCCATGTATGTATAAAAGGACATTGGCTTATCTCAAAAAACATGGCCCCCATCGGCCAATGAAGTTTGAGCACCTGTGAGACGAGGTTAACGGAGGCCGATCGGAACGAAACTCGATGGGCATGTTCGACTCATGGCCCAAGAGGTCTGTAAGAGTTTTGAAAGAAATCGGCCACTAGTTGGCGCTAACGAGTTTTACGGCTCTGTAATCACGTGGTGTGGCACATATCCCCACAAAATGCATATCATTTGATAGATCTCCTCATGCTGAACAACTTTGCCTCTAGAACCATTGCTGTCAATCAAATCGTTCATTAAATATTCACAAATATGTTTAACACCTACTTTTGCAAACTAGTCCTAGGATTTTCGCCCGATCGGAACCAGACCAGTCTAGGACAATTCTCTGGACTCTCTAGATCAATAATTATCAAAAAAAGTTGAAATTTGCCATTTGGTTGGCTATAACAGGGTCATTTATAAAATGGGCGTGGCAAAATATAGTCAAAAGCCTATAAATCCTATACGAAAACTCAGAACTTCACAAAAATTGGTGAGCATATGTGACATAACATCCTTAAAAAGCATGCCAAATTTTATGGAGATCGGACCATAGGTGGCGCTATAACTGTTAAAAAGCTTTTAAACAATGTATTTCCTATGGTAAATTGCCTGTATTTGCTGTAAATGGTGTTTTGCATTTATTATCATGTAATGTTCATATCATAATGTTCAAAACCAGTGCAGTACAATTCTCTGGACTCTCTAGATCAATAATTATCAGAAAAAGTTGAACAACTTCATTTGGATGGCTATAATAGGGTCACTTCACAATGTAGCCATGACCTAGTGTCCCCAAAAGCTTATATCTCTTCAATGAATGCTCAGATCTTCTTAAAAACAAGTCAGAACATGTGCCATATGACTCCAAACAATCATGAAAAATTTCAGACAGATCGGACAAGATTTGCCTCTATAACAGTTAAAAATGGGAAAATTAAATGAATATAATGGCATATTAAGCCAATAAGTAGTATTTTACTGCCCCCTGCTGTTTAAAATATGAATTATACTTGAGTAGTGTGACAAAATTACTATTTAGACTTTATAAAATTACTATTTTAACATTTACAATCACATTAAGTCTAATTTCATCTATTGAAGTATCACTATTGACAATTCTGTCACATTGACAAATGTGAATCCTGAATGAGACATAGTTCAAATCTCTGTATCTACAACAGAATGTGTGTGTAGTCCTATGTTTCTGAATAAATTCTGAATAATCTGATTAATAGTTTGCAAAGACATGTATGAAATAACATTCAAATATATTTTCATAATGATTTTGTGTGTGTGTGTGTGTGTGTGTGTGTGTGTGTGTGTGTGTGTGTGTGTGTGTGTGTGTGTAAGCTTGCATAAAGGAGTTAAAATGGAAAAACTGTCAAAATGAAAGTGGCCAGCAGAGGGCAGTAGAAGACCACTTATTGGCTCATTCTACTTATTAATGAAGTCTTTTAACAGGTGCATTCATATTTAGACACTATAAAATCACTTGTATAACAATTACTATTATAACACAATCATATTTTGTCAGAGTTTATCACTTCATTTGTACTGACACTTCACATCAATGCTAGCAATGTGGTAAATCATGATAAACTATGGTAAATCATGCTAGAATCACGGTACTCTATGGCAGTGTTGGGAACCCTAATCAAACACACCTGATTCAACTCATCAGCTCATAATCACATAGGTTATTGAGCTGATGAGTTGAATCAGGTGTGATTGATTAGAGAGACAGAGAAAACGGGTCCTTCAGGACAGGTTTGGGAACCACTGCTCTATGGTAAATCATCCTAGAACGTAGTAAATCATACTAGAACTTGGTAAATCATGGTAAATCATGCTAGATTCATGGTAAATCATACTGGAACATGGTAAATCATGAAAGATCACACTAAAATGTGGTATATCATGGTAAATCATGCTAAAACATGGTCTATTCCATCTATGATATCAGTGGTTAAATGCTTGCTACATAAAACGTAATGTCTTTTGATGCTTGTGTGGTTAAAAATCTTAAATGCCTTAACTGCTTGAACACCGCTAAATGCTGCTTGCAGCTTTAATTAGGTGTTCAAGCACGAAGTGCTGAAAACCTATTGTATTTGTAAGGATTTTTATTATTATTATTATTATTATTCTGCCGTAAAACGCATCGTGCAGACCAAACCGTAAGACCTAGAGAGCTGAAACTTTGCCAGATGGTAGTACAAAAATCGAGGAGAGGTTATCAAATTATGAGCCCGATTGGCCCATAGGTGGCGCTATAGCAACCAATTGCGCGAAACTGCTCATAACTCCTAGACCGTATGTCGTAGACTCAAGTGTCTTATATCATTGGAAAGGTGGATTCCTGACGAACAAAACGTATATCTCCGATTTCATTTCCGCCATGACAGATTTTCCGCCATTTTGAATTTTGTCGAAAAACTACTTTTGCGAACTAGTCCCTGGTTTTTCACCCGATCGGAACCAAACCAGTGCAGAAATATTCTCTGGAGTCTGATTATCAATAATTATCGAAAAAAAGTTGAAATTTTGATTCAGGGTCGCTAGGGGGCGCAAAATGAACGTTGTGGGCGGAGCCTATTTTACTAAAATGGCTATAACTCGTGAAGGAAATGAGATAGCTTCACCAAACTCGGTACACATGTGAATGAGTTCATTCTGAGGTCACAGTAAAAAAATCGCGACGATCGGACACTAGGTGGCGCTATAAAATGAAAAAAACCTAAAAGGGGGTGTGGCCACCTGACCGTTAGTCCGATTGACTTAAAAATTGGTATGCAGTGTCTTGGTCCAAGGTGCCATGTATGTGTAAAAGGATATTGGCATATCTAAAAAAACATGGGCGCCATCGGCCAATGAAGTTTGAGTACCTTTTAAACAAGGTTAACGGAGGCCGATCGGAACGAAACTCAATGGGCATGTTCAACTCATGGCCCAAGACGTCTGTAAGAGTTTTGAAAGAAATCGGCCACTAGTTGGCGCTAACGAGTTTTACGGCTCTGTAATCACGTGGTGTTGCACACATCCCCACAATATGCATATCAGTCGATAGATCTCCTCATGTCGAACAACTTTGCCTCTAGAACCATTGCTGTCAATCAAACCGTTCATTAAATATTCACGAATATGTTAAAAACCTACTTTTGCGAACTAGTCCCTGGTTTTTCGCCCGATCGGAACCAGACCAGTCTAGGACAATTCTCTGGACTCTCTAGATCAATAATTATCGAAAAAAAGTTGAACTTTGCCCTTTGGTCTGCTATAACAGGATCATTTATAAAAAGGGGCGTGTCAGTATGCATTATGGAGTTAACATGAAAAAACTGGTTTGCTAATGAAACCAAGTAGTTTAAAATGAAAGTGAGCCAATAAGTGGTCTTCTACTGCCCTCTGCTGGCCATTTTACTTCTTAAAGCTATTTTTTTATTATTATGATGGACTGGTAATATAGTTTAATATTATGAAACTATATTACCTAAATATTCAACTAAACTAAATTAGATTTGATCAACTATATTAAACTAAATTAGATTTTCACAATAACATCCCAAAAGTGTGTGTGTGTGTGTGTGTGTGTGTGTGTGTAAGCATATGTCTAAATAAGAGACCTGTGAAAACACTTTATTAATAAGTATAATGGCCAGCACAGGGCAGTAGAAGACCACTTATTGGCTCAGTTTCATTTTGACAGACTTGATTTTCTATTCTGCACTAAAGCAAACCTGTTTTTCCATGTTAACTATTATAAGACAATAATTTTTTTGTCAGTTTATCAATTCATTGCTATTGCCACTTCACATCAATGCTAGCAATGTGGTAAATCATGGTAAATCACGATAGAAACATGGTAAATCATAGTAAATAATACTATTACATGGTGTATCATGGCAAATCATGCCAGCAATGTGATGAATCATGGTAAATCATGCTACAATCCTGGTAAATCATTCTATAACATGGTAAATCATTGTATAATGTGGTATATCATCGTAAATCATTCTATAACATGGTAAATCATTCTATAACATGGTAAATCATTGTATAATGTGGTATATCATCGTAAATCATTCTATAACATGGTAAATCATGGTAAACTATGATAAATCATGCTAGAATCATATTAAATCATACTACAATGTGTTCAATTGTGGTATCACAGGAAGGCTGAAAACGAAAGTATAACGGTAGGCCACGCCCTCCCAGTACAAATTCACTCATAACTCGAAAACGGAAACTCCCTGCGCGCTCAAATTTGGATGGTAAGGTCCTCTATTGGGCCTTGATCGAAATCTATCGTCACGGGCCTCGGGAGCGCCCCCCCCGCGGATCGCTAATCCGTGAGACCCCCGACTTGGAACGGCTGTAACTCCCGACCTAGACCACCTAGATTCTTGTGGGATAGCTTGTTGGAAAGAGCCCGTCCTCACCTAGCTTCGATTCGAGTTTGGTGTGAGTTGGCCCGGGCATTCCCGAGATATAAGCCCCAAAAGATATGCCTTTGAACAAGCATAACTCCCGGCCCGAATCGCCCACCAACACCGGGATGGTATCGTTCAACAGGGCTCCTCGGACACTATCTAAGTTCTGAGTTTCAGATTTTTTCACTTTCTCGTTCCCGAGATATAAGTGAAAAACCAAATTTCCATTAATTCATTTCAACTCTACATAGGCTGTAATACCACTGTTGTCCACTAGAGGAAGCAGCAGGATTATACATGCTTAATCTTTTTATCAGCTTTCAGCATTGGCTAACAAACAAATGCTTAAAGCTATTTTTTATTATTATGATGGACTGGTAATACAGTTTAAATATCATTTCATCCCAAAGAAATATGTGAAATGCTTATAGACCATTAAAAGAGATTTTTCACAATAATGTGTGTGTGTGTGTGTGTGTGTGTGTCTGTGTGTGTGTGTCTGTGTGTGTGTGTCTGTGTGTGTCTGTGTGTGTGTGTCTGTGTGTGTAAGCATGCCTTATGGAGTTAACATGAAAAATCTGGTTTGCTTTAGTGCAGAATGAAAAAAAAAAAGCTTCAAAACCATGTATTTCCTATGGTAAATTGCCTGTATTAGCTGTAAATGGTCTTTTCCATCTACAATCATATAATGTTCATATCATAATGTTCAAAACCATCATAAATCATTCTAGAATGTGGTATATCATGGTAAATCATCCTATAACATGGTAAATCATGCTAGAATCATATTAAACCATACTAGAATGTGTTCAATTGTGGTAAACCATGCTAGAGCAGGGTAAATCATGGTGAATCATACTAGAACTTGGTATATCATGGTAAACTATGGTAAATCATGCTAGATTCATGGTAAATCATACTGGAACATGGTAAATCATGAAAAATCACACAAAAATTTGGTATATCATGGTAAATCATGCCAAAACAAGGTCTATTCCATCTATGATGTCAGTGTTTAAATGCTTGCTACATGAAACTTAATGTCTTTTGATGCTTTTGAGCGTAACTGCCTTAACTGCTTGAACACCGCTAAATGCTGCTTGCAGCTTTAATTATTATTATTATTATTATTATTCTGCCGTAAAACGCATCGTGCAGACCAAACCGTAAGTGCTAGAGACTTGATATTTGGGTTTAAGGTAGCACAGAAATCGAGGAGAGGTTGAGAGAATATGAGCCCGATTGGCCCATAGGTGGCGCTGTAGTAACAAAAACGCGAAACTGCTCATAACTCCTAAACCGTATGTCGTACACTCAAGTGTCTTATATCATTGGAAAGCTGGACTTCTGACTTAAAAAACGTATATCTCCGATTTCATTTCCGGTATGCAAATTTTTCCGCCATTTTGAATTTTGTCGAAAAACTACTTTTGCGAACTAGTCCCTGGTTTTTCGCCCGATCGGAACCAAACCAGTGCAGAAATGTTCTCTGGAGTCTGAATATCAATAATTATCAAAAAAAAGTTGAAATTTTGATTCATGTTCGCTAGGGGGCGCAAAATAAACGCTGTGGGCGGAGCCTATTTTACTAAAATGGTTATAACTCAAGAAGTAATTGAGATAGCTTCACCAAACTCGGTACACATGTGAATGAGTTCATTCTGAGGTCACAGTAAAAAAATCGCGACGATCAAACACTAGGTGGCGCTGTAATGTGAAAAAAACATAAAAAGGGCTCTGACCAGCTGACCGTTAGTCCGATTGACTTGAAAATTGGTAAGCAGTGTCTTGGTCCAAGGCCCCATGTATGTGTATGAGGACATTGGCGTATCTAAAAAAACATGGCCGCCATCGACCAATGAAGTTTGAGCACCAATGAGACGAGGTTAACGGAGGCCGATCGGAACGAAACTCGATGGGCACGTTCGACTTATGGCCCTAGAGGCCTGTAAGAATTTTGAAAGAAATCGGCCACTAGTTGGCGCTAACGAGTTTTACGGCTCTGTAATCACTTGGTGTTGCACACATCCCCACAAAATGCATATCATTTGATAGATCTCCTCATGTTGAACAAATTTGCCTCTAGAACCATTGCTGTCAATCAAACCGTTCATTAAATATTCACGAATATGTTAAAAACCTACTTTTGCGAACTAGTCCCTGGTTTTTCGCCCGATCGGAAACAGACCAGTCTAAGACAATTCTCTGGACTCTCTAGATCAATAATTATCAAAAAAAAGTTGAACTTTACCCTATGGTTCACTATAACAGGGTCATTTAGAAAAGGGGCGTGTCAAAATACACTCAAAAGCCTATAAATCGTAAATAAAAAATCAGAACTTCACAAAAATTGATGAGCATATGTGTCATAACATGGTGAAGAAGCATGCACAGTTTCATGGAGATCGGACCATAAGTGGCGCTATAACTGTTAAAAAGCTTTAAAACCATATATATCTTATGGTAAATTGCCTGTTTAAAACCAGTGCAGTACAATTCTCTGGACTCTCTAGAATAGATCAATAATTGTCAGAAAAGGTATAACTTCTTCATTTGGATGGCTATAATAGGGTGAAAGACCAGCTGTGATGACTATATTAAACAGCTTTGATGACTATAACAGCCAATAAGTGGCATTTTACAATAAGTGGACCTGCTGTCATTTTATCATACTACTCCCTAATATTGTTATATATAATTCATATTTAGACTTTATAAAATCATTATTTTAACATTTACAATCACATTCATGTATTATTCACAATTGTGTCACAGGAAGGCTCAGGCTGAAAACGAACGTTAGGCCACGCCCTCACAGTACAAATTCACTCATAACTCGAAAACGCGAACTCCCTGCGCGCTCAAATTTGGATGGTAAAGTCCTCTATTGGGCCTTGATCGAAATCTATCGTCGCGGGCCTCGGGAGCGCCCCCCCGCGGATCGCTAATTCGAGAGACCCCCGAGTTTGAACGGCTGTAACTCTCGACCTAGACCACCTAGATTCTTGTGCGATAGCTCGTTAGAAAGGGCTCGTCCTCATCTAGCTTCGATTCGAGTTTGGTGCGATTCGGCCAGGGCATTCCCGAGATATAAGCCCCAAAATATATGCTTTTGAACGGGCATAACTCCCGGCCCCGATCGGCCACCAACACCGGGATGGTCTCGTTCAACAGGGCTCTTCGGACATTATCTAAGTTCTGAGTTTCAGATTTTTTCACTTTCTCGTTCCCGAGATATAAGTGAAAAACCAAATTTCCATTCATTCATTTCAACTCTATATAGGCTGTAATACCACTGTTGTCCACTAGAGGGAGCAGCAGTATTAGACATGTTCAATCTTTTTATCAGCTTTCAGCATTGGCTAACAAACAAATGCTTAAAGCTATTTTTTTAAATTAGTTGTATATTATTACATCACAAAGAAATATGTGAAATGCTTATAGACCATTAAAAGAGATTTCAAAAATAACATATCCCACACGTGTGTGTGTGTGTGTGTGTGTGTGTGTGTGTGTGTGTGTGTGTGTACTTGTACAACTATCTTTGTGAGGACCAGTTTGAGTTTTAGACCATTGGAGTGAGGACAAAGAGAGTAAAGTGAGGGCATTTTGGCCGGTCCTCACTTTCTGAGACCCCTTTAAAGGCTTGAGGGTCAAGACTTGGTTTTAGGGATACGGTTATAATTAGGTTAAGGGTAGGTTTAGGGTAAGGGTTCGGGTTAAGCACTTAGTTGTGATGAGTAAGGTTAGGTAAGCGGCTAGAGATTGCATTGTGTCAATGAATGTCCTCATAAAGATAGATGTACAAGAGTGTGTGTGTGTGTGTGTGTGTGTGTGTGTGTGTGTGTGTGTGTGTGTGTGTGTGTGTGTGTGTGTGTGTGTGTGTTTGTGTGTGTGTGTGTGTGTAAGCATGCATTATGGAGTTAACATGAAAAAACTGGGTTGCCTTAGTGCAGGATTCTAGTGAAACCAAGTTGTTTAAAATGAAAGTGAGCCAATAAGTGGTCTTCTACTGCCCTCTGCTGGCCATTTTACTTCTTAAAGCTATTTTATTATTATGATGGATTGGTAATATAATCATAGCTGTCAACCCTCCCGTTTTTTCCGGGTTTCTCACGTATTTTAGCTCTTTTCCTGCTGTCTTCCCGTTTTAGTATTTTCCCGTAAAATATCCCGTATTTTTACGCTCTGATTGTGTGAGACGTACAAGCTCCGGCAGATTCGGCTTGTTATTATTATTATTATTATTCCGCCGTAAAACGCATCGTGCAGCCCAAACCGTAAGAGCTGGAGCTTTGAAACTTTGCCAGATGGTAGTACAAAAATCGAGGAGAGGTTATCAAAGTATGAGCCCGATTGGCCCATAGGTGGCGCTATAGCAATCAATTGCGCGTAACTGCTCATAACTCCTAGACCGTAAGTCGTAGACTCAAGTGTCTTATATCATTGGAAAGCTGGATGCCTGTAGGATAAAATGTATATCTCCGATTTTATTTTTGGTATGCAAACTTGTCCGCCATTTTGAATTATGTTAAAAACCTACTTTTGTGAACTAGTCCCTGTTTTTTTGCCCTATTGGAACCAAACCAGTGCAGAAATGTTCTCTGGAGTCTGCTTATCAATAATTATTGAAAAAAAGTTGAAATTTCAAATTCCGGTCGCTAGGGGGAGTAAAATTAACGTTTTGGGAGGAGCCAATTTTACTAAAATGGCTATAACTCGAGAAGTAAATGAGATATCTTCACCAAACTTGGTACTCATATTTATGAGTTCAAATCAAGGTCACAGTAAAAAAACTGCGTCGATTGGCCACATGGTGGCGCTATAACATTAAAAAAACATAAAAAGGGGTGTGGCCACCTGACCGTTAGTCCGATTGACTTGAAAATTGGTATGCAGTGTCTTGGTCCAAGGCCCCATGTATGTGTAAAAGGATATTGGCGTATCTCAAAAAACATGGCCGCCATCGACCAATGAAGTTTGAGCACCTATGAGACGAGGTTAACGGAGGCCGATCGGAACGAAACTCGATGGGCATGTTCGACTCATGGCCCTAGAGGCCTGTAAGAATTTTGAAACAAATCGGCCACTAGTTGGCGCTAACAAGTTTTACGGCTCTGTAATCACGTGGTGTTGCACACATCCCCACAAAATGCATATCATTTGATAGATCTCCTCATGTTGAACAACTTTGCCTCTAGAACCATTGTTGTCAATCAAATCGTTCATTAAATATTCACAATTATGTTAAAAACCTAATTTTGCGAACTAGTCCCTGGTTTTTCGCCCGATCGGAACCAAACCAGTATAGGGCAATTCTCTGGACTCTCTAGATCAATAATTATTGATAAAAAGTTGAAATGTTGCATTTGGGTGGCTGTAACAGGGTCATTTAGAAAAGGGGCAGGGTAAAATACGGTCAAAAGCCTATAAATCCTAAACGAAAAGTCAAAACTTCACAGAAATTGAAGAGCATATGTCTCATAACATGGTGAAGAAGCATGCAAAGTTTCATGGAGATCGGACCATAGGTGGCGCTATAACTGTTAAAAAGCTTTAAAACCATAGATTTCCTATGGTAAATTGCCTATATTGGCTGTAAATGGTTTTTTCCATCTATTATGTCAGTGTTTAAATGTATGCTAAATAAAATGTACTGTCTTTTGATGCTTTTGTGCTTAACGGCCTTAAAGGCCTTACCTGCTTGAACACCGCTAAATGCTGCTTGCAGCTTTAATTAGGTGTTCAAGCACGAAGTGCTGAAAACCTATTGTATTTGTGCTGATTTTTATTATTATTATTATTATTCTGCCGTAAAACGCATCGTGCAGACCAAACCGTAAGTGCTAGAGACTTGAAACTTTGTCAGATGGTAGTACAAAAATCGAGGAGAGGTTATCAAATTATGAGCCCGATTGGCCCATAGGTGGCGCTATAGCAACCAATTGCGCAAAACTGCTCATAACTCCTAGACCGTATGTCGTAGACTCAAGTGTCTTATATCTCTGGAAAGCTGGAAACCTGAAGTAAAAAACGTATATCTCCGATTTCATTTCCGCCATGATAGATTTTCCGCCATTTTGAATTTTGTCGAAAAACTACTTTTGCGAACTAGTCCCTGGTTTTTCGCCCGATCGGAACCAAACCAGTGCCAAAATGTTCTCTGGAGTCTGAATATCAATAATTA
The DNA here is from genome assembly GCA_026230005.1 of Gila orcuttii. Taxonomy (NCBI): domain Eukaryota; kingdom Metazoa; phylum Chordata; class Actinopteri; order Cypriniformes; family Leuciscidae; genus Gila; species Gila orcuttii. The sequence goes on along the minus strand of JAPDVR010000008.1, from coordinate 47,680,544 downwards.
TCGAAAAAAAGTTGAAATTTTGATTCACGGTCGCTAGGGGGCGCAAAATGAACGTTGTGGGCGGAGCCTATTTTACTAAAATGGCTATAACTCAAGAAGTAAATGAGATAGCTTCACCAAACTCGGTACACATGTGAATAAGTTCATTCTGAGGTCACAGTAAAAAAATCGCGACGATTGGGCACTAGGTGGCGCTATAACATTAAAAAAACATAAATAGGGCTGTGACCACCTGACCATTGGTCCGATTGACTTGAAAATTGGTATGCAGTGTCTTGGTCCAAGGCCCCATGTATGTATAAAAGGACATTGGCGTATCTCAAAAAACATGGCCGCCATCGGCCAATGAAGTTTGAGCACCTGTGAGACGAGGTTAACGGAGGCCGATCGGAACGAAACTCGATGGGCATGTTCGACTCATGGCCCAAGAGGTCTGTAAGAGTTTTGAAAGAAATCGGCCACTAGTTGGCGCTAACAAGTTTTACGGCTCTGTAATCACGTGGTGTGGCACACATCCCCACAAAATGCATATCATTTGATAGATCTCCTCATGCTGAACAACTTTGCCTCTAGAACCATTGCTGTCAATCAAATCGTTCATTAAATATTCACAAATATGTTTAAAACCTACTTTTGCGAACTAGTCCTAGGATTTTCGCCCGATCGGAACCAGACCAGTCTAGGACAATTCTCTGGACTCTCTAGATCAATAATTATCAAAAAAAAGTTGAAATTTGGCATTTGGTTGGCTATAACAGGGTCATTTATAAAATGGGCGTGGCAAAATATAGTCAAAAGCCTATAAATCCTATACGAAAACTCAGAACTTCACAAAAATTGGTGAGCATATGTGACATAACATCCTTAAAAAGCATGCCAAATTTTATGGAGATCGGACCATAGGTGGCGCTATAACTGTTAAAAAGCTTTGAAACAATGTATTTCCTATGGTAAATTGCCTGTATTTGCTGTAAATGGTGTTTTGCATTTATTATCATGTAATGTTCATATCATAATGTTCAAAACCAGTGCAGTACAATTCTCTGGACTCTCTAGATCAATAATTATCAGAAAAAGTTGAACAACTTCATTTGGATGGCTATAATAGGGTCACTTCACAATGTAGCCATGACCTAGTGTCCCCAAAAGCTTATATCTCTTCAATGAATGCTCAGATCTTCTTAAAAACAAGTCAGAACATGTGCCATATGACTCCAAACAATCATGAAAAATTTCAGACAGATCGGACAAAATTTGCCTCTATAACAGTTAAAAATGGGAAAATTAAATGAATATAATGGCATATTAAGCCAATAAGTAGTATTTTACTGCCCCCTGCTGTTTAAAATATGAATTATACTTGAGTAGTGTGACAAAATTACTATTTAGACTTTATAAAATTACTATTTTAACATTTACAATCACATTAAGTCAAATTTCATCTATTGAAGTATCACTATTGACAATTCTGTCACATTGACAAATGTGAATCCTGAATGAGACATAGTTCAAATCTCTGTATCTACAACAGAATGTGTGTGTAGTCCTATGTTTCTGAATAAATTCTGAATAATCTGATTAATAGTTTGCAAAGACATGTATGAAATAACATTCAAATATATTTTCATAATGATTTTGTGTGTGTGTGTGTGTGTGTGTGTGTGTGTAAGCTTGCATAAAGGAGTTAAAATGGAAAAACTGTCAAAATGAAAGTGGCCTGCAGAGGGCAGTAGAAGACCACTTATTGGCTCATTCTACTTATTAATGAAGTCTTTTAACAGGTGCATTCATATTTAGACACTATAAAATCACTTGTATAACAATTACTATTATAACACAATCATATTTTCTCAGAGTTTATCACTTCATTTGTTCTGACACTTCACATCAATGCTAGCAATGTGGTAAATCATGATAAACTATGGTAAATCATGCTAGAATCACAGTACTCTATGGCAGTGTTGGGAACCCTAATCAAACACACCTGATTCAACTCATCAGCTCATAATCACATAGGTTAATGAGCTGATGAGTTGAATCAGGTGTGATTGATTAGAGAGACAGAGAAAACGGGTCCTTCAGGACAGGTTTGGGAACCACTGCTCTATGGTAAATCATCCTAGAACGTAGTAAATCATACTAGAACTTGGTAAATCATGGTAAATCATGCTAGATTCATGGTAAATCATACTGGAACATGGTAAATCATGAAAAATCACACTAAAATGTGGTATATCATGGTAAATCATGCTAAAACATGGTCTATTCCATCTATGATATCAGTGGTTAAATGCTTGCTACATAAAATGTAATGTCTTTTGATGCTTGTGTGGTTAAAAATCTTAAATGCCTTAACTGCTTGAACACCGCTAAATGCTGCTTGCAGCTTTAATTATTATTATTATTCTCCGCTAAAACGCATCGTGCAGACCAAACCGTAAGTGCTAGAGACTTGAAACTTTGTCAGATGGTAGTACAAAAATCGAGGAGAGGTTATCAAATTATGAGCCCGATTGGCCCATAGGTGGCGCTATAGCAACCAATTGCGCAAAACTGCTCATAACTCCTAGACCGTATGTCGTAGACTCAAGTGTCTTATATCTCTGGAAAGCTGGAAACCTGAAGTAAAAAACGTATATCTCCGATTTCATTTCCGCCATGATAGATTTTCCGCCATTTTGAATTTTGTCGAAAAACTACTTTTGCGAACTAGTCCCTGGTTTTTCGCCCGATCGGAACCAAACCAGTGCCAAAATGTTCTCTGGAGTCTGAATATCAATAATTATCGAAAAAAAGTTGAAATTTTGATTCACGGTCGCTAGGGGGCGCAAAATGAACGTTGTGGGCGGAGCCTATTTTACTAAAATGGCTATAACTCAAGAAGTAAATGAGATAGCTTCACCAAACTCGGTACACATGTGAATAAGTTCATTCTGAGGTCACAGTAAAAAAATCGCGACGATTGGGCACTAGGTGGCGCTATAACATTAAAAAAACTTAAATAGGGCTATGACCACCTGACCGTTGGTCCGATTGACTTGAAAATTGGTATGCAGTGTCTTGGTCCAAGGCCCCATGTATGTATAAAAGGACATTGGCTTATCTCAAAAAACATGGCCGCCATCGGCCAATGAAGTTTGAGCACCTGTGAGACGAGGTTAACGGAGGCCGATCGGAACGAAACTCGATGGGCATGTTCGACTCATGGCCCAAGAGGTCTGTAAGAGTTTTGAAAGAAATCGGCCACTAGTTGGCGCTAACGAGTTTTACGGCTCTGTAATCACGTGGTGTGGCACACATCCCCACAAAATGCATATCATTTGATAGATCTCCTCATGCTGAACAACTTTGCCTCTAGAACCATTGCTGTCAATCAAATCGTTCATTAAATATTCACAAATATGTTTAAAACCTACTTTTGCGAACTAGTCCTAGGATTTTCGTCCGATCGGAACCAGACCAGTCTAGGACAATTCTCTGGACTCTCTAGATCAATAATTATCAAAAAAAAGTTGAAATTTGCCATTTGGTTGGCTATAACAGGGTCATTTATAAAATGGGCGTGGCAAAATATAGTCAAAAGCCTATAAATCCTATACGAAAACTCAGAACTTCACAAAAATTGGTGAGCATATGTGACATAACATCCTTAAAAAGCATGCCAAATTTTATGGAGATCGGACCATAGGTGGCGCTATAACTGTTAAAAAGCTTTGAAACAATGTATTTCCTATGGTAAATTGCCTGTATTTGCTGTAAATGGTGTTTTGCATTTATTATCATGTAATGTTCATATCATAATGTTCAAAACCAGTGCAGTACAATTCTCTGGACTCTCTAGATCAATAATTATCAGAAAAAGTTGAACAACTTCATTTGGATGGCTATAATAGGGTCACTTCACAATGTAGCCATGACCTAGTGTCCCCAAAAGCTTATATCTCTTCAATGAATGCTCAGATCTTCTTAAAAACAAGTCAGAACATGTGCCATATGACTCTAAACAATCATGAAAATTTTCAGACAGATCGGACAAAATTTGCCTCTATAACAGTTAAAAATGGGAAAATTAAATGAATATAATGGCATATTAAGCCAATAAGTAGTATTTTACTGCCCCCTGCTGTTTAAAATATGAATTATACTTGAGTAGTGTGACAAAATTACTATTTAGACTTTATAAAATTACTATTTTAACATTTACAATCACATTAAGTCAAATTTCATCTATTGAAGTATCACTATTGACAATTCTGTCACATTGACAAATGTGAATCCTGAATGAGACATAGTTCAAATCTCTGTATCTACAACAGAATGTGTGTGTAGTCCTATGTTTCTGAATAAATTCTGAATAATCTGATTAATAGTTTGCAAAGACATGTATGAAATAACATTCAAATATATTTTCATAATGATTTTGTGTGTGTGTGTGTGTGTGTGTGTGTGTGTGTGTGTGTGTAAGCTTGCATAAAGGAGTTAAAATGGAAAAACTGTCAAAATGAAAGTGGCCAGCAGAGGGCAGTAGAAGACCACTTATTGGCTCATTCTACTTATTAATGAAGTCTTTTAACAGGTGCATTCATATTTAGACACTATAAAATCACTTGTATAACAATTACTATTATAACACAATCATATTTTGTCAGAGTTTATCACTTCATTTGTACTGACACTTCACATCAATGCTAGCAATGTGGTAAATCATGATAAACTATGGTAAATCATGCTAGAATCACGGTGCTCTATGGCAGTGTTGGGAACCCTAATCAAACACACCTGATTCAACTCATCAGCTCATAATCACATAGGTTAATGAGCTGATGAGTTGAATCAGGTGTGATTGATTAGAGAGACAGAGAAAACGGGTCCTTCAGGACAGGTTTGGGAACCACTGCTCTATGGTAAATCATCTTAGAACGTAGTAAATCATACTAGAACTTGGTAAATCATGGTAAATCATGCTAGATTCATGGTAAATCATACTGGAACATGGTAAATCATGAAAAATCACACTAAAATGTGGTATATCATGGTAAATCATGCTAAAACATGGTCTATTCCATCTATGATATCAGTGGTTAAATGCTTGCTACATAAAACGTAATGTCTTTTGATGCTTGTGTGGTTAAAAATCTTAAATGCCTTAACTGCTTGATCACCGCTAAATGCTGCTTGCAGCTTTAATTATTATTATTATTATTATTACTACAAGTAGTAATAAGAATTAGCAGTGGAATGTTATACTAATGTCCTTCCTGTCTTGATTAGATGGCGTGTATAAGGGAAGCTTCCTCTTGCTGGTGTCTCCTCTGCTCTTCTACTTCCTGTTTCAGTGAGTCCAGCTGAACTTCAGATTCTACAGCTAAGACCATCAAACAAACTCAATATGATACACAATCTGAATAAAGCTTGTTTTTTGCTCTGCTGTTCTTTGGTTTAAGGAACTGAAAATATGTACTTTTTTAAAATTAAAAAAATACTGCATTAAAACTACCACATGAATTTTCTTTGCATAAAGGAAAAGTTATTATAGAATGTAATAAATAATTAAAGAAAAACTTTGCCTTTTTAAAAAGTGTGATGAACATCTGTAATAAAATATTTACTTATGTGTAATAAACATCTCTCTCAGTAAGTGACTGGAAATTTGTTTTGACAGCCATTTTTAGTGGTGTCCGAAACCTTAATGGACATTATCGAGTGCACTCATTGAATCCCACAGTGCACCGCAGTAACGAATGTACGAATGTAACTGATGCTCGCTCAACGGCTAGAGAATACACTGATTTCATGCATCTGCTATGTTGAAATCGAAAGCAAGGCTCTGGTGGGAAGAAAGAAACATGTTCTTGTATTATTGTGGCAGAAACAAACTTTCACTAAATTGAACAGAAATAGCATTGTTTATAGCTATGCAAACACACAACTTCTAGACTTGCATTAGAAAAGACAAAAAGCTTGCCTTATAATTTGGCGGATGGCCACGCCAGCTAAAGTAAAGGCCCGATTGTAACGCTTAAGTTCAGTCTGGGAGTCTGAACAAGGAAGACACGTGACAAATAAGAAAAAAAATGAAAGTCCATGAAAACGAAACTAAACATAATGAACATACTGTGACACCGATATACTTCAAGTGAAATTGAAGAACAAACTCGTGTGATGTAATTTCTAACAAAATCAGGCCAAAATTAAGTTTGTTTGGAGTTCATTTCGGAAGTTCAAATCAGCTTTCCGGAAACATTTTCTCTAGCTAGGAAACACCTTGAACTACCATTGGACTTTGTGGTGAAATCTTGTCTGGTTCATTTCTTCTTTTCAGTCCGTCGAGGTCAGGCGTGACTAAAAACATGAACACACTGGAGAGCCGCTTTATAGTAGAAACTGAAGCTGTAATTCTAATTGAAAGAAACACTGACACTGTTTATCATGTTTAATACTGTAAAGCTGCTGCTTTTAAACAATCTATTGTATGAAGTGTTGTATAAACGTGACGTGACTGGAGTGCTGAATCTCAGAGCTGGAGCAAACATCCCAGACAGCAACATAGTGTCGGCCCAGATCCGGCCCAAATCTCATCAGTGTGGGCGGCATCAGATGTTCACTAACTGTATGTCGCTGATCATGTATTTCAAGAATGGAAATTAACTTCACTGTGAGTATATCGGGGCCTTAAGATTTCTGTAGCGTTTTATGGTGTTTTATGGACTGTAACAGATTGTTTAGACTTTACCACAGCTCTAGGATAAAGTTATTGTCCAGCTAAAGTTAGATTTGATTGATTCACTTCCGTTGCGAAGATCAATAGTTATTAACTTAGGGGCCGCTAACACGACACCGTTCTAACAGAAAAACCCTTAACGCTCCGGCCACCCATCCGCATAAAACAGTGCCTGGTATCTCGAGAACGCACTCCCTGAAATAGGTTAGAAGGTGCAAATGATTATCCGTTATGTCTGCGCAAACCTCTGCGCTGAAGCCCCCCTAAAAAGGGTCTAGCGACGCCCCTGGAGCTTCGGTCAGCGCTGGGTATAAAAACAGACCCAAGCTGGCTTTCTTTTTACTGCAAAGGTAAGACATAGTTACAGGCCATTTTGCAATATATTATTTTATTGTTTTTGTGGTTTTTGTGGTTTTTGTTTACGAGTGTGCGCACCGAGAATGAGCATGAGACTGGCTGCAGTTTCTCTAACGGCCACTGGTGTCAGTAACGGTTCGAAATTTCAGAACCTACGCAATGCTCCTTTAATAAAACAACAAAACACAGAGTAAATCACTCACTGCTCTTGACTGAGAACTTTAATAGTAACTTTAATAAGAATCAATGTATAATTTATACAGTGAAGACTATATTTGGCTTTGACTTTGACTGAACATTTGCTCTCACTTTGCGGAAAAAATATTGGGATATATATCGTATATCGATATTCAGCCAAAATATATCAGGATATGACTTTTGGTCCATATCGCCCAGCCCTAGTTTAAGTATATCGGGGCCTTTACCCATGCCATCACTAACTTACCCAATCACAGAACTGATGGCATGTCTAAGAACAGGAAAAATTAATTGTCCATTTATTTGACAGCTTGTATTGGTTCCCATGTTTTATTGAATTTGTAACATTGCTTTAATTCAAATATTCAAAGAAAGACTTTTTTTAAACCTATATAATGATTCAGAGAGGCCATTCATTACCTGTTTCACAGCAATGCTCGAGTTATAACAATGGTGATTTGCACACAAGCTGTTTGTAAATATGTAACCTACTGATTTAGCTTTGCAGCACATTCACATCTTACTAAATATAGATTTATACATTTTGTTGTCGTTACTGTATTATTAGATCCATGTTTATTAAAATATAGACAGAGGCAAAGATGTCCCTGCTTGCGCAGTTCAGTGGAAAGAACTTAATCTAATGTTAGCTTTGGTGAGTTATAATTCAATGTATTGAATGTATTTTAAAATGTATAATGTCTATCAATAAATGTAATCATTTAAAACATCTATTGTGTTGCTGTCATTATAATTGATTAATTAAGTGATGATTGATCAGTGGTGATGAACACCTGCTGTTAACAAAGAGAATCACTGAAGGAAAGAGGAACAACAAGAACAAAAAAAAGATAGAGAAACTTCCAGCCACAGCCTTAGATGAAATCAGCTGAAGATAAAAAGACATTGAATCTCTGAAGATCTCAGCAGAGAAGGATTAAACAATTCCACAAACAGCATTACCAGCTTCACTTATTACTAACCAGGGGTGCGTTTCCCGAAGCCAACTATGGTAGCAAGTGCGTCGTTACCAATAGAGTTCAATGGAAATTGCGATCATAGTTGGCCAATGATGCTTTTGGGAAACGCACACTAGATTGACTTTATTTTCTTTGCTCTTGGCTGACACGTGGCATTACTATGGCCTGCTTCTGGCCCATATCTAGCAAACAGTTAATTATTTAATTATTTAACTTTTTAATGCACTGTAAAAAATTGCCAGGAATTTACAGGATTAAAGAGTATTATTTTACAATAAATTACTGTAGTCAGAAATTTACAGTGAAATGAATGCATGATGGGTCATTTTATTACGAATTACTGTTAATCAACAGGAAAATGATGCTGACATCACAGTAATGTAATGCTCTTGTTTTACTCTGAATTCACATTATAAAGTTGTCTTTAACCATGCCACTGTAAGCAATTACATTGTTTAGTACTGTAATTGGCTTGAAGTCACCATAATGGTGATTAGTGTTGCATTTGCTTGGGATCTAGCCAAGTCGGAAATTTGACATGAAAACATTTGTTAAAACAATGACAAGCTAGAATATACAATAAACTAATTGGCTGATTCAAAGTTAGTCAAACTATACCATTAACTATACTATAATTAGTGTTATTTCAGCATAAAATAAGAGAAGTCCTACTGTAGAATTACTGTGAAAGTAATGCATTTATTAACCTGGAATATACTGTAATTTCACACTAAAATTTTTAACATTTTAGTGTGACATTTAACATTTTAACAATTGTGTTTTTCATGATATGTTTTGGGGAAATGCATCCAGTGTTGCCAACTAATTTTACATTTTTAATTTACATTACATAATGTCATTACAAGTTATGTAGAGTACACAATGACATTACTCAAACTGACTGGCCATCTCGGCCAATGTGAAATTTGTTACTTTAGATTTGTTTGTTAATTATCACATATTTGATTTGAAATTACACATTATGTTCTAAATTTGTCTTTTGTCAACTATAGTACTCTGAACTGATTGTGTTTAAATGATTTGACCGAAGGGGAAAAAATAGTAGAAGTTTGTCTCATTGAAAAATGTAAGATAATTCAGGTTAATGCATGATTTATTATTTTAATCAACTGGCAGTCCAAAAATAATTACTGAGCGTACACAAGACTGTTTCAAAAGAACCGTGTAGCTTTGTTTACTCTGACACATGCTTCTTACAGGATGTGGTTTGACAATGAGAGATGTATACGAGCGTAAGACCACTCTGAGACCAGTGAGAAGACGATACACCTTCTCTGTACACTCTCAAGAAAAGGTGCAAAAGCAGTCACTATGTTTTAGGTAATATGTACACTTCAGGTACCAATATGTACTTTCAGGGCACCAGTATGCACTCTTTATGTGACAGCTTTTTGTACATTTATTTCTGAGAGTGTATCTATACAGTAGTTAAACCCCTCTTCAAAAGGTAATGAAGTATTTTAGTAAAGAATATTACATGAGCAGGAAAGTGTTTTTGCAAAGCTGAGTATGTGTTGAGACTGTGTAGCTCAGAGTATTTGATCAAAATGTGACAAGAAACCATCTACATTGGCTACTACGACCTTCCTAGACTTACAATGCTTTTGGGAACAGTGGCCCAGATTAGTTTTGATCTTATGGGGCTTCGGCAGTTTGTCAGCAAACATTCTCCCACGCTGATATTCAAAAATCATATTTATGCTTTTTGTCATATAAGAGAAGTGCAAACCTTTGAAAACAAAATAAGCAAAAACAGAAATAGGGTTGGGTTGTTTCTGTGAACAGAGAGAGATCAGAAGCCAAAAAAAAAAAAAGTAGTCCACCAAACCAATCTGGCTCTCACTGAGCAACATTATTGAACGACTAATGAAACTCACCTCTTGATGGTCATAAATCAGATGATATTTCTGAAGCTAATTAACATCAGCACACACAACTGAGCATAATTATTATAATAATATTCATAATTTTTTGACTTTCATGGCATTTTAGTATTTAAGCTGTGAACTGTCCATCAGCTTGGCTCATGACCACTGTTTGTAGTTTGTCTATGTTTGGCATATTACTTTTTATAATATATTTTTGTACACAGGTTTACAGTAAGCAAAGTGAGATAAATAATGTGACATTTAATTTACAACTATATTTATAATTTATTTTGAAATATATTTATCTATCATTAGTATCTATTTATATATATATATATATATATTTTTTAGTGTAGTTTTAATATATTTTAGAAAAAAACTGTAAAAGTTTTTAAATGTGTTAATATTTGTTTTACATGTTAGAAATAAGGAAAATGTGTAATTTCTGAGAGTGATTTTTATTGCATGATACTAAACAGACACACATAAAGTCCCAGTGTGTTTTAAGAGAAAAACAAATGTGTTCCATGAATTCACAGTGACACTCAGTCTGTGAGTCAAATCTGCTTCTGTGGTTTGAGTTACACAGATCTAGAAGAAAGTGGTTTATTCTGATGGGTGGACAAACAATGTGTGCAGTGTCTATTATTACGTTACCAGTATAAGGGTCACACTACACATGCCAGTAGAGCAGTGAGGAGAATTCTTATAGAAAAAAAAACATCCTCTGAATGTGAAACAAAGTACTTTAACAGTCACACTAAGAAATATTTTTGCCAAAAAATATTGCTAAAAATGTGTTCTTGACACCTCATTTAGCAACTTTTCAGTGTTTTTTTCTTCAGATCCCAGACCCATTCACTAAGTGGACACACAAGTCAACCAGCCGGTTGACATGCCCATTTAGGGATATTCTTTTACAAAATCTTTTTTACAATAAATATTGTGGGTTACAAATAACTTGTTTTTCACCCTCCACGAAGAGATGAGTAGCCTACATCCTGTCACAGTCACCACCTAATTGTCTTTGTGTCTTTGTAACCACAAACCATGCGCTTTAATTCAGCGCATGCAGCACAGCAGAAACAGACTGCCGAAACGATCTCTGCACTGCTGTATACACGGCACCTGGAACGCGTGTGAAAGCTCTAACCTCTTAACATGGGTACGGAAAAAAATATGCACCGCATACACACCGCAAATGGTGTATGTGTAAAACAGGTGTTAGGCGTTAATGGAATTTTTCATTTGTGGAACTGAAGTTGAATTTCTTTCCAATAATATAGGTCATAAACCTCGCCCTCCCCATGGGGTCTAATGGGACGCTGGAAACTATAAATAAAATAAAAACAAACATTTTATATAAAACAACTTAGACAAAAAGACAAGATTAATTACATGTACAAAATGAGTGCATTCTATAAGAAAATATTTAAAAAAAAATTGTAAACATTTTTCTGGATCCATAATTAAATCCTTAGAAGTTTGACCTGATAAAAAAGCTCTGTCTTTCAATTGTTCATATTGTCACAGTCATCAACTCTGTAACCTGTTAGCACTACACTTCACAGCATCCCTCCTGGTCCCCCCTGCACTCAGTCAGCCACAGTGGTGGTTCTAGACAAATTTTACTAGGGGGGCCAAGGAGGGGCCAGTGTTTAACCAGAGGGACACATTAAAAAATGGCAATAAATGATATTTAAAGATTATAAACTTTGTTTTATAAACATTAAACATATAAACATTTATTTTGTACAAGAGTGAGTGCAGGTGCAAAAGAGGTTAAGCCATAAAAAATGAAAAATACAGTACAGGGTACAAATACAGGGTGTCAATTCAATGTTAACAAAACTCCAGGGTACAACAAGGAGTACAACAATGTGCCATTTCCTTTATATGGAAGCCCCACTACTGTGGACAGTTGAGTCCACACTTAAGTATTTGAATTGGCACAACAATGCTGGATCAATTGAATTTTAATAAAATATAGATACACTACAGCAACTAGATACGGCGGTTGTGCTGTCTGGAAAAACGGTCCACAAATACATCAAGAATGAATGGCTCAATAAAACAAACCAGCTCAACTGTTCTGCATGACTTTTTAACTACACCAGTATTTTTCTGTACAAAACTCACTTAAATTGATGGATCTCATGCCCTAAATCATCAATGTCTGCATTATCCAAACGGCCAAATGAAAAAACATTGCTCTTCTTTAAAAAGGCATCACTCGGGTGGCTGAGAGACTGTATGCTTCTTATGAGCTTACAGTTGGTATTGGAGAAACGTCTGTTCAACTCATTGGGCATGCTGTCAATTACAGGATAGAAAAATTATGTGCGAAACATATCTTTGCCACGTTCTACCTCCCTCTGACCAACAGTGCTTAGTGTGCAGTAGCCACTGAGTCTAGAGCTCTGCTGTAAGGAACTGAGTAAATAACGTGTCTGGGTTAGACAGGTCAATTTAGCTCAAAAGGAATTATTAATTAATTTATAGGGAATCACTTAAACGAATCGGTTATACGGCCGAGCAAATGACTCATCCAGCGTTCATTCTAACGGGCCGTAACTATAACCTCTGCAGCGGATATAAATATCCAAACTATAGTGAAGCACTATTTATTAGCAAGGTAACTTAGATTAGCAGTTTAAGACATTAAATCTGTAAGCACATAACACAAGACAATTATCTTTAAAATATAAACAAGACTTTATTGATTATTCTAAAACATAAAACAAATATCTAACACAAACCCACGCACACACACACATTCATACGAGTTGCAGAAAGAAAGAGAGTGAGGAAAGAAAAGGAGTTCAAGAGTGAGATAGTGAAATCCCAAGTTTCTATATGCACTTATATGACCTGAACGAACCATCAATCATTAATTTAACCCTTCTATGGTTTCTTAGGCGGGTTATTCACGTTTATCTCAATGCACCAGTTCAGCTAAAGCCTGGTTCACACAGCAGGATAATTAGGCCGATTTTAGCCCCGATTTACCCCTTCCGACAATGTTAAGTAGCCTATGCTCCGATTATGGTAAAATAATCTGATCAGATATTCCTGCCGTGTGTGGTGTGTTAAGAGTGCTCTCGTCTGCTCGGAAGGACATCAGGACCGCTCCGATCTCAAATCGGGGATATCCAACATGTTGGATTTTTTTGGCCCGATTTCTCCTCGTGTCTGGTGTACCCCGGGGACAAACGAGCACGCAGCCTCTGGACTGTGGCGTGTAGCCAATCAGAAAGCGAGGTGACGAGGTGCAGAGGAAGCACCGGGAAACAAAATCAAAACACCCGTCCATGCTCGCGTTGTCTCCACTTCTTTGACCATCGCCTTTTCTTTTGATAACGTTTTTTTTTCGGTTAAAAACAAACTACAAACTATCGCCACTGCATCCTCTTCGTCCGCCATGATTGTTTACTCTGAAGTCACGTTTGATCTCGAGGGATTTTGCGAGATTTTCCGTCTGACCTGGGAATGCTCGGGAGTCAAATCGGTTTGTGTGTGATGTGTTGATTTTGCAGTGTGGCTGCGCACCACAAACTGTACGACCAAAACGGTTAGACCCGTGATTTTTTATCGCCGTGTGTGGGGTCTCTCATCAGGTTTGGAAAATCGGCCGACAATTTCAAAATCGTCCTGTGTGAACCAGGCTTAAGAGTCTGGAGGTATACTTGCGTTTGTCTGTGCGTTTCTTTGGGAATTCCTTTTGTCGGCGTCAAAGGGTGTTTCCCGGGATCGTTGACTGGCTGGTGGTCGATCTCCTCGTGGATAGATGTCTCTGGGCAGCCAATCACGTGGTGTGTTGGCGATGGATGAAAGTCTTTGAAATTGGAAAGCAGGCTTTGCAGTCGAATCGTTTAAACGGAACTTTGCAGCAAAACTTTACTTAGAATCGAGACTCTCGACGGAAAAGAAAAATAAAGCTAAGAAAGAGAAAGAAAAGTGAGACGTATTATATGTCTTTTTATATGTAAAATCTCAGTCTCAGTCAGTGGTTTAAAGAGATTCCCACCCTGGGGTCTTCAAAAGGTCCTTAAAAGGGAGGTGGTCTGTTTTAAATCCTTTGTCTTGGGATCAAACAACCTGAGCTGGTTCTGAGCCGTGCCATCACTGAACCAATCATTCTTTTCCAAACTATCTAACTTTGACCAGTTCTTCCTCTATTTAGGCTCATCTCTTTGAAGCTTGCAGGGCCATAAAGGGGTTTTGTAGACTAGCTGGAGACTAGCTGGAGCCCTGTTTGGTTCGCCCTCAATTCCTACACTGCATTTTCTGATGTTTCGCCACTGACGCTGTTGCAGAATAACACTGCTCATAAATATTCAATGCTTCATCCCACAACTTATCTTGATAGATCAACAGTTTGTGACTGTAACATGTCAGACAGTAGCTTTGTCTCCCCAAACAACTTACGCAGAGTAACAAGATGCAGAACAAATTCTAGGTCGATTTGAGCCAGAAGACCTCGGCCCTCAACATTTTTTTCACCATGACGTTCTTGAGCAATCTCTTGCAGTAGTCGTTTAAGGGCAGGTAGAGTGTCCATAATATTACGGAGGGCTAGAAATTGGCATGCCCACCGTTTGTCGTTTAAACGCTGCAGCTCTCTTGTTCTGCCATACATTTCTCTTTGGAGAGACAGCCATTTTGGGTGCACATATGAGGCAGAGGTAAAAATATAAAGACTCTGTAAAAAAGAAAAAAACTCCTCTGTTTCTGGGACACTTTTGACTACATCAACTAACACTAAATTGAGACAATGTGCACTACAATGGATGTAGAAGGCAAATTTAGCCTGTTCTTTGATCCTTGCCTGAACCCCTGAATGCTTACCGTTCATAACAGCAGCGCCATCGTACGCTTGGCCTACGAGGTTATTTTTGTAGGTCAGGCCATAACGTTCCAGTAAGTGCACAATTTTTTCCAGTACGCCCTGCTGCATCTAACCTCTTTGCAGATCCAAAATGGAGAAAACTCTCCTTAATGAGCCCATAGTAATAGTACCTGAGTGTGAAAGAAATCTGTTCCCTATTTGAAATATCCTTTGTTTCATCTGCCATGATGCTAAAAACCTCACTGTTCTTCTCTTCTTCTATGATTTCAGACCGAACCATTTTTGCCAAACAACCCAAAACCTCATTCTGGATGATCTTGCTTGTGTACTTTGCATTGTGAATAGAAGTTGTTCTTCTCTTAACAAGTGGGTCGTGGTTAGCAACTGTTTTAAGAATGTCCCTAAAGTTTCCTTTGTTATTGGAATCTTCAGATTCATCATGTCCTCTTTGTGCTATGTTTTGTGTAGCCGTAAGTATCAGCACTTCCCCAACTGTTTTAATGTATGCCTGATTTTCTTGTACTTGTTTAGTGTTTTCTTTGTCAAGAAAATCTGCTAGTCTTGCATTAGTTTTAAAAGCTCTTTGATAATCCCTCCATGCTATCATTGCACACTTGTGTCGTTCAGACTTTGCATGTACTGAAAACCCTGCATCTCTCATAGTTGCTTTTTTCTAGTTTCTAAAACTAGGTGTTGAAACAAAAACAGTGTCTGGGGCATTTGGTGTGCTAAAATGTCTACATGCATAGAAATATATAGAGTCCATCTTGACAAAATACTCAAGCCATGGATGAAGATTATACCAGTTTGGCCTGAAGCTCCATCCTCTGTCCCCTTCAAAGTGGTTGGGAATATATTCAAGTTGGGCTGTACTGGTACATCATTCTTGGACTTATGATATCTGTAGAAAGATGTACAGTAAAAATAGGGAACAACTACAAAATTTATTTACTTCTGCATGTATATCTGCATGTATTTCAAAATGTAGGCCAAGTATTTACTTTCCTCTCTCTGTCCCTGTATGTTTTCTTCCTCCTCACCCTCTACTTCATCCTCCTCACCCTCTTCTTCATCCTCCTTTCCCTCTCTGTGTCAGAGCCCTCACTTTCATCACATGCCCTCTCTCCAACCACCACCAACTCCTCTGTCTCTCCCTCTTCCTGCTCCACAACTCTCTCAATACCTTGATTTGTTTCTCTCACTTTTTTGTTTACTGGGGCAAAAAAGAACGCAATGTCCCTTCCTCGTTTCATGATAACAATTAGAAGAAAAAAAACGTAGGGGCATGCATTACATTTCGTTGCCTAACCATCCCTCCCTACTTAACACGGGCAGATAGCCTGTTGATTACTTTACTCAAATGTATTTGTTATCGCAATGCAACAGCCAAGACGGATGAAGTTACAGTGGTTAACATCACAACCTTGTGTAGACCTAGCAAGGATACTGACATTTGGATATTTGCTTCTGCTTCTATGAGTTTGCTTAGATATGATTCATTTTCTAAACATATCAAGACCAGACATTTACAAACTTGATTTCATTATCAGTTTGAGGAACAAAAGTCACTTACGAGATTAAATCGTTTTGCTTACCTTCGACTCTTGCAACAGGAGAAATTGTAGCTCCTCTCTCCAAGAGAAGTTGCTGAGCTCTCATTCACAGAGCAGCACAGCAGGCTACAGTGTTTGGGTGCGCCGCTCTAATTTAACGGTGTGGAACGTTGCGTCGCATTACTTTCGCTTTTGGCGCTCGCATGTAAAATCATGAATTCATAATTTTTTTATTTGGCCAGACCAGAGGGGGATGGGGTGGGGGGTGTGGGGGCACAGTGCTTGCCAGGGACATGTCTACAGAGGCACGGGCCTCCCTAGGCCTCCGTGTAGAACCGCCACTGGTCAGCCATCACCACACCTGCTGCTGATCATCACCAATCACCTGAGTAACGACTCGCTGCATCTGCTCTCCTTCATCAGCACACCCTTTATATGCCCCGTTCACCCTACACTGGGTCTGCTCTCGTCGATGTTACTATGACAAACAGACTCCTTACCTGAACACTCACCTGAGATCGTCATCCGTATCCTGTCTACTGTCTGTCAACAACCCGTCGTCCAGATCCAGTTCCCCTGTCTTCACATCACCTGCACGGAAACCCACTTCAGTCTCTATTCACTCTCTATTGCCTGGTTCCCGCTACTGCTTCACCACTCTGCTTCAATAAAGACTGTTTAACACTAGTTCCCACCTGTCTGTTCCCTTCTGTGTGTGTGACGCATATTTCCCCCCATAACATATATAAACATCATCAACATAAAGGATTTGGGGCAAAAACATTTACGATACTATTTATTTAATCATAAACCGAGTAACAGAAACGATGCTGCCCTGAGTTCCTTGTTCTTGTGCATACAAATTAAACTTAAAATGTTCTGTTTGAACTCCAAAACTTCTGTTAGATAGAAACCTGGAGATAAAAATAGGTAGACCGAACCCCTTTTAACACAAGTCTCTAAGAATCAGCATTTTGTGAGATACAAAACGGCTGCCGAGCTCTCAGAAAAGGACGGCACAGTCCAAGTACATTGATTTACGGTGATTTATTTGATTGATTTATTTTGGGCCTAATACGATCTACAAATAGACGGCGGAGAAAGCGAGGAAAAAGGGCAGGGAGGCAGTTTCATCTGAAAAAACTCTTCAAGCTGGGGGTCTTGGACTGTGACTCCAGACCTTCATGCCTTCGTTCTGTCTTCCCTGGCGTCCCCGGGGCTCTGGTCCCGGTGCACTGGAGAAACCATGTCACGGATCGGAGTGTGTGTTCGGCGCATCTGAGGTCGCTGCCCGTTCAATTGCAAACAAGTCTATTTTTTTTTCAGTGATTTATTTACTTCCAAAAACATGGACTTCATGTTGCTCACGGAGACTTGGCAACGGGATATGGAATACTATCACTTGAATGAGCTCTGTCCTGTGGATTGTAATTTTATCAGCACGTCAAGACTCACAGGCCGGGGTGGAGGTCTTGCTGTGGTGTTTAAAAAACGTTTTATATGCCAGTCAGTGCGCGCTGACACGTACTCTTCTTTTGAACTACAGATGACGAAGGTTGGTCATTCAAATGCATTTTATTGTATCCTAGTTTACCGGCCACCTGGGCCAGCGGCCTCTTTTCTTACTGATTTTGCTGATTTTCTATCATCTATTATTAAGCTGAATAGAGTAATTATTGTTGGCGATTTCAATATCCATGTGGATGATGATACTTGTAAAAATGCTTCTGAATTTGTAAATATTACTGAATCTTTTAACTTCACTCAGCATGTCTCTGGTCCTACGCACAGCAAGGGACATACACTCGATCTTGTTCTTTCTTATGGTGTAAACATTAATAATGTCTGTATCGAAGATGTATTTGTTAGTGATCACAATTGCATCTTATTTGATCTTATTTGTGATGAGGATCCTCTCCCTGCTAAACGAGTGTCTTGCTCATGTTTGATTAACCAGCTTACTGTTGAGAGTTTTTCAGCCGCATTTGACTCAAGCTTGGTCCTTATTTCGAAAGACGTGGACACTTGTGCACAGACTTTTAATGATCACTGCACCCTGCTGTTGGATAAAGTGGCACCTCTCAAAACTAGAGAAATTTCTGCTGTTAATACAGCCCCGTGGATGAATGATGCCATTCGCAGCTTAAAGTGTGTTTGTCGGAGAACTGAGCGCTTATGGAAAGCGACTCCGCTACAAGTCCACCGCCTGTATCTTAAAGAGCTTTTAATGGACTTAAACAAAATGATTAAGGTTGCTAGAGCCTCGTACTTTGCCAATCTGATATCTGCCAATAAAAAAAATCCTAAAGCTCTCTTTGAAACTATTAACAACATTGTGTCTCCTGCTACATGTATTGTCCCTGTGTTTTCAAATGTTGACTGCAACCACTTTATGCTTTATTTTTTGGACAAGGTTAGAGCTGTCAGGGCAGGCATTCTTCCATCAGCAAACCCACATATAGTTAAACAGCACAGACCTTCAATATTGGACTCCTTCTGCCCCATTACCCTGAATGACATCCTTAAATTAGTGGGGACGATGAAACCTTCTCAAAGCCCTGTTGATATTTTACCTACATCTTTGCTTTTGAAATCCATACATCATCTTGGCCCATGTTTGGTTTCAATTTTAAACTTATCTCTTCAGCTGGGCCAGGTTCCTAGCTGTTTTAAGCATGCCGTTGTTCAGCCTATCTTGAAAAAGAATAATCTTGATGCAGCTTCATTCAGAAATTATAGGCCTATTTCTAAATTGCCATTTATTTAAAAAATTCTAGAAAAGGTTGTTGCGAACCAGCTGAATAATGTTTTGGATTTACATGATATCTTTGATAAATTTCAGTCTGGTTTTCGTAAAAAACATTCAACTGAGACTGCCCTCCTTAGGGTCTCAAATGATATTTTGATGGCTGCTGATGGGGGTAAATGTTCTGTGCTGGTGTTATTAGATCTCAGTGCAGCGTTTGATACTGTGGATCACTGCACTCTAATAGATAGACTGAAAACTACTGTGGGCATTACTGGATCAGCTCTGGATTGGTTTTCCTCCTATCTTTCAGACCGGAGTTTCTCTGTGTCCATAGGACCATATATGTCAGACTCGGCTCCTTTGTCCTGTGGTGTGCCCCAAGGTTCTGTGCTCGGCCCCCTGCTGTTCAGTCTGTATATGCTCCCTCTCGGAGAGATTATTGCTAGTTTTGGAGAAATATCTTATCATTGTTATGCTGATGATATTCAACTATATTTATCTTTTAGCCCTGATAGGCTGGATAAACTGTCCTTGTTGCACAATTGTTAAGCCTCCATTAATAATTGGATGGCAGACAACTTTTTACAACTAAATTCAGACAAAACTGAGGTGCTGATTTTTGCTCCAGATAACATTACTCCAAAGATTAGGCAGGCCATTGGGGCTCTACTATCCTCGGACGGTAAAGTGGTGCGAAATTTGGGTGTCATTTTTGATAAATCGATGAGTTTTAGCAGTCATGTTAAATCGGTGGTTCGTTCCTGTTTTTTTCATCTCAGGAACATCGCTAGGATTAGATCGGTGGTTTCTAAAGAAGAGCTGGAGATGCTTGTTCATGCTTTTATTTCCTGGATTATTGCAATGTACTGTACACTTGCTTAAACAAATCCTCCATGGACAAACTGCAAGTTGTACAGAATGCTGCTGCAAGACTTTTGTCAAGGACCAACAGGAGATCACATATCACACCTGTGCTTAAGGCTCTTCATTGGCTCCCAATTAGTTTTAGAGTGCAGTTTAAAATTTTAACCATTACTTACAGAGCCTTCCATGGTCAAGCTCCGTCTTACATCCAGGAACTATTGCACATACACACTCCTGGTCGCTCTTTGAGGTCTTCAAGCCAAGACCTTTTTACCGTTCCTAGGACACGTCTTAAAACAAAAGGTGATCGTGCTTTCTGTGTGGTGGCTCCAAGGCTCTGGAACTCTCTTCCATTAGCCTTGAGAGCCCTGGACTCTGTAGAAACTTTTAGTAAACACCTTAAGACACATCTTTTTAGACAAGCGTTTAACTAGCCATATGGTTTTGTTGATTTGTGTGTTGTGGTTATTATATGTTTTATTATTTTTGTTTTTACTGTGAAGCACTTTGTGACCCATCCTGTCTGTGACAAGTGCTATATAAATAAAGTTTTACTTACTTTACTTACTTTTACGTGATGGGAAATTAGGTAGAAAATATTTATAATTCATTCGCTTTGAAAGAAAGAGAGAGAGAAGACGATTTTGAGACCATTGTGAATGAAAGAGAGAGAGAAGACGATTTCGAGAAATACGATGACTACTTCGTACCACGGACCAACATCAGACACGAGAGGGCGCAGTTTCCCCAGC
Source organism: Gila orcuttii (assembly GCA_026230005.1). Lineage (NCBI taxonomy): Eukaryota > Metazoa > Chordata > Actinopteri > Cypriniformes > Leuciscidae > Gila > Gila orcuttii. The sequence continues at coordinate 47,659,632 of JAPDVR010000008.1, read as the reverse complement.
GAACCCAAAGACCAGGGGAAAATCTGAGACACTAATTTGTGCACTGTACGAGTTGCAGTCACTGGTTAAACAGTCATGGTTCAGGAAAACAAAACAGGCTGGACACGCTCATTCTTGAAGTCAGTAAGGACTTTTTCTCAGTCACTGTAGAGGGGATTCATCGTCGAGACAAACTTTAAGTTGGCTTGTATAAGTTTTGACCAGAATGTTTGAAGAAGTTTAAAGCAGTTTGAAGTTTAAATTAGTTTAAAGTTTAAAGTAGGTTGAAATTTAAATTAGTTTGAAGTTTAAATTAGTTTAAAGTTTAAATTAGTTTAAAGTTTAAATTAGTTAGAATTTTAAAGTAGTTTGAAGTTTAAATTAGTTTAAATTTTATAGTTTGAAGTTTAAATTAGTTTAAAGTTTAAATTAGTTTGAATTAGTTTAAAGTAATTTGAAGTTTAAATTAGTTTAAAGTTTAAATTAGTTTGAATTAGTTTGAATTAGTTTAAAGTTTAAAGTATAGTTTGAAGTAATTTAAAGTTGCTAGGGTGTTTCTAGTGGGTTGCTAAGGTGTTCTGGGTGGTTGCTAGGCGGTTGCTAAGGTATTTTGGGTGGTTGCTAGGGTGTTCTGGGTAGTTGTTAGGCGGTTGCTAGGGTGTTCTAAGGTATTTTGAGTGGTTGCTATGGTGTTGCTAGGGTGTTCTAAGGTCTTTTGGGTGGTTGCTAGGGTGTTCTGGGTGGTTGTTATGCGGTTGCTAGTTTGTTCTAGATGGTTGTTATGGTGTTGCTAGTGTGTTTTAAGGTATTTTGGGTAGTTGCTATGGTGTTATTGATTCATTCACCAACTAATTGATTTAAAAAGCTGATTGATTAATTCAGTAATGTAATACCCATGTCATGAATTTCAGTCATTATTGATCTTTTAAGAAATGTCGATTTTAACCAAAAATTGACAACCGACATTGTGTGCCTTTGAATGCATGAATATATAGAGCTAATCTCAGCTATTGTGTTAAGCTTTATATTTGTGTATCTACACTGTATCTGGAAAATTAGTCACAGCGGAGGACATTACAGTACGTTAACACAGTGTTAATGTTTTGTTGCCATCCTGAGGGTAAGAGAAAAATAAAATAGAATGTTGATAAAATGTAAAACGTGACAAAACAAACAGTTACAAAAGTAAAAAAAAATGAAACAAACACGATAAAAACAAAAACACTTTCAAATAACCACTAAACTAACTTATTACTACTAAACTAACTGAACTACTAATATTTAATGAAAACTTATTTAACTAATAAATTGAGCAAAAAAAATTATAAACTAAACAAACTAATACTACAAAATGATTTTATTTAAAGAACTTACTGAACTACTAATATTTAATGAAAACGTCTCAGGTTACGACTGTAACCTATGTTCCCTGAGAACAGGGAACGAGACAATACGTCAACGACGTTATGGGGAACGCCTCAGGCGTGACAGGTGTCTGAAATCACTATCAAATCACGTCAATCATATTGACCGGCGACAGCCCGTGAATCATTAGCGTGAATGATTAACGTGCGACCTGGAAGTATAAAAGGGCACCTTGCAAACATGACAAATCACCTTATCGTCTGAAGGGACTGTACGGTAGGCAAGCCCTGAGGCATGGCAGGGAGACGTATTGTCTCGTTCCCTGTTCTCAGGGAACATAGGTTACAGTCGTAACCTGAGACGTTCCCTTTCGAAGGGAACTCAACAATACGTCAACGACGTTATGGGGAACGATATACCAACTCCGCCATGCTAAGGGGAGTGCATGCCAAGTGGCAGTGACAACTGTCAGAACCAGCAACTTCAAATTAAACGCTAGAACCACTCACCCTCAGGTCACACTGGGCTGTCAGTGACAGCATTCCCTACGGTCATAGCCCAAGCTACAGCCTCACAGATAAACCTTCATAAACATGGTTAAATGAAAGGTCTACCTGGGCCTGCTCCGGGCCTGGAACCACAGCTTCCAATTAGAAGGGGTCCCTTCTAGGGAATGTGGCTAGGGAACCCGAAGGAACCCCAGCCAGTCACTATTCAGGGGAACGTACTCACCCCGAAATGCCACCAGGACGGCCTGACCTGGCGTCAGTACATAGACACTTAGTCTGGCCAAATCCTGTCTGAAGACAGAGCCTCTGGACAACAAAGCCTTAAGTAAGGCATCCAACCCGAGGGACTGCGAAGCTGGCAGTGAACCCTCGGCCCGGATCTCAGAGACGGGATATCAAGGAGAGTATGACTCAGCATAGTGCTTTCCAACCCTTGCTAGCGAGGGGAGTTTCTCTACTCGATCCACGGATCAACCCAGTGTCTGTGTTTCAAACCACTGAGGAGGCCTGTGAAGGCCTAAGGGCTGATCTAACTGGGAGGCTCACGAGAGGCCTACGACCGTCTGACCAGACTCAGGAAGCCGCATGCTCATAGAGACCCTCGGTGAGGGGAGCTCAGGTCTGCCTGGTAGGCGAACCAGGCTGTAGGCAGAAAAAGTTCCGAGAGGGAACCAATAGCAGAGAATGAACACTTTAGCGAGCCAGGGCGCAAGCTCGCCTTCAGAAGCTGCCTATTAAGGCTAGCTGAAACTGATAGCAAGAGACCACTAGCTTCATAAACCCAGCACCACTAGGGAACGTTACAGGGAGGCCCGGAGAGGCCTACTACCTGATAGCCAACGTAAGTGGGAATTCACCTTCAGGGAGGCCCGTGAGGCCTACTACCTGATAACCACAGTAAGTGGGGTGCTCACCTTCAGGGAGGCCCAGAGAGGCCTACTACCTGAAAACCACAGTATGTGGGGTGCTCACCTTCAGAGAGGCCAAGAGAGGCCTACTACCTGATAACCACAGTACGTGGGAACTCACCTTCAGGGAGGCCCGGTGAGGCCTGCTACCTTACAACCACAGTATGTGGGGAGCTCACCTTCAGGGAGGCCTGGTGAGGCCTACTACCCAACCGTACTCATCCAAGGAGGCCTGGAGGAGCCTACTACCTGATAATCACAGCATGTGGGAACTCACCTTCAGGGAGGCCTGGTGAGGCCTACTACCTGACCGTTCTCATTCAAGGAGGCCTGGAGGAGCCTACTACCTGATAATCACAGCATGTGGGAACTCAACTCCAGGGAGGCCTGGTGAGGCCTACTACCTGACAGACAAAATATTTGGGAGCTCACATTCAGGGAGGCCCAGAGCGGCCTACTACCTGACAGCCACAATATTTGGGAGCTCACATTCAGGGAGGCCCAGAGAGGCCTACTACCTGATAGCCAACATAAGTGGGAATTCGCCTTCAGGGCGGCCGGGTGAGGCCTACTACCTGATAACCATCTTAAGTGGGAATTCACCTTCAGGGAGGCCTGAGTGGCCTACTACCTGAAAACCACTGGTAGCTTCGAGCCCTGAGTCCGGGTGATAGTATAAGGTGGCCTGCTAAGGCCAGCCAGCTGGGGACTCGCCTATCAGGGAGGACTGGTCGGGCCTACTAGCTAATAGCAAGTCATATTCTGCCATAAAGTACACTGTTGGGAACCATACTACACAAGCATAATTTACTAATGGGCTTCCAGTAGCGCTATAAGGTATGTCCCACAATGTTGGGACTCACCTCAGAGGAGGCCTGTTTAAAGGCCTACTACCCATCAGTGAGTCAACTGCCCGAACCACCAAGGCCAACCACGTAAAGTGAGCTGGCCTACAGTGCCCTCTAGGGGGCTGTCCAATCAAGGAGGCCTGCTGAGGCCTACTACCTAATGGCGCAGCCTTCGTTGGCAGAAAAGCAGTTTACACAGCGCCTACAGCATCCTGGTGCCTAATCACATTGCCCATGGCAGTGTACTCCGCAAGAAAGCTAGCACCCTCAAAACAAGGGGAGTACAACATACGCCACTCTCTTACCTTATTACCTGATGACATGGCAAATGACATGACCCCATAGCACTATACAGGGAACGAGGTCTGTAGAGAGATACATTTCGGAATTTTAATTCACAAAAATTTACTCTTGAAAAGACCAGTCAGCTCACCTGCGGCATGCGGAGTGAAGACTCGCCAGATAGTTCTTTATGAACCTGGGGTCCCCACTTTACATGCCTGAAAGAGGCGTTTCTACTAACCAAGCCTAGGCGGGCCATTGGAACATCGTTCTTATCACAGGCCCAGCCCCAGGCCTGATGTAATAAACGTCTGGGGAGTCAGAAGAGAGGAGAGGGCTGGATTTCTTTTTAATGAAGCCCTCCGGGGAGATTATCCATCAGCGACGCTGTATGCGCTTGTGCTGGATAACCTCCCTCAGATCCCTCTTCTTGCGGGAGTCACGCCTTTTCTGCGCCCTGTTCCTCCACGGAGGGGGCGCACGAGAGGCGACACTGGCTCTCTGGCCCTGTCTACGGTCCTCAGACCATGAAGGGCCAGGCCCTCCCGCCTGCCTGGGCGTGGAACCGGATCTCAGCGGTATGCAGGTCCTAAAAGCAGTTGAGCACGCCTTCGCCTCCCTGAACTTCCCAAGCACCGCCTCCACGGAGGGGCCAAAGAGTTCAGAGGGCGAAACCGACGAATCGAGGAGAAAGGCCTTCTCTTTCTCCTCAACGTCGGCCAGGTTTAACCAAAGCTGTCTCTCCGTGGCCACCATCTCCGCCATCGACCGACTGATCGTGGCAGCAGTCTGTTTGGTGGCCCGGAGCGCAAGAACCGTGGTTCGGCGCGGCTCATTAGCGTTTTCAAACAGACAGTCCCTGAAGACGATGAGATGATTTGTCATGTTTGCAAGGCGCCCTTTTATACTTCCAGGTCGCACGTTAATCATTCACGCTAATGATTCACGGGCTGTCGCCGGTCAATATGATTGACGTGATTTGATAGTGATTTCAGACACCTGTCACGCCTGAGGCGTTCCCCATAACGTCGTTGACGTATTGTTGAGTTCCCTTCGAAAGGGAACTGATTTAACTTATAAATTGAACAAAAAATTAATAAACTAAACGAACTAATAATACAAAATGATTCTATTCTTCATTGAAATTAATTGAAACACACGTTTTTTACTATGTAAAATTTTAAGGTGGGCTGGCAGCTGGTTGATCAGATCATCAACACTGCCATGGTAGAGGTCAGTCGGGACACTGAATTCTGTGAAGTCCTTACAGAGGAGAGTGAGGCTGCCATCTCCTTCAGAGACCCCAACAACCTGCACCTCGACAGTCTCCACCTTCCTCTCAGCAGTCTGGATTTTAACAAAAATACAATTTACATTCAGGTTTAGATCTCCTTATAAGCTCGATGAATGTATGAATTAAATGCTATACATCAGTGATATTGCACCCTACTAGAAAAATGACATATTGCTATAAGAAAATTATAGCAACCATGTAACCAGCAATGAGAATGGTTAATGCTACAATTCTAAGAATAGGTTAATCAATTTTTATTGGGTGCTTAGCTTCATGTTAGACTTACACTGTGCATAGTTTTTAATATTTCTAATGGGGTGGGGGTTTGTTACACGTATTGTGGATAGGGATGGACAATATTATTGGAGCGTCATCGGTAAAGGCTTAAAGGGTTAGTTCACCCAAAAATTTAAATTCTGTCAGTATTTACTCTCCCTCATGTTGTTCCAACCTCGTAAGACCTTCAATACATACACACACACTGCCGTTCAAAAGTTTGGGGTCGGTACGATTGTTAATGTTTTTAAAAGAAGTCACTTATGCTCACCAATGCTGTATTTATTTAATTAAAAATACAACAAAAAATCAGTAATATTGTGAAATATTATTACAATTTAAAAGAACTGTTTTCGATTTTAATATATTTTAAAATATAATATATTCCTGTGATTTTAAATTTGGATTTTCAGCATCATTACTCCAGTCTTCAGTGTCACATGATCCTTGAAACATTTCTCATTATTATCAATGTTGAAAACAGTTATTTACATTTTTATTTCAGGATTCTTTGATAAATAGAAAGTTCAAAAGAACAGCATTTATCTGAAATAGAATCTTTTGTAACATTAAACACTACCGTTCAAAACTTTGGGGTCAGTAAGTATTTTTATTTTATTTTTTGGGGGAAATTAATAAAATAAATCAATACTTTTATTCATCAAGGAGGAATTAAATTGATCAAAAGTGACAGTAAAGACATTTATAATGTTATAAAAGATTCTATTTTAAATAAATGCTGTTGTTTTTAACTTTCTGTTCATCAAAGAATCCTAAAACAAATGGTACACAACTGTTTTCAACATTGATCATAATCATAAATGTTTCTTGAACATCAAATCCTCATATTAGAATGATTTCTGAAGGATCATGTGACACTGAAGACTGGAGTAATGATGCTGAAAATTCAGCTTTGATCACAGGAATAAATAATATTTTAAAATATATTAAAATCGAAAACGTCTCAGGTTACGTATGTAACCCTGGTTCCCTGATAGGGAACGAGACGCTGCGTTTGAGATGCAGTGGGAACGCTCTGCGTGATTACGTCGTGAAGCACGTGTAAAATCAGTCCAATGGAAGCCTGCTACGACATAGGTGACGTCATTGACCAGGAAACTATAAAGCAACCCTGAAATCAGACCGTGATAGCTTCTGAAAAACCTGAAGCAAGTCGATCAGGGCATGCAGGAAGTATGGCAGGCAAACGCAGCGTCTCGTTCCCTATCAGGGAACCAGGGTTACATACGTAACCTGAGACGTTCCCTTTCAAGGGAACTCGAGCTGCGTTTGAGACGCGGTGGGAACCCTATACCCACTACGCCATAGTGACAAATGCCCGTTCTGTGTGAGGTCCTGCGCACACTAAGAAGCAAGCAACCTCGCCCCAGGAGTGGAGAGGTCAAGGTCATAAAACCTGACAAATGTATGCGGAGAGGACCATCCTGCCGCATTACACACGTCAAGAAGGGAAACTCCCGAAATTAAGGCCATAGAGGCCGCCATACTCCGAGTAGAATGGGCCCGCACAGCCATAGGTGAAGGCTGTCCGGCCGCTTCATAAGCCAATGAAATAGCCTCGACTATCCATTTACTCATAACCTGCTTAGATGCAGGGCATCCTCTCTTGAGTGACCCAAAACAAACAAATAGTTGCTCAGATTTACGCCACAGGGCAGCTCTGTGAACGTAGGCATCTAAAGCCCGGACTGGACATAACAGGTTAAGCTGTACCTGGTCAGGGGTATTAAAGGGTGGAGGATAAAAGGCCTGCAGCACTATTGGGCCCCCAACATTCAGTGGGACCTTAGGAATATAACCCGGCCTGGGGTAGAGAAATGCCTTCACTATACCAGGTGCAAATTCCAGAAATGAAGAAGCAACCGAAAAAGCATGTAAATCACCAATTCTCTTGATAGATGAGATAGCAAGGAGAAATAAAGTCTTTAGAGTGAGGAACTTTTCTGAAACCTCCTCGATAGGCTCGAAGGGAGCTAAAGCCAGACCCTCGAGTACAATGGCCAAGTCCCAAGCCGGTGCTCTAGAGTGCAATGCAGGTCTCAACCTCAATGTACCACGGAGAAAGCGAGTAATTAAAGGGTTTCTCCCAATAGAAGTACCCCCCAGAGGGGTGTGGTAGGCAGATATAGCCGCCACGTACACCTTTAGGGTGGAAGGAGATAACCTGGCAGAGAAACGGTCTTCCAGAAAATCAAGAACTGAACCAACAGGGCAGTTAACAGGATCTAACTGACGTTCAACACACCACGTGGTGAAAAGTTTCCATTTTAGCGCATACAGCCCTCTCGTGGAAGGAGCTCTGGATTGAAGAATGGTTTCTACAACATCGGTCGAAAGACCGGTCTCCCTGAGCCTGGCCCCCTCAGAGGCCAGGCCCACAGTTTCCACAACTCTGGCCGAGGAGTGAAATATCGTGCCCCCGGCCTGGGACAGGAGGTCCACCCTGATTGGGATCTCCAAGGGGGAGCCGTCCAGAAGAGACACCAAGACCAAGAACCAAACTCGGGTCGGCCAATAAGGGGCTACCAGTAGCAGACGAGCCCCTTCTTGGCGAAACCTCTCCAGAACCCCCGGAAGCAAAGATATCGGGGGAAAGGCGTACAGGTGCAGCCTCGGCCACACCTGCACCATAGCATCCAGACCGAGAGGAGCTGGGTGCGTTAGAGAGAACCACATGGGACAATGGGTTGAATCTGATGATGCGAAAAGGTCTACCTGAGCACGACCAAACTTTTCCCACAGGAGCTCCACCACTTCTGGGTGAAGTCTCCACTACCCGGGCCTCAGCCCCTGTCTCGACAGAATATCTGCTCCCACATTCTGATGCCCCGGAATATATACCGCCTTGAGCGACAATAACTTTCCCTGGGCCCATAGGAGGATCTGATGGGCCAATTTGCAAAGGTGACGTGACCTCAGACCCCCCTGATGGTTGATATAGGAGACCACCGAAGTGTTGTCTGTGCGGACCAACACATGATGGCCTCTCAGGTCTGGCAGGAAATATTTGAGTGCTCGAAATACCGCCATCAACTCCAAACGATTTATGTGCCAGGTACATTGATGGTCCTGCCACTCATGACCGCCCCCCATCCCGTGAGGGAAGCATCCGTCGAAAGCGTGATGCGTCGACAAGGAGCCCCCAACACTGGGCCCTGGGCGAGGAACCAAGGTTTCTTCCACAAGGCCAAGGCACGAAGGCATAGCCGCGTGACCTTGATCTTGCTGAACGGATTTCCCCTCGGAGAAAACCCCTTGGTCCTGAGCCACCACTGCAGGGGTCTCATGTACAGAAGGCCAAAAGTAATAACGTTGGACGCAGCTGCCATGAGACCCAACAGTCTCTGAAACTGTTTCACAGTGAGTGACTGGCCTAGTTTCACATTCTTTGCGGCTGTGAGAATCGCAGAAATACGAGCAGGAGACAGGCGTGCCTGCATTGTGGTCGAATCCCAAATTACACCTAGAAAAGTGGTCCTCTGAGCAGGGAGGAGCACACTCTTTTTGGTGTTTAGCCGCAACCCCAAACTCTTTATGTGGGACAGAACAGCATCTCGATGCTGAACTGCCACCTGCTCTGACTGAGCTAAAATCAACCAATCGTCGATGTAATTTAATACGCGGATGCCCTGGAGTCTCAACGGAGCCAGAGCTGCATCCACGCATTTTGTAAAAGTGCGGGGAGATAAACCTAGGCCAAATGGAAGAACCCGATACTGGTATGCTTCGCCCCCGAAAGCGAACCTCAGGAACCTCCTGTAATGAGTAAGGATAGATACATGGAAGTACGCGTCCTTCAAGTCTATTGTGACAAACCAGTCCTCGGACTGAATCTGTGATACAATCTGTTTGAGTGTAAGCATTCTGAACTTGAGTTTCTGAACCCTGCTGTTTAACTGGCGCAGATCTAGAATAGGACGTAGCCCTCCACCCTTCTTTGGAACAATGAAGTAATCTCTGTAAAACCCTGACCCTCTGCTGGGAGGAGAAACCCTTTCTATAGCTCCCTTTCGAAGAAGTGTCAGTACTTCTTGTTCCATTACCAGAGCCTGCTATGAGTCCACCACCGTGGGGAGGACCCCTTGAAATCTGGGCGGACGAGAACCGAACTGAATTCTGTAACCCTTTTCTATTATGTGCAGGACCCATAGAGAAATATTTGGCAGAAGTTTCCACGCTGCCAGAAATTCCGATAAGGGAACCAGTCTCTCGAGACTGGCCTCTGGATTTGATTGAACAATCATTTCGCGCCCTGAAGCGGCGAACCGGCAGGGAACAACCGAACTGACCGTTCTACAACCCTCCTCAGAGGATTGCACAGGGATGCTGACACCTCGGCGCCCTGAAGCGGCGAACCGGCAGGGAACAACCGAAGTGGCAGCGCTGCGGCTCTCCTCGGAGAGTCGTCCCCTGGAGGGTGCCAAGGAGGGACGGTTCCTCGGAACCGTTCCTCCCTGGAGGGGACCACCCTCAGAAGCCTGATAGCCTTGGCGTCAGGACTTCTTCTTAGACCAAGCTCTCCTAGAGATAACAGTCCTCAGATCTTGTCTACCCCTAACAGGCCTGGGCTGCGAGCGCCACTCAGGAACCATAGATTGAGGAGGTGCCCGAGCGGCGACGCTCTGTTTTTGTTGAACTCTGTGAGCGGAGCTCGTAGACGGACGAGGCTGCTGAGACTTTATACTACGAGCAGCCTCGGGGACACTAGACCGGCGAGGAAGAAACCTCTGAAACGCAGCCGCTTGTTTCTTATTTTCTTGAAACCTATCGACGACACAATTTATAGCGTCGCTAAACAGACTTGTAGGTGACAGCGGTGCGTCCAGAAGAACAGATCTATCTTTATCCTTTATTTCTGATAAATTTAACCATAAATGGTGTTCCGTGGCCACCAAGGCTGCCATAGAGCGGCCCACAGACTTCGCCGTCTCTTTGGTGGCTCGGAGAGATAAATCTGTCGTGCCACGCAATTCTCGAATTGCGTCAGCACTAACTTCCTCACTATCGTCTATGTCCTTCAGCAGGTCAGCCTGGTACGCTTGGAGAATCGACATAGTGTGCAAACATGCTGTGGCCTGACCTGCTGCCGAATACGCTTTACCCACCAACAAAGATGTATTTTTTAATGGTTTGGTGGGTAACGTCGGGGCTTTCAGAGAAGAAGAAGACTCAGGGGAGAGATAGCTCGCTAGTGTGTCTTCAGCACGAGGCATAGTCAAATAACCATAATAATCAATCCCTTGAACTTTACTATAATTCTTAGTTTGTGGGTTATGCACTCTGAAAGACGCCGGTTTAATCCAAGATCTCGACACCTCTGTGTGGAGATCGGGAAAAAATGGGAGTTCCCGACGAGGAGGTCGTGATCTAGATGGTAAATAACGTTCATCTAAAAGACTCTTTCTAGATTCAAAATCGAAATCATCGGCTGGCCACTCAATATTTAATTTAGTAACAGCACGAGATAAAACCTCCATAAGCTCCTCATCAGCAGGGGTATGAGCTGGCGAACACTCAATATCCCCCATACTAACGACATCCAGATCCTCAGAACTGGATAGCCGTAATATTGGTGCCTCAGCCTGGGAAGGAGAAGCCGCAGAGCGGGCTCCTTCCTGGGCAAAGACACCGGATCCAGCAGGTAAGGGCTGAGAAAGGGCGGGGCCCGTCTCAAACCCCGCTACTAGATCCATCTGCGAACCCCAAGATGAAAGTTGACGCTGTGCCTCGGCAGCAGCGGGACCCGCACCTCGGGGAGCGCGAACCGAACCGTCCTCCTCAAAGAACGCCCGGCGAGAGCGGAGAGTTTTCATAGACAAACTCATGCAATGCTCACAGTCAGCCCCCTCGAGGACTGACTGGGCATGCTCCACTCCCAAACAAGCAATACACATACGATGTGTGTCCCCACCCGTGATATAACGAGGGCAGGGCACAACACAAGGTTTATAACTTTGTTTTCATTAGTTTTATATAGCTTACATTGGAACAAACACTATAATAACATCGATCTTAGTTGATGAGTTTATTTTTGACAGAACATAGCCTACTATATATTTAACATATGAGCAGAAACTGGCTAACAAAAGCTTATTTGATATTTTAGAATAAAAACGTTATAATCTATCCAAAACTACGAAATGTTGTCTTTCATATTTCATCTGTAACATAGTAAACATAAACAACAGCGCCCATCTGTGCCGTTAATTCATTCACACACAGAAACGTGATTAAAATTTAAACAGTCTTTTTGCATTTACAGACACTATTACATATCGCGATTAGAACAAAGCACAAGAATAAAAAACTTACTCCCAATTCTCGGCTAGATCCGTCGCTCCTCGAAATGAAAATAAACCAGCACATGTTCTGAGGTAAATGTCCCAGGATTATTCCTCACACAGCCTCGCAAGAAGAAATAGTCCATTAATCTGATGATTAAATTTGTTGTGTTATCGCGTTTATGAGGGGCGTTGACACTTTGCTCTCCGTGGGCGTGTCACATTAGCAGAATAATGAGCTGAGAGAACGATAATGAAATCGGCTGACACCTCTCTCTTTTTTTATAGATTACATAAACAGAGAATATTTATTTTAGTTTTGAATTAGATATTTTAAAAGTACAAACTTAGATGTCTTAAAATCGTTATTTTAGGGTTTTTTTGCACACAAAAAGTATTCTCGTCGCTTGATAAACTTAAGATTGAGCCACTGTAGTCACTTGGACTATTTTAACGATGTCTTTAATAACTTTTCGGGGCCTGCAAGTTCAATCCCTGAAGAAGCCTACGTGTAACGATCACCAGCTGGAGTGCCCTCGAGAGCCACCAGAGGGCGCTCCACAATAGACTTTGATCACTTCCTCACTAACTACATTTCCCATAACTCACTCCCCGGATTCATCAGCATTCATCATTTCATTCACCTGTGTCTCATCACCTGGTTGATCTCTGATTGCATTCACCTGTTTCTCATCACCCTGTTAGTCCTTGTCTATTTATACCATGTTCATTCATTCACTAACCGCAAAGTCTTGTTTAAGTGTTACACTGCATTTCTGAGCATTCTTATGGTTTTCTTGTCTCTTGGTTTTGGATATCTTGCCCTGTTCCCTGGATTACTCTCTTGACTCTGGTCCCTGGATTACTCTCTTGCCTCTGGTCCCTGGATTACTCTCTTGCCTCTGGTCCCTGCCTGTTTTGTTTGTTTCTTTGTTTATCTGTTTTGGACTGCCTGTCTGTGTATGACCCTTGCCTGTACATTGGATTACGCCTCTGGATTGCCCTCAAATAAAGCTGCGTTTGGATCTCAACCCTCTTCTCAGAGTAGTTCGTAACACTATGGAGGAGTGATCCAGCTCTCAGATTTAATCAAAAATATCTTAATTTGTGTTCCGAAGATGAACGAAGGTCTTACGGGGTTGAACAACATGAGGGAGAGTAAATACTGACAGAATTTTCATTTTTGGGTGAACTATCCCTTTAAAATGTAGTCATCAGCCCGATATGGAAAATTATGCTGATTATGTGCTTGCAATTACTTTCATGTTAGCGATAAGATCATGTCAGCAGTGTGGTCATTCTTGAAGTGATGAGATGAATTTTGCCTGTGATGAGATTAACTTTAATGGATTTCTGCATTGAACTTGACAATGCAAGTACATTTGCGTCTGGTGTGTGATACAGCAAGAGCTTCCCCTGGGTCCTAGTGCTTTTTTTAAGAGGTGCTGTTCTTGTTACAGGTAACATTAAGTTAGGCATGTTTAAGAATTAATTAAGCTGTAATTGATGTCATAAAGTCACGAGTCTGATTTGACTTAATGGTCTGACTCAAACATAACACTTGTAAATTAATATATAAAAAAGAGAGATGTATAACAGCATAGACTATTGGCCAAAATAAAAAAATAAAAAAAGTTGGATATTGCCAAAAATCTAATATTGTGCATCCCCAGTTCTAGAGAAGCAGCTAATGTGTTTTGCATTGTGTACCTTCACAGTGGTGTAATTTGAAGAAGTCATTTTCCCATGTCCGCTGTCCCAAATGAACACCTTGAGGTGTGTGAGCTGTACCTCATCTCCGAGGTAGAGCTCACGCAAGGCTTCCTCCCTCCACAGTGAAACTTCCAGGAGCTTCTGGCCACACCTTATTGACAGATCCAGGACGGGGACTGGGCTTCCCTGGACCTCTGCCATCCTCAGCGCTTGTATCTGCAGAATAATAGCCCAATGGTTACGTTGTGTTATGGGTACGTTTGTTTGTCAACATTATAATGATGTAAGACAATAATTATTTTTATTTGATTTGATTAAAATATGAGATGTTTTCAAAAATGTAGGCATTATGAGCAAGAGCTTCAGCCTACACCCGTTTCAGACTGCAGTAAATATGCTGTTGTTTGTCAGCTCAACTGTGTTTTAAGTAATTCAGGTCAAATTACCCTCACTCAGCTTTGGGCCGTGGTTGAGTTGTCTAGATAGTTGTGTGAGTAATATTTTTATGGTTTAGCTATATTTTTTTATTTTTTACTAATTTTAATATTGTTTCTAGCTAATGGAAAAATTAAACCTTTTTGGAAAGATTCTCAGTTATCTTGATTAATGTTGTCCTATTTATGGAATGTCCAACTTTGATGTGATACTTTTAAAAATATAATAATATGTCATATGCTTTTAGGCTTGCACCTTCATGAGGGTGAGTAAATAAACCTGATTCTTTATTTTCATCTTCATGTAAGCACCAGAGGAATGCAGAAGAACCTATTTTAAGATATTCAGTAATGGCATTAAAATAACTCACTTTTTTCCACCTGTCCTTGAAGGGTTAGTTAGTCTGCCCGAGAAAAGATGTCTTCCTCTCCTGTGATTGGCAGTGATGGAGGATACAGGGCGTCTTTGGCAGCCTTTTCCTGCTCTTCGCTGATAAGGAGTGGTGCTGCCTTGAACTTAGTTGATCTCCGGCCAAAATATAAATTTTGTCGGCCAAACTTTACCCCGATGGTTACATTTTTTAAAAAGTAACTCGCACCCTCCTCGAAGTAGGGTGTCTCATCATCATTCCCACATAAATAAATATTTTTGCCATTGCTTAAGGCACTAGTTGATCTGGCGATGCAATTTTTATTGTTTGGCCAGTTTTTGAAAATGTGATTCCTCTTAAAGTTGATCTATTTGACATACATTTACAGTGTATTGGTGCTGGGCGCATGTATTGACTCGGTGTTGCCATCTAGAGGGTAAGAGAAAAGTACACAAAATACTTGTAATAAAGATTATCTGTTTAAAAAAATCTCACAACTCAAGCTGTCAGCCGTCACGCTATTGTACTTCCAAGCATTCTTGAACAACACCAGTCGTTGGATGTACCAGCAGAAGAGACGGCAAGATGTATCGGTGTGTCGCTAAGGACAGTCCGACGAAAACTTGCACATGATGGTTTGAGGTATGTAAAAGAAAATGTTGTATAATTTTTTTCCTGAAAGAATAGCCTCCCATCGTCCCGTGCCAACGGACAAGCCCCCAGCGTTTGATCTAATTTTTTCTACTTAGCGGCTTTTTCTTACCATTCAAAATGGTCTGGGTGGCTAAAACAATTTTTTGTGGTATGACAAACTCAGAACACATACTTAATTTTGACTTTACAGGGACTTTAAAGCACTCACATACAAACGAATTTTCCACCTTCACGCAACCAACTCAACTGTAGTAACTTAACGTTAAATATCCAGCCTAATGTTTAGTTTAGACATGCTGAAACTCATAAGGATCATAAGATTGTCATAAGATTGACCGCTGTAGTTAAAACTAGCGAGCAGGCCGTTCAAGGCACGGGACGATGGGAGGCTATTCTTTCAGGAAAAAATTATACAACATTTTCTTTTACATACCTCAAACCATCATGTGCAAGTTTTTGTCGGACTGTCCTTTAGCGACACACCGATACAGCAGTCTTCACTCGGACGCGCTCTTCAATCTATCGCCGTTGTGGAGACTCTCTATTCATTCCGGTGAAATCTCAAAATAAAATGCACACAAACGTGTCCCTTGCTTGATATAGACTGTAACCACTGATGAACATATTCAGTTTTGATGAGAGAGAGAAAAAAAAACTATAGGAGTGCGGATTAGAACCTGTAACCTCTGACACGCTTGGCAAAAGAACTACCACTAGACCATTAAAGAACTCAAACGTAGTTTACAGATCGATGTATTTATTTACGGGTTGAGCAGAGAGAGGCTGCACAGTTTGACAAGTTTCAGTGCCAAATTTGTTTTTTACTGTTTATTCTTGTTTTTTATATATGCAATATGTGTGTTATTACAATTGTTTAGACATTATGATGACAAATGTAGCAGTTAAGCATAATCAAATATGAAACTAGGATAAGCAGTGCTTTTACTGTCTACTAGCATTTTTCTTTTACTAGCATTTGTTTACTGTATGTTGCGCATGCGCACTTTGATCCTGTATTCTTCAACGTACGGCAAAAAGCACAAATCTGCTGTGCCTTTGGACGTAAATATGTGGCCAGTAATCATCTCCGTTACGTATCAGACATGGACCAATTAAAATCGAGATATTACGGGACATTTGCGCAGCTAACGTCATTACACCACAGCTAGCCTACATGCCTAATCCCTGCCAAATTCAAAGTCAAAATGACAGCACCGGCCGTGATCACGGAGTTAAGAAATTTTTCCAAGCTCGATTAATTCAAAGTCTGAGTTAATAGCAAGAGGGAGGTCTACGCCAGCCTTAGATGGACTAGTGCAGCAAAAGGGCCCAAAAATTGTCCGATCGTTTCAAACAGACTGGTATGAAAGAAAAGATGTGATCGACGTCTTAACGAGAGCAGCAGATGGATTTTATGTACCAGTAATCTACCGATTGGTGAGTCAAAAACTATTTTGGGCTTAATATTGAATTGATAAATGTGGTTGAATTAATGCAAGCCATTTGCCTTTATATTCAATTGAGCAGTGTGTGATTTTACTTTTGCTGACTGACAAACATAACTGGCCGCTGTGCAACAATTAAGGATTAAGAATGGTTGCATTCTGATGCTGGAGTGGACATTAAAGGGGTGGTTGATTGCGATTTCACTTTTTTCATTTTAAATAGTGTGTAATGTTGCTGTTGGTGCATGAACAGTATCTGCAAAGTTTCTGCGCTGAAAGTTCAACGTAAGCAGAGATATCGTCTTTTAAAAATCAGGAAGTTTAATGCCTACAAAAACGACTCGAATGGGACTTCAACGAGATACTCCCGGGTTTTATACGTAACTAACCCATAACCAACCCTCCCTCCGGATTATTCAAAAAAAGGGGGCGTGGCCAAATTTCTGCTGCTTTGTCGAAGAGGGAGAGTTATAGTGGAGAGCAGTAGCCATGCCGTCGAAAGTGTGTTATTTTCACCCAGCTGTCAGGTCTTCTGTGTTCGGGCTTCCTACGGACGCTGTAGTTCGTCAACAATGGCTACAATTTATGTTTGATTATGTTCCAGAAAATTACAATCGTAATTTAGCTCTCTGTGCTGCGCATTTTACGGAAAACAGCTTCCAGAATCTCCACAAATTCAATGTCGGATTCAACAAGAAACTGTTACTAAAGCATGAAGCAGTTCCAACTTTAAAACCAGAGGCAGCAGTTGTTGGGCCACAACCTGTAAGTAAGACTTCATAATTTTAAATGTATTTGCATGTGTAATTTTAGACGTAATACTTTAGTTTTTATCAAGGACGTAAACAAATGCCAGTGCTGGCTTTAGTAGCCAATTATTTAAGCTATTTCGTGTGTCTATGACAAACGCGTACAAACATTTTGGACCTGAATTTGTAATTATGTACTAATTGTGTAAATGTATTTTCCATGTATACTTTATGACGTAATTTTTCGATTTGATCAAGAAGGTAACCAATGCTGTTTGTAGCTAGTTAGTTCTTTGCTATTTTGTGTGTATAAGACAAACGTGTATAAAGTTCAAAAATTATATGTAATTGCAACAGCAAACTTCAGCTGCTGTTATCAGATGTTTTCACGTTCTGTTGGCATTTTAACACAGTTGCCACATGTACACCTAAAGAAAACGATACAGCAAGTAAACTAAGGTTTGTGAATAGATAAACGGTTGTTCATTATATCGACAAAACAATAACTTTAAAAAACTGTATTACTCAGTCATTTATTCAGTTATATTAAACATTTAATCAGGAGAAAACCGTATCTCAAAAGCATTTTCAAGTAACAGCATATCAAAATTCTTATATAATAATAGTAGAATAGAATAATAATAATGATTCAAAAATGTACCATTCAGAAACGTTTTGTAAGAGCCGTGTTTGGGGAGGTCCTGCTTGACTCTCTTCATTGCCGCTTTCTGGGTCTGATTCTGGCTCAAGCTGATACGCAGTATTGACACCATTATTTACATTTGACCGGAGCACATGCAGCTTTCGCCCGTAAAGGTAATGGGCGTGAAGTTTACGCAGTTTAGCCAATTGCAACACAGCGGCCCAACTAACCAATCTGAGCCCATTGCCTGTTTCTGAGGGAGTGGTTTCATAGAATCAGGAAGTCAACCGGTCGTTCAAATGACAGAGGAGAAAGCGGCTTACAAAAAAGGTGAAATTTATGAAAAATAAGGCTTAAAAAAAAAAAAAACACGAAGACGTGTTATATTGCACCCCATAAACACAGTCATGCAAAGAAAAAAAGCAGTACACCACCCCTTTAACTACCGGTGTGTGCCTGTGCCGCGCTTGTGTATGTGTATGTGTGTGTGTGTGTGCGTGCGAAAGAGAGAGAGAGAGAGAGAGAGACTGTGAGACTGTGAGAGTACACGATACATCCTGATTTGTACATTTATTGATATGCCGCGCTTGTGCGTAACGTTTACTGTTATTAGGTATTATTAGCCTAAACAATAAATCAGGTAATCTGGCTTTCAACTCAGTGCCTAGCCTCTTTAAGACATCACCGCACGTCACTGACAAGTTTGTACCCAGCACTTCTAAAAATGCACTTCCGAATGCGTCTCTGTCCCCACCACATTTCAAACCAAACTGACGACCGTGGTTCCATCTAGCATTGAAAGCAGTGCATAACATTTCACCAACAAATCAACACATGTTGCCATCTGTAAAGTCATAACATACTAAGCTAACTGGCAAGCGCCAGCCATGGCTATGTGACTGGTTCTCAATTGTTTGATGGGCGTAGTAACAATAAATAGGGGGCGTGGCTTTTGCGAACTGTCAATTAAAACACTATAAACCCAAATGTCAAAAAATGTACTCGGATAAATGAACAGCATTTATGAAGCTCCATTCTTACAGATCATTAACTAAAAAAAGTTGTTTTAGTGTTTAGTTACCCTTTAATCAGAAGATGTGCCAGGGTTGCCATGGCAACTCAAGCTCTCAACTGTAAAAAGTAAAAAAAAAAAGAGAGTAATTCTCTGTTTGAAGTAAATAAATAAAGAGAGAAAAGGCCGGTCAGGGGACTTTTTTTCACTGCCTGACATGACCTGACATGACATGACATGACATTTACCTGACATTTTTTAGGTAAATCTTTAATTTACACAAAATTTGATCAATGACTTTTAATGAATAAATAAATAAATAACATGCATGAATAAATAAATTCTCATTTGAAAGACATTGATAAAATTTATTGTGAAGTAAAGATTCTGACAGGCCTAGGGATTTCTTTTTTAACTTGGAAAAGTTTCTTTTTTGTTAACGTTTTCTTTTTTAAATGTTTATACAGTATTGAAATAAAACGTCTCAGGTTACTATTGTAACCATAGTTCCCTGAGAACAGGGAACGAGACGATGCGTCCAACGACGCCATGGGAACGCCCCTAGTGTGACTGCGTCTGAAGCATCTATGTCAACTAGTCCAATGGAAAGAATGAGCGTCACGGGCGGGTGACGTCATGACCAGGATATGATAAAAGCACATCCGGTGAAAACCGGCATTAGCTTCGAAAATTGCCGAAGCAAGCCGATCACAGGGATGCAGGAAGTATGGCAGGGTGACGCATCGTCTCGTTCCCTGTTCTCAGGGAACTATGGTTACAATAGTAACCTGAGACGTTCCCTTACGAAGGGAACTCAACGATGCGTCCAACGACGCCATGGGAACGAGAATACCCAAAGTGCCAGAATTCCAAGTACCTGAGTGTTAGTCTGTTGTAACTAAGCACTAAGCACCTGAGAACCTGGGGCAGCATCCAGGTCTAAACTGTAAAATCTAACGAATTTGAGCGGAGAGGACCAGCCCGCCGCATCACAGACGTCCCGAAGAGAAACCCCATATAGTAAGGCTTTAGAAGCCGCCTATACTCCTAGTAGAGTGAGCTCGGACCACCAAAGGACACGGCTGGTCCGAGTACTCGTATGCAAGTGAAATAGCCTCAACTATCCACCTACTGACCGTCTGTTTAGAAGCAGGAAGACCCTTCTTAGGTGATCCGAAGCAAATCAGTAATTGGTCGGACTTCCTAAATGAAGAAGTCCGATGCACATAAGTGTCCAGTGCTCGCACTGGACACAAGAGGTTCAGTCTTTCCTGGTCTGCAGATGCAAAAGGAGGAGGACAGAAAGCCTGCAGCACAATAGGCCTCGGAGTCGAGGTCGGCACCTTAGGGACGTATCCCTGTTTTGGATATAAGAATGCCTTGACCATCCCCGGTGCAAACTCAAGGCAAGTGGGGGAAACCGAAAGGGCCTGAAGGTCTCCAACTCTCTTAAGGGACGAAATAGCTAGCAGAAAGATAGTCTTAAAGGTAAGAAACTTATCTGAAACGGAATCTAAGGGCTCAAATGGAGCCCTAGAAAGGCCTTCTAGTACTATAGCAAGATCCCAAGCTGGCACCCTAGTGCGAGTTGCAGGCCTCAGCCTTAAAGTGCCACGAAGGAAACGTGTAACCAGGGGGTCTCGACCCAACGATGTACCCCCCACCAGGGCGTGGTAAGCCGCAATGGCCGCCACGTAGACTTTGAGCGTGGAAGGACATAGGCCTGACGTAAAGCGCTCCTGCAGGAACTCGAGTACTGTGTTCACAGAACAGTTAACTGGATCCCACTGATGTTGGTGACACCATAAAGAGAAAACTCTCCATTTAAGCACATATAGTTTCCTAGTAGCTGGGGCTCTGGAGCTTAGAATGGTCTCAGCAGCCTCGGCTGAAAGACCACTCTCTATGAGTTGGGCCCCCTCAGAGGCCAAACCCATAGGTTCCAAATCTCTGGTCGAGGGTGAAATATTGTGCCCCCGGCCTGAGACAGAAGGTCTCTCCTGATCGGGATCTCGAAGGGAGGACCGTCTAGGAGATGGATCAGGTCCGAAAACCAGATCCGACTTGGCCAGCGTGGTGCTACTAGCAGTAGGCTTATTCCATACCGGCGGACTCGCTCCAGAACTCCTGGGAGCAGAGCAACAGGGGGAAAGGCGTACAGACGTAGCCACGGCCACGTCTGCACCATAGCATCCAGCCCCAGAGGGGCTGGGTGAGTAAGGGGAAACCACAGAGGACAGTGCGTCGTATTCTGAGACGCAAACAGATCCACTTGTGCTTGGCCGTAAGACTCCCAGATTTTCTCCACCACCTCGGGGTGGAGTCTCCAGTCCCCTGGCCTCAGCTCCTGCCTCGACAGGATGTCTGCTCCTATATTCTGGACCCCAGGAATATACACTGCCCTCAGAGAGAGTACCTTCCCCAGAGACCACAGGAGGATCTGGTGCGCCAGTTTGCAAAGCGGACGCGAACGCAGGCCCCCCTGACGGTTCAGATAAGAGACCACTGATGTGTTGTCTGTTCGTACAAGCACATGATGGCCCCTCAGGTCTGGGAGGAACTGCCTCAACGCATTGAAGACAGCCATCATCTCCAGGCAATTTATGTGCCACGAGAGATGATGACTCTTCCACAGACCCTGAACCGAGCGGCCTTCCATTACCGCTCCCCAGCCGGTGAGGGAAGCATCTGTCGAGATAGTAACTCGATGTCAAAGAGCTCCCAACACCGGACCTTGGGTTAAGAACCAGTGCTCCCTCCATATAACTAAGTCACGAAGGCAACGCCGCGTGACCTTGATCATACGAAGTGGGTTTCCCCTCGGGGAGAACCCTCTGGTCCTGAGCCACCACTGTAAAGGCCTCATGTACAGCAGGCCAAAAGGTATCACGTTGGACGCTGCTGCCAAAAGACCCAACAGTTTCTCGAACTGTTTTACAGTGCGTGACTGGCCTAGCTTCAGCTCTTTTGTGGCTGACAGGATAGCAGCTACACGAACGGGCGATAGGATGGCCCGCATTGTCACTGAATCCCATACCACACCAAGGAAAGTGGTTCTCTGTACTGGAGAAAGCACACTCTTCTTGGCATTGAGCCTCAACCCCAACATCTGCATATGAGCGAGAACGACACCTCGGTGCCGAACCGCCAACTGCTCTGATTCCGCTAGAATCAGCCAGTCGTCGATGTAGTTCAGAATACGTATGCCCTGAAGCCTGAGAGGGGCTAACGCTGCATCCACGCATTTCGTGAACGTGCGGGGTGATAAAGCTAGACCGAAAGGAAGAACCCGATATTGGTATTCTTTGCCCCCGAAAGAAAACCTTAGGAACTTCCTGTGCTGAGGGAGGATGGAGATATGGAAGTAGGCGTCCTTCAGAACTATCGTGACAAACCAGTCCTCGGATCTGATTTGAGTCACGATCTGTTTGAGTGTCAGCATCTTGAACTTTAGTTTCTGAACTGACCGATTTAACAAACGAAGATCTAAAATAGGACGCAACCCTCCATCCTTTTTTGGAACAATGAAATAACGGCTGTAAAAACCCGACTCTTGGTCGGGTGAGTACACCTGTTCTATAGCTTCTTTCGCTAACAGGGCCTTTACCTCTTGCTCCATTACCAGAGCCTGCTCGGGATGCACCACTGTGGGCAACACCCCGTTGTAACGAGGAGGACGAGAACCAAACTGGATTCTGTATCCTTTCTCTACAATCTGCAGGACCCAACGAGAAATATTCGGCAGAAGCTTCCACGCTGCCAGAAAATTTACTAAGGGAACCAGCCTCTCGAGGCTGGTCTCTGGTGTTACTGAGACAGCTAATTCTGGAGCCTGAAACATCATGGCAGGAACTACCTGAACTGGCTGCTCTAACGCCCCCCTCAGAGGGCGCGGAACCGATGCTGTGCCGCAGCATAGCATCAGCGACTCGCTGGAGACCGCTGCGCCCTGAAGCACCAAGGGTGGCAGGGTTGGCAGAACGGTCTCGTGAGGACCCCGAAATGGAACGGGCACCGTATAATGAGGTGTACACCGCTCTACTTCGGTCCGGGCTGTCCTCACAGGCCTGACGCATGAACATCAGGACCTTTTTTTTTTCTGAGCCGAAGTCTTCTTCGCCTGAAGAACGGTCCTCAGATCCGGCTTCGACTTAGAAGACTTCGGCTAAGAGGGTTGCGTCTGTCTCCAGTGTCTACGTGGAGGTGCACGAGACTCAACACTCTCTTTCTGTTGCACATGATATGATGAGCTCGACGGCTGGGGCTGCTCACGCCCAGCAGCCCCAGGGGGCTGGACACGGCGAGGGATAAACTTTTTAAAAGCGTCAGCTTGCTTCTTAGACTCCTGAAATCGCTCGACGACCGCGTGGACTGCGTCGCCAAAGAGACCAGAAGGTTCAAGCGGAGCATCTAATAAAAAAGCTTGATCTTTTTCTTTAATCTCTGACAGATTTAACCATAAGTGTCTCTCAGTAGCTACCAAGGCTGCCATAGACCGCCCAATTGCTCTGGCGGTCTCCTGAGTAGCCCTGAGAGAAAGATCGGTAGCACGACGAAGTTCTCGAATATCGTCATGAGTAATTCCCTCACTACTATCCAGATCCCCCAGCAGGTCAGCTTGATACGCCTGTAGCACTGCCATTGTATGCAGACATGCTCCAGCTTGACCTGCTTTGCCCACTAAAACCGAGGTGGCTTTAAGCGGTCTAGTGGGCAAAGCCGAGGCTTTCAGGGACGATGCGGGACCAGGCGAAAGATAGCTGGCTAAATTCTGTTCCGCCTGGGGCATCGCCTCATAACCATACTCTTTTAGCCCTCTTATTCTCGAATAAGTGTTAACTTGAGGGCTAAAAAGTCGTGAAGAGTAAGGTTTATTCCACGATTTCGATATTTCATTGTGAAGATCGGAAAAAAGGGAAGCTCTCGTGGTGGAGATAATGTAGTGGATGATAAAAAGCGCTCATCTAATTTACTTTTAGGACGAGCGCCTTTATTCTCAGATGGCCATACAATATTTAATTTTTCTACAGCCCGTGACATAACATCCACCAGCTCATCATATGCTGGGGAAATAAATTGTGAATCTTTTTCCCCCCTGTGTGTGCTTTCACTCTCCATACTCATAACATCGACCTCCTCGGAGGAAGAGCATTGAAGTAATGGAGGGCTCTCTCCCCGGGCGGAAGAAACCGCAGAGCGTGCTTCCGACACCGGGGGGAGAGCGCTGGATCTTCCGGGTAAGGAAGGAGAAAAGGCCAAGGGACCCGTCTCCAACCCCTCCGAAAGATCCTTCTGCGATCCCCAGGAATGCATTCTCCACGCCGCCTCGGCAGACGCGGGTCCTGATCCCTGAGGATCGCGAGCCTGCCCACTCTTTACATCAAAGAGTGACAGGTGAGAGCGGAGCATGCGGAGCGGCCTCATCGAAGGCTGAGACCGCATGCTCCACTCCCAAACAAATGACACAAAGCTCGTGTGTGTCCCCACCCGTTAAATAACGTGGGCAGGGAGGAACACACTGCTTGTACACTTGTTTCGCCATAACTATTCCGAATAAATTGCAACAGACAACAATAAATAGACAGAGACAGTATAACACAGATCGCTTGCTGAGGCAACAGAAGCTAATGCCGGTTTTTCACAGGATGTGCTTTTATCATATCCTGGTCATGACGTCACCCGCCCGTGACGCTCATTCTTTCCATTGGACTAGTTGACATCGATGCTTCAGACGCAGTCACGCTAGGGGCGTTCCCATGGCGTCGTTGGGAACTGTATCAGAGACTGTATCATGGTAAAACTTGCATTATTTGAATTTTCTTCATATTAAAATTAAAATAAATTTATTGTGAAATTAAGTCAACAATTATACATTTTATATCTTCCAGCTTACCTCTAAGAATCTGTTGTGTGGGAGCTGCGTCTGGAGTCCTCCGCAATGAAGTGGACTGTGGCTGTGAGCAGCTTTTAAGGGACTAAATATTTGTAACTTGTAATTTTGTTTATTTATTGTAATGAATATTTTAAACGTGTGATTCATTTTATTTATTGTAATGAATATTTTTAGCTCGTAATGAATTTTATTTTAAATGAAAGGATGTCCGCAGCTTTTACCGGACTCAGCCAACATTGATATGTGGGCCCCATGTGGGTTATATCCAGGCAGCATGGGTTCCTTGTGGGCATGGGCTAAACATGGGCAATGATGTGGGTCCCATGTGGGTTTCACAATGTGGGTCACTCAGTGGGGCAAAAAGTGGGTATGCGCTATATGCGGCGCATAGGGGCACCGCATCATGGGGGCGCCAAAGCGATGGTTAAAAAAAATAATAATAATGTAATTTATATAAGTTATTATAAATTAATATAAAAGTTATTTAAGTTAAATATAAAAAAGTTATATAAATTTTAGAGGACTAACAGGCTAGAGTAGGCGCTGGCGCCCTCATAAGATTCCATCATAGAATTTATTTTGACATAGAAGAGTAATATCGCGAGCGGGCGGGGGTGCGTGAGCGCTGAGTGAGCAGCACAGGAGTGAGTTGTCGTTGAAACTCGAAAAAGATGGATAAAGCAAAAAAGCTGTCAGGGGCTAAAAATAGAAAAAGAAAGAGGGAAAGGGAGATGGCATGTCAAGGGATGCGACAGCAGCTAAATAAGTGGATGGTGAAAGGCAACAGGTAGGATTTAAAGGGCACCTATAGACCCTTTTACAGCCCACGTGATCAAATAGTTGCGCGCATTTTGGCAACGGAAGTGGTGTTGTTTCCCACTGGCTCTAACGTGTTAGCAACTATTTTTTACAGTCTATGGTTAGCAACTCCGAAAGTTTATCAAAACCCAGCATCAAAATGTCTGGGTGTTGCGTTTACGGTTGCACTAATCGATATTCCACCGAGGGGTTTAAGTTTTATAGGATTCCGACAGGATCACGGCCGTTTCAGAAGAACCGGCGGCGCCTGTGGCTGCAGGCGATTAAACGTGTTGATTGGAGCGAGGACATAATAAAAAATGTTCGCGTCTGCAGCGCCCACTTTATATCAGGTAAGTTTATCTATGTACTCTTGAGTTTAATGGAAAGCATGGTTTACATTATTGATTGTCTGTAGCCTACGGTGTAGTTTATCAATGCAGCTGAAGTTTGATGACCACATGCAGCTAGTTTCATAAGCTGGTGTTGGATTTGGCTAGTAAACAAACTGTGTGTGTGTTATTTGCAGATTAAGCATTATTGGACTCTAGTAATCCTCGTTTACATTAGTGATTGTCTGTACGATGTAGAATAATATTCAAATGCAGGTAAAGTTTGATAAACTGCCGGTAGATTTGGCTAGTAAACAAACGTGTCTGTGTTTTAATTGAAGGTGAGGCGTCATTGGACTCTAGTAGTCCTGATTTTGTGCCTTCTGTGTTTGTGTACACAAAACCGAGCCAGAACCCCGAAGCAAAGTTGGAGAGGTAAGAATATTTAATTTCCCCCTCTGTTCTATTTAGTTTGTTTTTCTCTCTTGCATAACTGTACATTTCTGCTGTTTTTATTGTAGGTACCATAGGAAAAGGAGGAGAGATGATAGACCTATAACGGCAGCAAATCTATGTGTTCCTTCTAAAACTCTGAAACAAGAATGCAGCATGGATCATTGTCCAGGTATGAATATATTTCATCTTAACTGATTGATTGTCAGGGTGTGTGTGTGCTCCTGCCAGGCATACTGCTCTAATTGCATATCTGTATACGAGTACACAGGCCCCTTGATGAGTCAAATGCAGACAAAAAATCTCACCCTGTGATCAATAAAGTATCTTCTCTTTTATCATGGAAAAGTTTTGAAAAATCATTGCTAAAATGTGTGAGAACCCCCAATTGTGAAATTATCTGCATTGGTTGCAGCACATGCAAATTTTTCACTTTTCTTTATTAAAGCTGAAGATGACATCCCAGTTACAAAGAGGGAATATGATGACCTGAACCGGAGACACAGTCAGCTTCAGGAGGACTATGTACACCTGGGTCAGAAGTTTGAGGCACTACAAGCAGAAAATGTAAAGCTGAAAGAAAATCTATCTTTTCCTACACAACTGTTAGGTGCAACATTGGACAATTGTTTTTTCTCACCGGACTGACCTCCGTGCTCTTTGAGTGGCTAGTTACAAAAATAACAGGCAGCTTAGAAAGAATTATCCAAAAACCTACACTAGAAGACCACCTGTTGGTTATATTGATGAAATTAAGGTTGGGTCTATGTAATACTGACTTGGCATATAGATTTAAAGTATCAAAAACCACGATTTCAAATATTTTGCGGAACTGGGTCCCTGGTATGGCCTTGGTCCTTAAGCCACTCATTAAATGGCCAAGTAAGGGCGCAATACTTAAAAATATGCCAAAAACATTCAAGCGGAACTTTAAAAACTGCCGGTGCATAATAGACTGCACAGAAATTTTCATAGCTAGACCCAGTAATCTGACTGCCAGGGCCTAGACATGGTCAAATTATAAACACAACAACACAATTAAATATTTAATCGGCATCACTCCAGCTGGTGCAATTTCATTTCTATCTCCTGGGTGGGGTGGACGGGTTTCAGACAAGCAGATCACAAAAGAGTCAGGTTTCTTAGAACTTTTGGAGCCTAGGGATGAGGTTTTAGCCGATAGGGCTCAGATTTCTCATCAGAGACGAGCTTGCAGCTTATGGTGCAACCCTTCGTATCCCTCATTTCACAAAAGGAAAAAAGCAGCTTTCTGCACAGGAAGTTGACACATCTAGACAACTTTCTCGTGTGAGAATCCATGTGGAGCGAGTTATTGGTGGAAAAACTTTAAGATTTTGCAAACAGTTATTCCAGTGTCGCAGGTTAACATGCTAGACGATGTTGTGACTGTATGTGGTGCCCTCACAAACCTCTGTAAGAGTGTTGTTTCCAAATGAGTACCACATTACCATGTATTACTTTTTAACGTGATTTACATTTGTAAAACCTATTTACTGTACATGAAACATGATGCATTATAATAAACCTCCCAACATTGGCTGCCACTGGTGTGTATAATGTACTTCCCCAAGATGATCTCAACAATTCACAGTGCTTTTCAATTTCATTTTTAATAGTTATTAGTAGTTTAATTGCAATGTATGCAAGCAACATAGTTACTATTAAAGTACTATAGCATTACAAAATAAAACTTTAAACAGAAGTGTGTCAACACACAGCAATCAATAACAACAACATAAAATGTAAGGAAAAGGATAAATGTGAAGAATAAGAATAAATGTAGGAAAGAATGATGGAAAAGAATGAATGTAGGGAAAAAATTAAGGAAAACAATAAATGTAGGTCTGGGTAATATGGACCAGATTCATAACACAATACAAAACATTTCCCAGTCCTAAATTTAATCATTCAAACATCAACTCTCAGACATTCCCTACATAACCATGTTGCTGGCTTCCTTTTTATGTGTGCACAGGTGTAGTGAACGTGGTTGCTGCATTTGAAACAGATGATCATTTTCCCAAAATCTGGCCTTTCACAGTATTTGCAGGCTCTCTGTGATACCAAGACAGGGTCATGTCTTCTTGTCAGTAGTTCAGGCAACACACTCGAGATAAAGAAGTCTTGTGCTTTTGGCAAAGCCTCCTTCAAAAACTCTTAATTTCATAGGATACGTTGCACAATTAACTCCTTCTTGGACCACAGCACAAAGTCACAATATTTAACATCACACACAAACATGTGAAGTTGACATTGATAGTAGTATGTGTGTGAATGCTTCAATGCGAATGACTTGTCCAGACAAAACTGCTCATCTTTTGTACATCCTTGAAGGCTATCGCTGTATTTGTAGGGACACTTGATCTCTACCACCCCTTTGCCACAGCAGGTACATCTTGCTATCCCATCTGGTGATGATCCAAGGTGTGGCTCAGAAGGTTTCACTACTAAGCCACATGAGCTGACGCTGAAATCTTGATGGCTTTGGGACATATATGCAGTGTAGGCTTTCTTGCCGTTTCCTCCATGTTCTTACCCCAGAGCACAGATGGGACATTTAATTCTGTTCTTTTATACTGCATTATGTTTTGCTGATCTTGTGGGTTGTGGTCGATTGGTGTAATTTAGTGCTTGTGATTCGACCAGCCCTATAGGCGTACCAGTCCTTTGACTTTGACTGTTGCCGTGTCACAATTTCTAGTTTCTCACATTGATGAGGTTGTAGTAGTTTTAAGTCTGTGAAATGTATCCTCACATTTCACCCGCATTTCCTGTGGTGAGAGTTCCTGGAGTGTTACATCAAATAATGCAGTCAATGGCTCAGGTAAGTCAGGATGCTCCTCTGAATCAGTGTCAGATGATGCGGTGTCTGTGTCACTATTTTCCAGGCTTGTCAACACTGCAGCACAGGGGTCCACAACCTGCAGTTCCCGGATGTCATCATCTGTCAACACTGATAATAGAGCAACAAAAAGACACAGTTACTGTGCTGCATAATGTTCACATCAGAGCTTTAAACACACAGGTGTACAATATACAACAAATAAATGTAATTTCTAAAAAAATAAGTAACCTGAAGACAAACACAGACCTATTCAAACTAACATAAATTATAGTGATAAAAGTTAAACTGTGTCTGTAGGCATTTTTATCTCTGGATCACCAAGTTACACCTTTCTCATGCTACATTATGGTGTCAAAACACTATGGCAATAGGAAGCTTATCTAGGCTGTCAACTATTACATGCCTCTGGGTGTGATACTATTTTTCCTAGCAGATGTTAAAGGTGCTTGAAGCTGCCTGTCTAGCCTCTTTGGTTTTTGGAAGCTGATTTCCCTCAATGGAGCTGGTCTGACTTCTTTCCTGCTGATGCCTTTCCACATGCACACTCCAGATGTAACTGCTGCTTTCTCAGTCCTTCCCATCCTAACATAGAGCTCAACTTTGAATAATATTGCAGCTGCATGACTGCAGCATGACCCAAGCCTGAAATTTCACAAAAACATAATAAACTTACTGGCTGATCAATAATGTTATGAACATGGTTTGAAAGTAACATTTGCTTTCAGCCAAATTTCGTCTCGGACTATGAAGTAAGTAAACATCTGACTTACTATGCGTGTATACGACCTAAGCCTAAACAGGTTTGCATGTAACTGAATGATATTGGCTGGCTGCTGACATTTTGAACACTGTTGGCACTGTGTATTTCGTAAAAAAAATTGAAAAAAATTAAAAATAAGTTAATTTATTATAACCATTTGAAAATGTCATTTTTGGGGCCTGTTTTAAAAAGAGCTGTTTTGGTGTGTACCACCTTAAATGTAAATGAGCTGCATATCCCCGCCCTGCCTTTGGATGAGGGCGTAACTTGCATACCTATGGCAATAAACAGTCGGTAGAAGCAGAATGGCTGAGAGTGAGAGACCCGCTGTTTTGTATGGCATTCAGCCGTACATGTTTGAACCGGAATCAGACCCAGATGATGAAGAGACTCCGGCAGAAGAAACACAAATGAGAATGGACCAGGACGTCTCGGAATGGTTATTTGATACATTTATGTACTTATAGAGTTGTAATCGCGTCCCCTTTGCAATTATGGATGTGCAACACACACACAAACTGTGATAACGTTGGCGCAATATTTTGAAACTACAAACACAAATACTTTGATAACGTTTGCTACGTACAAACGAAATTACATTTATGTGAGGGACCTGTTGCGTCATGTTTACATTACTTGTCGTACAGGTGCTTATGTGGCAAATGTGAGAAGATGGCTACAGAACAAGAAAATATATGCTGCAGGGAGATAGAACAGGTATTAATTACAACAACAACTTTAGACGCATTTGTTGTTGAATTGGCTGACATCGACTGAAATGACTATTTGCTCAAAAATCATAAAATACACTTACTTCTACTGGAGGTGACGTTGGATCGCGAACAGTTGGCAACGATCCACACTTGAGGATTAACTTTGAAGCAAGACCTGCTTTGAATTGACCCTCGTTCACAAAACAGTCAGTCAGAAAATGATTTGCGCAAACATAAACGTATTTTGGAAGTTTAAGTGGCGCCTTTCCTTCGTAAATAAAATCCATCCACTGCGTTTTCAGTGGCTTTGATGTCGGAAGTAAGTGAAAACTAGCTACTATGTACATTATTACATCCCACAACAGAACACTTATGTTTCTAAGGAGACATTTTCGACAAGGCAGCACAAATCGTCAGAACACCGGCTGTCGTTGAAACAATGGAGGATGGTGTACAGATCACCGAGGGCCGGGTCTATGCCAAAACCACAGTGTCAATCAAACCACGTTGGTGGGGCTTGCGCAATTCTACGTCACATTGCACCGAATCTTAGAACAGCTCGTTCTGAGACAGTGCTTATGATTTATTGAGATTGTAAAAAAAAAACACTGGGTGGATTTTTATCATTCTAGGGTGGTTTTGCTCACACACTGCCAACACACATTTATGTTCAAACACCATGTGAAAGTGAATTTTGCATAATAGGTGCCCTTTAAAGTGTGACGTCTGTGCTTGGAGGCTTGCATATATTCATGTTAAAGGGGTGGTTGATTGCGATTTCACTTTTTTCATTTTAAATAGTGTGTAATGTTGCTGTTGGTGCATTAACAGTATCTGCAAAGTTGCTGTGTTGAAAGTTCAACGTAAGCAGAGATATGTGACCAGTCACGGAAACTAGGGACACAAGTCGGTTCTGTGGCATTTTGAGTTATTCATAGATTCTGAAAGTGTAGTCTCCAAGCTTTCCAACGATGTGTAACATGTGGAAATCTGATAATATTTGGAGAAGTTGTGGCCATTTGAAGGTAGGCACTTAAAAAAGCTCAAAGATGAGAAAACGACCTCGAAAGATTGTGCAGTTCTCACCTCTCTCTGCTGCTAGGAGTGACAATAGGGCTCATTTACATCTCGTTTAAATAAGCCATACCACCTGTAAAGCTCCCCCCTGTGCTTTACAGCTTTTCTTTGCACTTCGAATGAGTGCACTTCTGCAGCAGCTCTAGGCGAAAAACAATTGTGATGCCCCTCTATTTGCAACGTACCAGCAACAACACACAAAGACCAATATGCCATATAGCCTACATATAACGCAAAACCAGCAACAACACACAAAGACCAATATGCCATATACATATAACGCAAAACCAGCAACAACACACAAAGACCAATATGCCATACATATAACGCAAAACCAGCAACAACACACAAAGACCAATAAGCCACATATAACGCAAATAGTGTGCAACGCGCGTGTGCCCAAAATGTCAACAATATTAAAGTTTATGCAGGAGGCAAATGCCTGCTGGCATTTTTCTTTAAGCAGTCATGACAGGAATTTTCCAAATAATCACATTTTACCTCCTCAAATTACTGTTGCAAATCTCTTTACACCACTTTCTTATGTGCGTATACTATACACACACAAATGAAATGTCCGCAAGCACATTATATCATCAGTAGGTTCAGCATCTTAAATAACGCCTAAAGAGCAAATGAAGCTTAACTTACGTTTCAGAAACGCGCACGGCAGGCCTTCATCGCAGCAAAGGTCTTAACTGCATCCTCTATTTCGATTCTCTGTGCCAGTTCATGTTCTATGGAGATTGTTGCCAGTCCATTAAGTCTGTTCAGTTCACAAAACTTTCCCCATTTAAAGCAATCGGGACGTCACATATGAAACAGCCAGCCACCGCTGTCAGCGAGCCGAGCCACCATATTCAACACCGAGGGCGCGCGCGCCGCGCCCATACCTCCGGTTCAGTTTCCCGAGCGGCGAAAACATTTTCGGTGTAACTGCCACGGTTCAGCTCGTCTGCAACAATCTTTGCGGCGTCCATCTTCATTGAATTTTGATATCAGATAGAGCCTACCAGAGCACAGCATAATAAGTAGCCATGCGGTTCACTTGGAGGGCGGGGACAAAGCGCCATATTCAGTATGGAAATACACACAGACAATAACACGCCACGCCCCTACTGCGTGCTAGAATCTCCGAAAACAAGCCGATTTCAACCTCAAAATGTAAGCTTTTAAATATACCAATACTGCTATCTCAAACATGGAGAGGCTTCTTCGTGATTTCAACTAAGAGATTCTGCAAAAAAATGAAATTCACCAATTTTGAAAAAAAAACTTTTCTTTCTCATTTTGCTCGAAAGTTGTGCTGCCGACTTGTGTCCCTGGTTTCTGTGACGGGTCACATATCGTCTTTTAAAAATCAGGAAGTTTAATGCCTACAAAAAAACGACTCGAATGGGACTACAACGAGATACTTCCCGGGTTTTATACGTAACTAACCCATAATCAACCCTCCCTCCGGAATATGCAAAAAAGGGGGCATGGCCATATTTCTGCGGCTTTGTCGAAGAGGAAGAGTTATAGTGGAGAGCAGTAGCCATGCCGTCGAAAGTGTGTTATTTTCACCCAGCTGTCAGGTCTTCTGTGTTCGGGCTTCCTACGGACCCTGTAGTTCGTCAACAATGGCTACAATTTATGTTTGATTATGTTCCAGAAAATTACAATCGTAATTTAGCTCTCTGTGCTGCGCATTTTACGGAAGACAGCTTCCAGAATCTCCACGAATTCAATGTCGGATTCAACAAGAAACTGTTACTAAAGCATGAAGCAGTTCCAACTTTAAAACCAGAGGCAGCAGTTGTTGGGCCACAACATGTAAGTAAGATTTAATAATTTTAAATGTATTTGCATGTATAATTTTAGACGTAATGTTTTAGTTTTTATCAAGGACGTAAACAAATGCCAGCGCTGGCTTTAGTAGCCACTTAGTTATGCTATTTCGTGTGTCTATGACAAACGAGTACAAACATTTTGGACCTGAATTTGTAATTATGTACTAATTTTGTAAATGTATTTTCCATGTATACTTTATGACGTAATTTTTTGATTTGATCAAGAACGTAAACCAATGCCAATGCTGTTTGTTTATAGTAGCCAGTTAGTTCGATGCTATTTTGTGTGTATAAGACAAACGTGTATAAAGTTCAAAAAATGATATGTAATCGCAACAGCAAACTTCAGCTGCTGTTATCAGATGTTTTCACGTTCTGTTGGCATTTTAACACAGTTGCCACATGTACACCTAAAGAAAACGATACACCGAGTAAAGTTTTGTGAATAGATAAACGGTTGTTCATTATATAGATAAAACAATAACTTTAAAATACGGTATTACTCAATCATTTATTCAGTTATATTAAATATTTAATCAGGAGAAAACCGTATCTCAAAAGCTAACAAGCAGCAGTAGCATTTTTAAGTAACAGCGTATTGAAATTCTTATATAATAATAGTAGAATAGAATAATAATAATACAAAAATGTACCATTCAGAATTGTTTTGTAAGAGCCGTGTTTGGGTCTGATTCTGGCTCAAACTGAGACGGCAGTATTTACACCATTATTTACATTTGACCGGAGCACATGCAACTTTCACCCGTAAAGGTAAAGGGCGTGAATTTTCCCGACAACGTGCGCTACGCAGTTTAGCCAATTGCAACACAGCGGCCCAACTAACCAATCTGAGGCCATTGCCTGTTTCTGAGGGAGTGGTTTCATAGAATCAAGAAGTCAACCGGTCGTTCAAATGACAGAGGAGAAAGCGGCTTACAATAAAGGTGAAATTTATGAAAAATAAGGCTTTAAAAAAAAAAAAAAAAAAAAACATGTTATATTGCACCCCATAAACACAATCATGCAAAGAAAAAGAGCAGTAAACCACCCCTTTAACAGACTAGCGCAGGGCTCTCAAGTTTTATCAAAAGTTTAGAGTGAGATTTAGGGGAGGAGCCACCCAAATATTTGCAGCAGCGGTCCCTCGACCCAACCAAATTCGCTTTAATTTTTGCTAGCAGTTCAATTTTGCCTATTGTTCATAATTGACCAGCACAAATGGAAATTATAACAATTGTTAAATCTGAGAAAAAGACAAATTCATCCAAATAAAATAAATAGTTATATTTAAAAAATACAAATTTATTGAAAAATAAAAATAAATTTGACCCCAAACAAGCCAACTGAACATCAGTGCTCAATGTACATAACATTGTGTCATAACAACTTGCCCTGAGCATGTATGTCAAGACCCAAACCGGTCACCTTTACAGGGGTCATCGGATGCCCATTTTCCACAAGTTGGTATGATTCTTTTGGGTCTTCATGTAAAGTTTGTAACATACTTTGGTTAAAATTTCTCAATGGTTGTGTAAAACAACACCCTTTTTACCTCTTCAAAAACAGCTCTGTTCACAGTGACCCGTTTCGGTGCATGTCTCTTTAAATGATAATGAGCAACAACTTTTTGGCTTTTTGAGGATTAAAAAAAAGTGAATGGATTTTTTTCATTGCATGGTGATTGTGCCCACACACTGCAAAGACACATTTATTTGCAAATACCATATAAAAGTGTATTTTGCATCCGATGACCCCTTTAAAAGCAGTTGGAGAGTTTTTGAATGCATCAAAAATAATTTAGCACGAATTTGTCTATACTCCTCAACATCAGCTCTCACTGTCTTTGATCACAGGCAAGAGATATCGTCCAGGAATCGTAAAATCAAAATGCTAAAAAAATAAATAAATAAATGAAGATGTCCGCAAACCGCATTCATCAGATCGTGCTCTTTCAACTTCCACTCCGTGTGTGCGCGTGTTGTCTAGTAACGAACGTGCTTGCAGCGGGAACACATAATTTACCCGGAAACAACTAATTCTAATTTCTGATTGGCTGGTAGCTAGCATTTAACTCTGTATAACTCGAGACAGATGCTATGAACTCGGCAGAGAACTTCCCTCCGTTTGCCTGCGCCTCGTCCATTAATTTTATGGCGGGACAAGTTCCCTTACTCTTCAGCGTGAGAAACACAAGGTGTGGCGTGTGAGCGTGTGAACGGGTTGAAATGCGTGTGTCTCACGCCCAATGCGTGAGACTTGAGAGCCCTGCTAGCGTGTGCTAACACTGGGAATGTAGCAGCCAGAATATGTAGCTAGCTAACTTAGAATATGCAAAACCGAGGTTGCTGAGCTGAAAACGGAAAAATATAAGGTAGCATGTACAATAAATGACAAGAATCTGGAAAACAACTATATCTCTGGTTTACCATGGAATCATGCATAGATTTGCTACCAAACTTGGAGGCTTGCAAATATTAATGTTAACAGACTGGCAAGTGTTTGCTAACTTAATGCAAAATAATATTGCTGATCAACATTTAGATTTTGGTTAAACCCTATGGTACCAATCCCATGCATGACATATCTCAATTTTATTAAAGTAAAATAACAACTGGTAGGCTAAATATAAGGTAGCATGCACAATAAATAACTAGAAGCTGGAAAACATTACTTATGCCATAAGGCTGGTTTATCATGGAAACAAATAGATTTTGTTTTACCATTAGCTGTTCATTAGCTGTTAGCTGTGCTGTCAGACATACAGGCTATAGTTATGTAGTCATAGAGATTCAAATACTCTTATGTATTGTTATTCATAGGTGTTATTGTTATTATGTATTTTTGGTTAACATGTATTAAGTATAGATGTCTGTCAACATCACTTAAACCTGTGTATACTGGCGGATGACACTAGGGGCAATGGGGAGTCGCGGGGCGTTTCACTTGTATCCATGAATAAGTCACACTGCCAGCTATTTCAACCATAGACATAATAAATACATAGACGCCCTATTGGCCGCTGGAGCGTACGTCAACGGCGCCGCCATATTGCGGAGGGCAACTTTCCCATACCTCTCATACCGGGAATAGAGAAAAATGCACTTTTCGTGTGCTGCACAAATCGCCAAACAACTAAAAACAAGTCTCGAGGAATTACCTTTCACAAGCAAGACTGAACATTTGTTTCTAGTTGTATTTGGTCATGATATAATTAGTAATAGTAACGTTCAGAGGAGAAAGGCTGTGAAATTTCAAAATACTACTGTTATTGTGTCACGAAATGTGGTCTTAATAGTTTTTCAGTCGACAATGTAGTTGTTTAAAGCTCAGATCTGTGGTTTATTTAAAAATATAGCGCCTATTTAAAAATTTTATCGGACGTTTTCGGAGTTGTGAGATACAGGCGATCACCGGGCGCTCAGCGCTCATGTACCCCGCCTGGAACAGCCTTACCTCGGCTAGTGCTTCTGACGTTTGCCGCTGGCTCTGATGTATTCGTCTTGTGTATATCTAACGGGCGATCTTTGGTCTCATTAATCTATCTGTTCGTTTTGGCTGAGGGCAAAGTGAAGTTTCATAACTTTATATTTAGGCTATTTAACGTTGTATCTTGCTGTATGTTTGACTGAATCGTTTACTTTATTTCTTGCCTTGTATAGCTTTTTCTACCTTTTAGGCTACTTATACTGTTATGATGGCTATTACTGATCAATAAAACTGAAATTTAACAAAAAAGAGACAGGGTTGTGTCATTTTATTTTATATAGCCTATGTAGGAATATTTTAAAATATATAAATTATATTTGCATATTTATACATTATCTTCACTGTATGTAGGCCTACATAAAATAAAATGACAAATCTCTTTTTGTTAAATGTCAGTTTAATGATCAATATTATAATGTTTCATATTTTTTGCATATTGTCTATATTTTTCTGCAATTGATATTACATTGTATTTGCTGTTCTTATTATTATTGTTATTATAATATTATACCACTTGCGATTATCAATCTATTACAGTTATGTTATCATAGTCACTAACTTATTATTTTTATTGTCTATATACTGTAATTGATATTTCTTATTATATTGCTATTATTATAGAATTATACATGAACTATATGCTATTATCAATATTTTTATGATTGTTTTATTGTACTTATGATATTATATAATTATACTATCCATTACTATTTTATTTGCTGTATACTGTTTGTTTATTTTATTGACTAAACTATTTAATATTACTTCTCACTTTATCTTATATTTACTATTTGCATTTCACTGTAGTTGTACCATATCATATGTATTACCATAAAGGATCCATCCGTTATCTTTGTTATTGCTAAAATCGGGTCAATCACAGAAAATGTTTTTTCCACAATAAGAAAACATTATTTCATTTAATGTGAACATTAAATTAAATCTCAGTATGGGGGTCTTCACAATTCTTATCCAAGAATAAAAAGCCAGATAGCCTGACAAGCCTGAGCTTTGACAATTCCTAATAACATTTTTTTTATAAGTCTATCGAGATTTTAAATAACTGGAGATTAAACTTTTTGTACACCACATACAAACCACTGAAATCGGCTGATAAATGTAAAAACATTTTTTGTTTTTATCCAGAAAAACCGCAGCTCACCCGTTTACTTGCATTTGTTTACAGCGCAGTCTTGCCCTCCTCAAAATGGCGGACGCGTTGACGTATCGCAGCAACGTTCCAAAGCGGCCAATAGGGCATCTATGTATTTATTATGTCTATGATTTCAACACTTATACAGAAACTAAACTCATTGTTGTCTTTGTTGAAATGTGCAGGTAAGAAAAGTGAAGTGACATCATAACTGGCGTATAAGTAAATTCGATGTGTTAGTTTGATGTATTTGTTTTATGGGATCGATAAGACCGCATCGACGCACCCGCGGCTGGTGTGCGGCCTACTCGGCC
Source organism: Gila orcuttii (assembly GCA_026230005.1). Taxonomy (NCBI): domain Eukaryota; kingdom Metazoa; phylum Chordata; class Actinopteri; order Cypriniformes; family Leuciscidae; genus Gila; species Gila orcuttii. The sequence goes on along the minus strand of JAPDVR010000008.1, from coordinate 47,621,171 downwards.
GCGCTGGCGGATGTGTTCGCCCGTGCTGCTTAGGTGGATGTGTTCGCCCGTGCTGCTTAGGCGGATGTGTTCGCCCGCGCTGCTTAGGCGGATGTCCGCGGCCGCGTTGTCGGATGTCGTGCGGGAGATCGCGACTTTACAATGTTTAAAGGAGATTAATTCTGTTTCAGTGCACTCAGTGTTGTAGTAAATCGAGTTAACAGTTATAACGTTAAATAGTACTTAAAGTGATTGTAAAGAGTCAGTATATGTTAGGCTAATTGAGCTTTATAAGCTTAGTAAAAATCCGACGTGATGTGGGCTGCACGTCGCATATTATTGCGCAATATTTTCTCGATATACAAAAACGAAAAAATTAAAAGCTAAACATATCGTTAGCCTCATAGCATAATTGCCTAAGTCATATTTCAAAGTTTTTGGAAAACACGAAAAAACACAATATTTAGAAATCACATTGTGATTTTTTATTGATATTATAACAGTACATTCAACCAGATGTGTGAACAAGTATGCAAAAAGAAAAAGATCCATCACCAATTGCCTAACAAATAAAAGTGACTTAGGCAGAACATGCCATGACTTAGGCATTTTTTCTCTTACATATAAATGCAAACATAACATAACAAAAGTAGTTTTTCTCTCCTAAATATAACCAAGATGTGTAACTTGCCAACCTTAACCAAGTTGTTTCTTAATGTCTAACCGTAACTACTGTTTTCCTTTTCCACCCTTAATCGAAGTTCCACTCAGGGTCTGTGCAAACATAACATAACCATAGTTTTTTTTATTCTCCTAAATATAACTAAGATGTGTAACTTAACCCTAACCAAGTTGTTTCTTAATGTCTAACCTTAACCACTTTTCCTTTCCCATCAAGTTCTACTCAGGTGCTGTGCACACTCATTTTCACACTGTCTATTGATCAGGGAGGTTGTCATAGTACTGGTGGGCCACTCTTGGTAGTACTGGTTTCATTGCCTGCAAGTCATTGAATTTCCTGAGAGTAATTGGCAATTGGGCAGGAAAGAGTGGGACCCAGTGGAATGGTTCTTTGGGGATGTTGATTCGCTGAGGCAGGTCCTCCCATTCAGACTTGTTGTAAAACTTCTTCCTTTTTCAGTGTAGAAAAACTCAGAAGCGAAAACCAGGAGACTTATTTAAGCAGGATTCTTTATTTGCTGTAGTCTGCTTCGTACCCAAGTCAAGTCAAGTCTAACTAAGGGAACTTTACATTGTAGTTTATATACATTTCAAGGGGGAGGGATTACATTGTGATGAACAAAGCATGTAAATGAGCTGAGACATGAGAACAGAACGGTGCAGGACTTCTCGCACTGAGATAAGAAATAGCAGGGGTTCAAACTTGCTCAGCATGAGTTTCACCCAGTGAGACACGAGAACAGGAAAGGCCTAGCCTTCTCGTACTGAGATGGGACAGTCAGGAATATCCTGCTGGGAACCTCTACCGTCTGCAGAGATTTCCTGGTCTCATCATTTATAACTTTCTCAATATAAAATACTATTGTATTGGAAATCTAAATTAAAATTAAAATAAAATTTGTAATCCTACATTTCCCCCTTTGAGAGTTCTAAATAACTCTCACAAAATACAAATTTAAACACTTAAACTGTGATCGTTACAGGCATATAATGCACTCTGTGTTTGCTTTTCTGTAATTGCATGCTGACACAGAAAACAAACATGCAATCAGGGTTTGTGAAGTTCTTACGGTTGGAACTGTGATTTTCTCGTGATCAATCAAGTTTCTGAACCATGAAGAATTATCTTAAGTCATCTTGGTGTAATTTTGCTGAAAGATCAAGAATGTCTTGTTGGACCACCATGTTTGTGCACAAGTGAGTCCTGGAATGCAGTCATCTTCGGATGTGACATGCACACTTTCTTTCCAGCAAACAAGGCATTTGTGACATATTCATCAGCTCTAAGAATATGTTGTTTCTGGAGTCTGGACTTTGTGCGATCTTCATGATTTGTAGTAGTAGGACAATCTTGATCATGTCGATGGATGACTGAAGGTTTCGTAGTCTCTGCGTTGTGTATTATTTTTTTAATTTTTCTTTATCCTTTTGTGATAGTTGGCTCGGAAGTGGGTCTAGTTGTTTCTTGAGGTTATGTCTTCATACGCAGACGAGGAGGTCGGTGCATATGGGTCTCGGGTCAGCCATCAAGTGTTATCTGCACAAAGGAAGAGAGAAAACAAAAGACAGGAGAGCAGTATTTGTTCTAGGGTTGTAACTTTTCTGAGTCTGCTAAACAGTAGAGCAGTATTAGTTCAAACACTAGGGTGGTAAATTTTGGTAAAAGTCTGCTATTGTTGTTCCTTCTTTCCCTATCTCTTAATTATGACACCTAAAGAACAATGAGGTAAGGATTGACTAGGATAGGGCCTATGAGGGAAGTCTTCACCCCAGGGTTAACCCCCGAAGCCTGTTGCGTTCGGTTCTTCCCGGGGCTCCTCACTGGTTCCGTGTCCTAACCTATCCCAGTAGGTGTGGGAACAACCTTACAGTGTGTACAATGAGTCCAGGTTTTCCTTCCCTGACACAATACTGCAGCTGCTGTAATCAACATCACTTGATGTGGCCCATGCCACTTTGGTTCTAATGGAGGAACGTCTTTGTACAGATCAATTATTGATTCAGGAGGCATAATTGTCTTCTGTGCTGCACTACCTGAACACACTTGTGCAGTTGCATAGAAACAAGCCTGTTTAGCTGCCATATCAGCAAGAGCATTATCTTTAGCTTCCGTAGTATTAGTTGTGAGATGTGCTTTCACTTTGATCACTGCTAATTTCTTTGGAAGTTTCATGGAAAACATTAGATCTTTCACTAATTCAGCATGCTTAATGGGGGATCCAGCAGAAGTTAGAAACTGTCTGGTTTGCCAAATGACACCAAAATCATGAATTACCCCAAAAGCATATCTGGAATCTGTGTAGATATTAGCAACTGATCCTGAAGCTAGCGTGCATGCTCTTGTTAGGGCTACTAGTTCTGCAGCTTGAGCTGAAAAATGATCTGGAAGACGTCCTGAAGCTAACACTTCCGTGGTGGACGTTACTGCATAACCTGCTCATCTGTTACCTTCAATTACTTGAGCTGAACCGTCAACAAACAACTCAAATTCTGAATTCTCTATGGCAGTTTCTTTTACTTCACTCATAGGTGTATATGTAAGCGTAACACAATCGTGTGTCATTTCTCCTTCATCCTCTAACAAAACTTCAGTCATAGCAGACATCATACATGAGGACGGATTCGTGACAGGTGCACGCTGTAAGACAATATTCGGGGCTGTGGGGGTAGTTAACCAATTTCCCCAGCGAGAGGAAGTGACAGAAGTGACTTTTGCTTGATTCATTAATGCGGACATTACATTGAGGGCATTTTAAGTTTACAGCCTGACCCAGCTCATTACTAATGAAGGGCCTGTGCTGTAGACAACATTTAAGGCTGTGAGCTTACTTAACCATTGTCCCCACAAAGGAAAGCTGAGACAGTCACTTTCCTTTTTGTTCTATTAAACAAAAATAAGTCTTTTATCTCTGTTGTAAGTTACTGGGGAGAATTAAGCACTCACAGCACAAACGGTTAGCACCTCAACATGTTGCCCCACCCGTTTAATGACGTGGGGAGGGGCTGCTTCAAATTAGCAAGCAGATTGAGTAGTAGCTTAGCAACATTATTAACCTCAATAAAGCTCTTTTTGCTTTTCCTACACTCTTTTCTCCAGTGTCCAGGCTTACCACAGTAATAACAACTGCCCTCTCTCTTAGGACATTTACGTTTCTGTGGGTTCTCTGTGTTGACCTTAAAGGATGCTGCTGCAATGTTTACTCTCTCTTTCACATCAGAATCTCTTTCCCAAGTAGCTAACCTGTCTAGGTTACTTTGCAGGGTACTGGTAGCCCATGTGACGTCTAAGAAAGGCAATGCATTTCAAAACCTGCATAAAAATGCAGGTTTTGTTTATGTTTGGAGCTCCGTCGAATTGATTCATTAGTCCTTGATTTTCTTCTTTACCACTCATTTATAAACAAGTACTTTCTATTTTTATATCGTGTGAACTTATCCTCGATACTATTCCCTATAAAAAACAATCGGATTGCTTTGATATCGCTACTTAGATCCAACTTCGCGAATCCCAGCTACTAGCCTTTTAGCCCGCTAGCATTTCACGCGTGGCCTCGCGCCTATCGACCGTCTGATTTTACACCCGTTTCACTGAAAGGATACGGGTTATATCCAGCATTCCAGTCCTAAATTATTAGTGATATTGGTAGTATCACTACTAATTTACTGTTCATCTGTTATAATGGCGAATATATCGGATGTGTGTCTAACGTTACCTCTGAGTGCAGGTGAGGACACATTCGAGCTGCATTTGGTGCTGTTGGAGCTGGAGTCCGTGGAGAAGCAGATCCGTGGTCTGCTAGAGAGGCAAGCCGAGCTGCGAGATCGGCGATCAGCGCTTGAAGCATCACGCGCCGATGCTCACAAGTCAGTGGTTAGTAACTTTTTGACTCCGACTTCGTCTACTCCTTGCGTTTATCTGCCCAGGAGGACGCGATCATCTCTGGCTTCATTCACTCCGGCACCGACACAAAGCCATGGACCCTGGGTGATCCCTCAGCGGAAGACACGAGCCAGGACCAGACCAAGAACCTCTCCACCCCTCCCGGTCTTCGAGATCTCCACCCGGAACCGCTTCTCCCCTCTTCGCGAGTCGGAACGTGACGACGCCGTGATCATCGGCAGTTCCATCGTCCGTCATGTCCGCGCTACCTCAGGTAAGGGTAATGTGCGCACTCACTGCTTTCCTGGTGCTCGTGTTCTAGATGTCGCTGCACATGTTCCCGAGATCCTGAACGTGACGAGCGCGTCGGAGCTGTGGTGCTGCACGCGGGAACGAACGACATCCGGCTGCGGCAGACGGAGGTTCTGAAGAAGGACTAATGGAGCCTGATCGAGACGGTACACAGCACAGCGCCTGAGGCAACGATCATCGTGTCTGGACCGCTTCCCACGTACCGACTAGGACAAGAAAGGTTCAGTAGACTATTTGCTCTAAATGAATGGTTAATGTCATGGTGTAATGAACAGAAACTGCTCTTTGTAAATAATTGGAATCTATTCTGGGAGCGACCTCTACCGTGCTGATGGCCTGCACCCCAGCAGAATCGGAGCGGCTGTTCTGTCGGACAACATCTCCAAGACGTTACACACCATCTGACTAGTAAGTCCAAATCACAATCTATGCTGTCCCATCTTAATTGATACAAGTAGTGTAGAACATGATATAGAAACTGTGTCTATTCCTCGTCTAGTGAGGCCAAACAATAAATCTAGTGTAGGATCTAGGAAAAATCTTATTGTAATTAAACCAGAAAATCTAAATATCAGTGAACAAAAAGAATTTCTTAAACTAGGTCTTCTAAACATTAGATCGCTCACACCTAAGGCGGTTATTGTAAATGAAATGGTCACAGATAATAATTTCGATGTTCTGTGCCTTACTGAAACCTGGCTTAAACCAAATGATTATTTCGGTCTAAATGAGTCTACTCCACCAGGATACTGTTATAAGCATGAGCCCCGTCCGATCGGTTGTGGCGGCGGTGTTGCAACAATCTATAGAGATATCCTTAATGTTACTCAGAAAACAGGTCACAGGTTTAATTCGTTCGAAGTACTTGTGCTAAATGTTACGCTCTTAGATGTAAGAAAGAAATCCCTATTATCTCTAGCCTTGGCGACCGTATATAGACCTCCAGGGCCCTATGCTGATTTCCTAAAAGAGTTTGCAGACTTTCCCTCAGATCTATTGGTCAATGCCGATAAAGCAATAATTGTTGGAGATTTTAACATACACGTAGATAACACAAATGATGTGTTAGGGGCTGCGTTTACAGATTTATTAAACTCCTTTGGGGTCAAGCAAAACGTCAGTGGTCCCACTCATCGTCTAAATCATACACTAGATTTAATTATATCATATGGAACCAATCCAACCGATATAGATATTAAACCGCAAAGTGACGATCTCACTGATCATTGTATGGTAACGTGCATATTACGTACTGCTGAAATTTGCCATGTTGCGCCACGTTATCGACCAGGCAGAACAATCGTTCCAACCACTATAGATAAGATTCACAAATAGCTTACCTGATCTATCTCAGCTGCTCAGTGAACCCCAACAAACAGATGAACTAGAGGAAATGACTAGCAGTTTGAGCACCATTTTCTCTAGTACATTAGATATTGTTGCACCAATTAGATTAAAAAAGGTTAGAGAGAAAACTAAAGCACCATGGTACAATAGTACTACACATGTTATCAAGAGAGAAACTCGTAACTTAGAGCGTAAATGGAAACAAACTAATTTAGAGGTCTTTAGAATCGCGTGGAAAGACAGTATGTCACGTTATAAAAAGGCTCTAAAAGCAGCCAGGGCTGAGCATCTCCGCAAACTGACTTTTTATTTAACACCATGGCTAGACTAACAAATAAACAGACATCACCAGAGCAAAATATTCCGTTACAGTATAGTTGTAAAGATTTTATGAATTACTTCAATGAGAAAATAGAAAGCATCCGAAATACAATTGTAAATGTACAATCCTCTATGGTGTCTTATGATTCAGCCTCAATTATCGCCCCTCAAGAACAACTACACCGCTTTACAACTATAGGACAGGAAGAGCTAAATAAACTTATCTTTGCAGCGAAACCAACAACATGTTTATTAGATCCAATACCCACTAAACTACTGAAAGAAGTGTTACCTGTAGTGGAAGAGCCTCTTCTCAATATTATTAACTCGTCTTTATCTTTAGGTCATGTTCCAAATATATTTAAGCTGGCAGTAATAAAACCTATTATTAAGAAACCGCAATTAGATCAAAATAACTTAGCAAATTACAGACCCATTTCAAATCTCCATTTATATCTAAAATACTAGAAAAAATTGTGTCCGCTCAATTGTGCTCTTTCTTGCAAGAAAATGATATCTATGAAAAATTTCAGTCAGGATTCAGACTGCATCATAGCACAGAAACTGCGCTAGTTAAAATTACAAATGATTTACTTTTAGCTTCTGACCAAGGCTGTATCTCAATACTAGTTCTACTCGATCTTAGCGCTGCGTTCGACACTACAGATCATAAAATACTCTTGGATCGACTACAAAACTACACTGGTGTTCAGGGACAGGCATTAAGCTGGTTTAAATCGTACTTATCAGACCGTTACCATTTTGTCTGTTTAAATGGTGAAAAATCGAAGATAACGTCAGTAGAGTATGGAGTGCCGCAAGGATCGGTGTTAGGCCCTCTGCTATTCTCAATATATATGCTGCCACTTGGTAATATTATAAGAAAACATGGAATTAATTTCCACTGTTATGCTGATGACACTCAATTATATATTTCATCAAGACCAGATGAAAACACTAACTTATCTAAATTGACAGAGTGTCTTAAAGATATAGAATGCTGGATGACGTGTAATTTCCTGCTATTAAATTCAGATAAAACGGAGGTATTACTTATTGGTCCAAAAAACTACCCACAAAACCTCGTACAATACAACTTTAATTTAGAAGGATGTCCAGTTACTTTATCCACTACAGTAAAAGACCTGGGTGTTATACTAGACCGCAACTTGTCTTTCGAAAACCATATATCATATGTTACAAGAACAGCCTTTTTCCACCTTAGAAATATTGCTAAGCTACGTAACATGCTATCTGTTTCTGATGCAGAAAAGTTAGTTCATGCATTCATGACCTCAAGACTAGATTACTGTAACGCTTTATTAGCTGGTTGTCCTACATCCTCAATAAACAAGCTACAGTTAGTGCAAAATGCAGCTGCTAGAGTTCTTACTAGGTCAAGAAAATATGATCATATAACACCAATTTTATCATCTCTGCACTGGTTACCTATTAAGTTCCGTATCAATTACAAAGTACTATTACTGACCTATAAAGCCCTAAATGGTCTAGCTCCTGTATATTTAATGGACCTTCTATCGCCCTACAATCCATCGCGTTCTTTAAGATCCCTAAATTCGAGGCTTCTGGTCATTCCTAGGATATCTAAGTCCACTAAAGGAGGGAGGGCGTTCTCACATTTAGCTCCTAAACTCTGGAATAGTCTTCCTGATATTATTCGGTGCTCAGACTCGCTCTCCCAGTTCAAAACTAGATTAAAGATGCATCTCTTCAGCCAAGCATTCACATAATGCTTACCTTTTATACTACTGTTGAATCAGATCGAATGCATTAATATTATGAACAGCAGCTACGCTAATAATTTCCCATCTGCTTTTCTGCTGTTATCTCGGGACGCTGGTCCCGAGGTAAATAGCGTTCTTCAGCTACAGTCTGTATCCAGCCTCTCACGGAGACTTCAGATGCCCCAACACCTGCGATGAGATGACTAAACGCCTGCGATGAGACGACTAAACGCCTGTGAAGAGACGACTCAACGCCGGCGATATGTTATGCCCTAAATTAATACATGATGATTAACTAACTGTATTGATTAACTAACTGTATTTTTTACATACATTTCTGAAATGCACTTTCTGTAAAGCTGCTTTGAAACAATATGTATTGTGAAAAGCGCTATACAAATAAATTTGAATTGAATTGAATTGAATTTCTATGCTCTGACAAAAGACCATCATACCATGTGCGAACTAATGGCCCATTGTCATTTAACACCTTCTCTGAAGTGTCTGCTATTCCACTGTAAGTTACAGCTGACTGACAAAACATTTCTGTGTACTGACTAACAGTTTCATGCTTCTTCTGTACACAACTAGTGATTTTTGACCAGTCCACTTTTGGTCCAACAATGTTCTTTAACACTCTCAGAACTCCTTCTCTCAATTCATCTTTTCTGTCATGCTGTAGTTCAGAATTGTTTACAGCATTTTCAAAATCATTGAATTCTGACTCAGTCAAGATCTGTGATATTAGCTGGGTGACTTCAGCTAGAGACATATCATAGAGCCGAATCTTTTTGGACAATTCTCTCCTAAACTCAGAAAAATTTATTTGCACTGATGGCAAACTTTCAACGATCCTCTCGATATCTTTAGGACCTAAAGATAATTTGACTGCTTGTAGCTGCAGTATGGGGGTTGCAGATGGAACTGTATCAATCCCTTTTGCCCTAGTCTGAGCCTTTTGTCTTGCTCCACACACTTCAAATGCATTTACATCTTTATCTATCAAACCAGAATTTCTAGTGTTTTCTAGTCTACAGAAAGACTGTAAATCAGGATAGCTTTCATCTGACTGTTGGTCTTAGGAGTCACATTTGGTTGATGCCTGGTTATGGCCCACCTTTGTCTTGAAACAGTACACTTGAGTCTGCAATTGTTTGTTTTGTTCATTTAACTTATCAATACACCTAGTTTGTTCTTGTGCAATGGATAAGCTATATTCTCTATGGCAACAGATTATGCCTTTCATGTTGTTCTTTCTGATACATGCACCTAACACCTTCTTGCATTCTTCAATAGACCAAACTTTGTCTGGATCAATACCAAATTTCTTTGTCAAATCCAATCTAACTGACTCAGTCACTATGGAGTCCATTTTCTCTCCTAACAATGACTTGAACTCACTGTCTGTCCATAAAGGGCTTGCTAATCCACGTTTCTCAGTAGTTGGAATCAGTCTAGCATTCTTCCTAACCATTTTGTGGATTTATTTGTTACCAACTTAATCAAAAAAATAAAAATAAAACTTCTCTCTATTATCTACAACAGAGGGTACAATCTTATTAGCACATGATGCTAAACAAACAAACACTAAAACTTCTCTGTTCAAAACAGAGGCTACACTTGTTAACACAGATCAATTCTTGTTAATGCTAACCTTCTCTGCCTAAAGCAAAGGATACACAAATTACTAGCACTTTACGCTAATCTTCCCTGATTGAATCAGAGGATACAAACAATATTAACATGTACGTTAATCTTCCCTGACTGAAAACAGAGGATATCTTTCATCTCTAAAAGCAAACTTTTAAAGGGTAACTTTAGTTAGCAAACTCTACAGCTGTTTGTTAACTTCTTCTCTGATGGCGCAGACGAATAACAGATTTTTTTTTACTGGTTTTTCAACGGTTCTTTGAATGGAGTGAAACTCACCAAATTTTTGTTGTATAGAAAGATTCCGCCTGGAAATCTTGGTTCAGCTTGAAGTTTTCAATCTGGAGGAAGCTGGAAAGATTCAGTCTGGCAATCTTTGTTTAGCTGGATGTTTCAAAATTCAGTCTGGAGACTTAGTCAGCTTTGTTGAGATCTTTGAGCTTTGAAGTTTCAAAAGTTCATTCTTTGTTGAGTTTCAGTTTCTCCATCCGGGTCACGGCACCATCTGTTGTAAAACTTCTTCCTTTTTCAGTGTAGAAAAACTCAGAAGCGAAAACCAGGAGACTTATTTAAGCAGGATTCTTTATTTGCTGTAGTCTGCTTCGTACCCAAGTCAAGTCAAGTCTAACTAAGGGAACTTTACATTGTAGTTTATATACATTTCAAGGGGGAGGGATTACATTGTGATGAACAAAGCATGTAAATGAGCTGAGACATGAGAACAGAACGGTGCAGGACTTCTCGCACTGAGATAAGAAATAGCAGGGGTTCAAACTTGCTCAGCATGAGTTTCACCCGGTGAGACACGAGAACAGGAAAGGCCTAGCCTTCTCGTACTGAGATGGGACAGTCAGGAATATCCTGCTGGGAACCTCTACCGTCTGCAGAGATTTCCTGGTCTCATCATTTATAACTTTCTCAATATAAAATACTATTGTATTGGAAATCTAAATTAAAATTTAAATAAAATTTGTAATCCTACAGACTCAAATTCCAACTTGTACCGGATTTGACCATCAGCCAAGTACTGGAGAGCCCGGAGGCCATGGACTGTGGGGTCACCAACCTTTTTACCTGGTCGAATATTGGTGACATAGGCCCCAGATAACTTCATGAAGTCATTGTGGTATAGTTGAGTCACGTTGTACGGGGATGGATGCATTCGTGCAGTCTCAAAGATGACAATGTAATCACATGGAGTGTGAATTTCTTTGACGATGTGCCGCTCAATGAGGCTATGCATGGAGTCACACTCCATTTGTGTGTGCCCAGCAACCAGAAACTTCTGCTCTATGGTGACACCATGCTTCATGGCCAGATGAAGGTAGGTGTTGCTGATGGCACCACACCGATTTTGATACCCACAGCCATCACTCCAGACAATGACTTTCTCAATGTTTCCGTTGGCCTCTAGGATTGATTCGAAGTGTTTGGACTGCAGATGGGCAAAAACCTCACTGCTAAGGGAGCCTTCATGCTCTTCCCAAGCGTAACAATTTCCATTTTTGTTGTTCATGTTGAAGAAAGTAAAGTTGTGCATCTGTAATTTAGTTTTGTAATACATGGTACTCGCTTTCGTCTGGGGGCACAAAAGAACGCATTGAAGGTCCATTGTCCACACTGAAAGTTTGTCACTGGACTCCTTTTTATCCTTAGCTTTTTCAGCTTGAGCCTGAGCCTTTTATTTCAAGTGAGTAGTAAGGGTATCTTGATCTGTATTTCCTACCTTGGCGCTGACACATACATCACACTGGTCTTTTTTTGGTATGAACATAGAGTAATTCTGCTCACTGAACACTTTTCGAAAATATGTCTCACTCACAGCACGTGCTCCATTTTCACCAGCAGCTTTCTGATATTCCTTGTGAAGATCACTTAGAACTGTTCCTGGCTCCAGGAACTCCTTTTCCTGATAGGAGGGAACCTGACGGCAGTAATGGGATGGGACTGTAGGCAATCCAGAGAGCCATTCTTTCAGGAAGGTCTGGTCAACATCTGATATGGGCACATGTGGGCCAGTCTTGTTGTTCTTGGGTTTACACGGATCAGTTTTGGATTTCATGTCCACAGTTAAACATGATCCGATGGTTCTGGGGGCGATGCCAAGTGCTGAACAGAAAAGATTCTTACACACAGGTAGTTTACATCTATCTGCCTGTTGCAAGTGGTAAAATAGGGACGTTGTTCTCCTTGATGCAACACAACCTTTCTTCTGTTTTATGGGCACATTTTCAACTAGAGTCTGGATATACAGCTTGCGTGTCTCCCAGGAGGGCATGGACCAGAAATTGTTGAAGATATCGGTTCTCTCCTCTTCAGTCAGTAGTTCACAACTTCGTTTCTCCGACTTTAAGCAGTGCTGTGATGTGCAGGGTGGACCCATGGTCTTTGGTGGTCTCTCCTGTCCCATTGTATTCTTGTAACTTTCCCCCTTAAGATGCTTCTCCTTTATCACCTCTCGCTTCCACGTATCTGGACTTGGACGCCTATGACGTTGAACAGCAGCGGCTCCTGCATGTCCTTCACTGTGTTGTGTTGAGCTGTGTCTGTATCACTACCATTATCTGGGCTGTCATCTTTCTCAGGTCTATAGTCCTCATCCAAGACAGTGTCATCGATTTCACTATTTGACGATAAATCAGGATCTGATTCAGCTCTGGAGGCTTTACTGGCTGTTTCCTCTTCTATCTGTTGCCCTATGTCTACGTCATTACCTTCTTTCTCAGGTCTACTCTCATCTAAATCCTCTAACTCCACTACATTTCCTGACAATAAAGCAAAACATAAAGTGCTGTTGAATATTTTAACACAATTTATATGTTCACTGCAAAAAAGGTAACACTTTACAAAAAGGTTAATTTATTAAACATTATGTATTAACTAACCATGAACTTGCAATGAGTAATACATTTGTTACAGTATGTAAAAAAAAAACATTTGTTACAGTATTTATTAATCTTTGTAAATGTTATTTTATAGAAATAAAGCTGTTCATTGTTTGTTCATGTTAGTTCACAGTGCATTAACTAATATTAACAAGATTTTAATAAAGTATTACTAAATGTGGAAATTAACATTAACAAAGATGAACAAATGCTGTATAAGTGCAGTTCATTATTAGTTAATGTTAATTAATGTAGTTAACTAATGAACCTTATTGTAAAGTGTAACTCAAAAAAATCTAAATCTTACCAAATACTTCTTATGTCTAGTCAAAATGTCTAATTTCTAAATGTCTAATTTCTAAAACAAATCTACTTGCCCTTAAAATAGAAAGTAAATGCTTGAAAAATTACTTCACTTGCCTAAAATTACCTAAATGTCTTTTTATGGTGATGTTCTGACCAGAAATTAGGCAATATTTAGCTAGTGTTTGCTAGCTACTTAACTTGTAGCAAAAAATGTGATTTCAAGTTTAAATACACAGTTTATAATCCCTTTGATTGACTGAAATTACATTTAGTGTCTAGAAAATTTAAGAAATATGAACTCTTACCAGATGAAAACGAATCAAACAGAAGAGCTAATACATCACTTCTGGACATCTGTCTTTCCACGTTTTTTTGCCATTTTGTTTGTATCAAAACTGCCTAAGTCAAAGAGATGACTAAGGCAGATAGTGTTTTTGGACCTAATAAGTGTTGTGATTGGCTAAGGACATTGGCAGAAAGGCAGGATGATGCAGCAGTGGAAGGACAGTAAAAATAGGCAGATATCACAATTTGGCAAAAAAATGACTTAGGCAATTATGCTATGAGGCTAACGATATCACATATTTTTGGAAAGCTGAGACTCTTGTGATTCGAACGATGTAAACCATTTTAATATACACTAAACACAGCGGGTACAATCTGTCTCTTTATCAGACCACCAAACATGTAAAAACCGGAAGAAACTTACCTACAAACCTTTCTGTTAGTCCACTAATCCATTACATTCCAACAAAAATGGTTTGATAACACTGTAAAGGGTCCATACAATCCAATTCAATGAAGTATTTTGTCCATAACACATTTATATATCAATAAGCATCCACGGAATGTAGTCGTTGCCTTTCAAGTTAGCCAACAGAGCTATCACAACTTCAACGCATTCTATGTTCTAGCTTCACATGAGATGTAAACATTAAGAAAAAGTGATGTCAAAATGGCCGCTGACCCCTGAACTTTTGATGGACAGGTCATTATAGCCAATCGATTCATGCTAGAGGCTGATAGAGGTGTCCCTTTGTATCAATAGCCAAGGAGCGCCCAGTCCGGCTCTGGGGTGCGCCAATGAAGAAGAATGGCACCTCCCTCTCTTTGAGTGACAGTAAATCAAACCCGTTGTAATAGAGTATGGAAATGACTGTATTTTCTGATAGCCAATGAATTTCTGTAAAGATTGATATGCCGCTTTAAGCCTAGTTCACACTACATGATTTTAACCCCGATTTAAGCCCGATTTGCAAATCGTTGAGCTCGCCGACAGGTCAGGGTGTTATCGCGTGCAAACCGCGGGGGATTAGCGGGCGATGAACGCTCGCCAATCTGTTAGTATGAAAGAGCCAACAACGGATCAAAGACGCTCGCAGACGCCTCGCAGACGCGTCGCAGAGCCTAGAAAAATATCTAGCATGCTAGATATCCAGAGCTGTCGCACGACTCAATCTCACTGATGTCATGAGCAACAGCCAATCAGAGCAAGTAGATAAATACGCGGGTAAATACGCGATTTTTTTGCCGTCAGCCAAACATAAACATGCAGCTACATCTCCGATATAAACATGCTGTACTCACCTCCAACTCTCTCTGTAGCACAGACCTGCTGTTCGCGTATGCACATCCACTCTTTCGCCCATACTCTCTTATTTTTTCTTTTTTTGCGTTTTTTCTCTGAGCAAATCATCGCGCAAACAGTTTGCAGCACTAGTTTCTGTCTGACGTCCATATTCGCGTGTTGTTCAAGATAGACATTAGACAGATAGATTTGTAGACAAGATAGAATCGTTGGGTGACAGAGTTGTTAACTCGTGTAGTGTGTTACCTCCTGTTGCGGATCAATCACGTTGTGTGGTGTGAACAGCTCAACAACTTGAACACTCCTGATTTCTCAGAGAGCAAGTCATGTAGTGTGAACCGCACAGTTCAGCCCGACGTTTTAAAATCATGTAGTGTGAACTAGGCTTTAGTGGGATGATTCATCTGGTCATGCGTGAAGTCCGTGCGCAAAGTAGCAGTGATCCATGCGCCCGTGCGCAAAGACAGCACTGATAGAGTGAAACAAGTGTAGCCAAGTCAATAGGGGGCGCTGGTGAGGATATCTATAGAGGGTGTAATTTCCCTTTAAATATGCCACTTCCTGTGAGAGGAATGGTTGCAGTGCCTGAATTGTTTGGCATGGTCGCTGAAAGAACAAGCTCTGTTGGTTTGTTTTAGAAGTGAGGCCCAGAGGCCCAAATGCCCCAATGCTGATAAAGTTTGGCTGGATGAGTGGTGGACACTGAATTACCATTACAGCACAGAAGTTGCTTTAAAGGCTTTCACATTGGCCATGTGGAGCTGGATGAGCGATGGATATTAACCACTGCTGTACTTCCTGTGGCTTTTGAAGTTAGCCAAAAGGCGACTAAGAATTCAATTTGTCCTGTGCAACTGACCACTGTTTTTCCCTACCTTTATTTTTGGTTTTCATGGTTTGTGTGATTCTTTTCATTAATATTGTTTTGTTTGGTTGGCCCATGACTAAACAGTTGTACGTTTTATATGGTTTATTCTGTCAACTATAACCAGGTCATTATCTGTAGCTGTGAGCATAGTAACTAAGGGAGGGAAGATATTCGCTCTTGATTCATACTAGTGCGGTGTGTAAAGAGTTTGTGTATTTAGTGTGGCATGTAGAAACTTTGTGATTTCTTTTGGGGTTTATTGTATTTATTCATTTTGTTGTGTGCATTTTCTTTTGAAGTGTTATGTTACCTCCCATAGTTAACTGTACCACCATCTCTCACGCTTACATTTGGCCAGCTTTGAGTGAAAGCAGATGAGACCAGAATCATTGTATTTAATAAAAGTGATGCTTTGATTTTTATAGTAATTTTGCCTTTATTCATTTAATTGGATAGCCGAGCGGGAAACCCTCTAGTGACTTGGGATCTCCTACCCAAACAAAATTGGAGTGGCGTAGTCCAGTGCAGTTAAACACACACCTACAGCCTTGGTACATTTGGCGTAGTCGGCAGGATCAAAGGCTTTATTGTTATTATTTGTTTTCTTTGTTTTGATTTGTTTATGACTGGCTGGGCCTATGTTTTTTTTTTAGTTTTGAAAGGTGGGAAAACAGTGGTCAACGATTCCAGTCATCTGTCCTCGTGGTCAAGCCTGAAGACAACGGCACCTCCTATAGTTTAGTTTTTTGTTGATTGCTCTGTTTTTTTTTTTTTTTTTTTTTTTTTTCTCTCTCTCCTTTTTTTTTTAGGATGGCAGATGAGGATTTGACAGCTCAGCTTAGGACACTTACTGACTTGGTGCAACAGCTCCAGGTAGAAAATGCACAGCTTAGATCAGAGGCAAGTCAGAGCTCATCCTCTGTCCCCATGGGTGTTCTCCCTATTAGGGAACAACAACCTCCTTCTGCTGGTACTAGTGTTGTGACTGGTTCTACTATACCAAGTCCTGTGGGAGCCATAGAACGTTATGTTTATGTACCACGAGAACGTAAGTGCCCTAGATTTTCTGGGAGAATATCCCAAGACTCAATAACTGTAGAGGATTGGGTTGAGGAGGCCCGACGTCATCTGTCTATGCGTCCAATGTTACGTTCTGAGCAGGCTTTGGCCATTTTTGATTTGCTGGATGGTGAAGCTAGGACAGAGGTTAGGTTCCGTCCAGTCTCTGAACGAGATGAACCTGAAAAAATATTTAATATATTAACCAGTGTTTATGGGTGCTCTCAGTCCTATATTAGTCTTCAGAAGCAGTTCTTCCAGCGACGGCAATTAGAAGGTGAATCATTGAGAGAGTATTCTCATGCTCTTATGTCCCTCATGGACGTGATTAAACGTAAAGACCCAGCATGTTTTGCTAACCCAGACACTGTCCTACGAGATCAATTTATAGAATTTGTGAGAGATAGCATGCTTCGCCGTGAACTACGTCGTCATGTTAGGCTGGATCCTACCCTGAGTTTTCTAGATGCTCGACAGGAAGCTTTGCGTTGGGTAGAAGAGGGTGATAACCCTGGTGTACAGCGACCTCGCGCCCATTCTTGTAATGTTGCTAATATTACAGAACTCTCAGCCCATTCTAATGCTGTTCTTGGTAAAGACCCAGATGAATTGAGGGAAGTTAAAGAAAGTCTTCGTAAACAGCAAATGCAGCTAGATAATATTCTGAAGCGTTTAGAGTCCTCTGTTCCCCAGGCCGCTTCCGGATTGTTTTTGCCACCAGCTCCTGCGACCCTGAGGGGTGGTACTCGTAGCATCCAGTATCGTTATCATCCGGATGGTAGACCTATATGCTTGCGCTGTAATCAACCTGGTCATATTGCGAGATTTTGCAAAGCTGAACTTAGTACAGAGCAGAGGGCAGCTGCAGGGCCTAGGTCCGCTAATCAGTCATCGGAAAACTAATGCCCCCCGACGGCACTGCCCATGCGTCGGGTGGGGAATCCTTGGGCATTTCCCCTGTGGTGGAGCTTCAACTCCTAGGTAGATGTCCAGTAGTAGATATTTCTATTGGTAGTGTCACTGTGCCATGTTTGCTGGATACAGGATCTATGGTGACTACGGTCACCCAACAATTTTTTGAGCAGTATTTGCAACCACGTTTCCAGTTTCAGTTGCAACCTTGCCAATGGCTTAAGCTCAAAGCAGCCAATGGCCTTGATATCCCTTATTTAGGGTATTTAGAAACTACCATAGATATACTTGGAAAGACTTTGCCCAAGATGGGCATTCTAGTAGTGAAAGATTCTGCTGATCCTGCTATCCAGTTGAAACGAGAACAGGTTCCTGGCCTGCTAGGAATGAATGTTATTAGCAGTTGTTATCAGGAACTGTTTTTGGAGCATGGGACTAGGCTATTTAACGCGCCACCTATCAAACATGCAGGGAACGTATGGCAGAGGGCTTTTTCTGAGTGCCAACTTTGGGAACATGCATTAGAAAGTGGGTATGTGGGTCTAGCTCGAGTTCAGAAGGGCCCAGCCGTGAGAGTGCCAGCAGGCGCCATGAAATTGGTTCCGGCAACTTGTCATCAGGGGTTGGGGGCTACATTTAATACTTGTTTTTTGGAACCGGTATCATTTGTAGAGGGACGGTTGCCTGGGGACCTCCTTGTTCCATCTGCCTGCTTGTCTGTTGCTTGTGGGGTAGTGAAGGTGCCAGTTATTAATGTGGGGAATCAGGATCGTTGGCTTTGGCCAAAGACTGTCCTCGGAGAATTACATATTGTTCAGTCACCTGTTTTAACATCTTCTGTCCAGTTCCTTTTACAGAACGACGATTCAGAGGCAGTAGCATTTATCCAGTCGGTTGAGGTAGAGAGTAGCCCAAATCTTGATCTTTCTCAGCTCACTTGGCCTACGTTGTCTTGTCAAGAACATCAACAAGCCCACTCATTGCTTGAGAAATATGCCAATGTATTCAGTAATGGTGACAGAGACTTGGGCTGTACTGACGTACTCCAGCATACTATCCCGCTATTAGATGATGTACCAGTACGCCAGCGATACCGCCGTTTACCACCTTCTCAGTACGATCTAGTTAAGACTCACATTCGAGAGCTGGTTGAACAGGAGATAGTTACGCCCAGTTGTAGTCCATATGCATCGCCTATAGTTGTGGTCCAAAAAAAGGATGGTTCTATTCGTCTATGTGTAGACTATCGTCAACTTAATGCCAAAACCCGTAAGGATGCCTTTCCTTTGCCTCGAATAGAGGAGACATTAGACGCGCTTAGTGGGGCTAAGTTGTTTAGTACATTGGATCTGGCAAGTGGTTATAATCAGGTTCCGGTAGCCCCTCAGGATAGAGAAAAGACAGCGTTCTGCACCCCCTTTGGGCTATTTGAGTTCAACCGTATGCCCTTTGGGTTGTGCAATGCGCCGAGCACCTTCCAACGGCTCATGGAGCGTATTTTTGGTGATCAGAGCCTCCATGCTCTCTTGTTATATCTGGACGATATTGTAATTTTCTCCAGTACTTTTGACCAACATCTTGAGCGCTTGGAGATGGTATTGAGTCGGCTTCAAACCCAGCATTTAAAAGCAAAACTAAAGAAGTGCCATTTCTTCCAAACAGAGGTTGGATATCTGGGTCATGTGATATCGGCGGCAGGGGTGTCAACTGACCCAGACAAGATCCGGGTTGTTTCTGAATGGAGCCGCCCTAACTCTGTTAGAGAGCTGCGGTCATTTCTCGGGTTTGCGTCATATTATCGTCGGTTTGTGGAAGGGTTTGCTGGATTAGCGGCCCCCTTGCATAAATTAGTTGGTGCTCTACAGGGTACCCGGAAGCGGACCGCATCCATTAAGCAGGGTTCCTTTGAACAATACTGGAATGACATATGTGAACGGTCATTTAGTGATTTAAAGGAAAGACTCGTTCAAGCTCCTGTGCTAGGGTATGCTGATTTCACTCTTCCTTTTATCCTGGAGACCGATGCAAGTCATTTAGGATTGGGCGCAGTGTTGTCACAAGACCAGGGGGGGCTACGGAGACCTATCGCTTTTGCTAGTCGTGGGCTTCGGCCAAGTGAGAGGAACATGACTAACTATAGTGCAATGAAGCTGGAGCTCCTGGCCCTTAAATGGGCAATGACAGAAAAGTTTAGAGAATATCTTCTCGGTAGTAAGGTGACGGTCTACACGGATAACAATCCTTTGCGTTACATTGAGTCTGCAAAATTGGGGGCTGTCGAACAGCGCTGGGTTTCCCAGCTTGCATTATTTAACTATGAGATTAAATATCGACCCGGCACTGCAAACCGCAATGCAGATGCGCTCTCCAGGTTGCCCTTGCCCCCTGCTGTTCAATCTGCAATTGCATTACCAGGTATCACTGTCCCCAAGTCAATTTTAATGCAGGACAAACCACCTGGATTGAGCCCCCAGGTGGTGGAATTATCAGCAGTGGATGCAGTTCCTGCCCGGAGTAAGGCTGATTTGAGAGCATTGCAGGCTGCAGATCCGTGTATAAAGACCTTTCTACCATTCTGGGTGCAGGGGCGGCGCCCAATAGTTGCTGAGTTGAAGAATATGCCAAGGGATGTCCAACAGTTGGTAAAACAGTGGCCTAGGGTGCAAGAAGTAGATGGGGTTTTGTATAGAACCGTTCAGGTGCCGCCTTCAAGAGAGTTGGTTTGGCAATTGTTACTGCCTAAGAGGCTCCAAGTAGAGGTGCTTACTAGCCTCCACGATAATCATGGTCATCAAGGGATAGAGCGGACCACTGATCTTATACGTCAAAGGTGTTATTGGCCTAATATGTGGCAAGATGTAAAGAAATGGTGCACTGAGTGTGAACGATGTTCTGTTGCCAAGGCCTCACAACCCAAGGTGAGAACATATCTGGGGAGCTTGTTAGCTAGTAGACCTCTAGAAATCATTGCAATTGATTTTACAGTTTTGGACAGAGCTAGTAATGGGCAGGAAAATGTCCTTGTTGTAACAGACGTTTTTTCCAAATTTACCCAAGCTTACCCCACATCTGATCAAAGGGCGAGTACTGTAGCTAAGATCTTGACGGAGAAATGGTTTTACGTCTATGGGGTGCCAAAGAGGATTCACTCCGACCAGGGGCGTAGTTTCGAGGGGGAATTGTTGAGGCGCTTGTGTGACCTGTATGGTGTTTCTAAAAGTAGAACGACCCCATACCATCCTGAGGGTAATGGCCAATGCGAAAGATTTAATCGGACATTGCATGATTTGCTTCGTACTTTGTCATCTGAACAGAAACGAAAGTGGCCCCAATTGCTGCCCCAGCTCCTCTTTGCATATAATACAACTGTGCACCAATCGACTCAACACTCCCCTTATGAGCTGATGTTTGGGCAGAAGCCTAAATTGCCTGTTGACCATCTGCTTGGCCGTAGTGATGGACCTGAAGAAGAGCGTACCCCCTCAGATTGGGTTGCTCAGCATCAAGAGTATTTGTCTTCTGTTTATACCAGTGCCCGTAGGCACTTGGAGACTACAGCTGAGCGCCGTAGGGCTGCATTCGCCGAGTCCATATTCATACTGCCTCCTGGCACTCTAGTATACTGTAGAAATCACTTTCATGGCCGCCACAAGATCCAGGATGTCTGGAGTTCGATTGTGTTTGAAATCGTAACTTGCACTGATGAAGTGGGGACTTTGTATAAAATAAGACCACAGGGAAAAGATGGCCCTATTAAGGTCATGCACCGTTCAGAGCTTAAGTTGGTTCCCCACGGCACAGATAGGCCTTTTCAACCCACTAGGAGTGTTTCAGCTTCCCCTTTTAGTCTTGGTCGTGAAGCGAGTCCTGAGGAACCAGAAGTGGAAAGTCAGCCACAAGTAGCTGTGGTTCAAACTAGAGTGGGTGCCCAGGTTGATTCTAGCCCTCGGTTATTAGATCATTGTGTTGGTTTGGCAAGACCAACAAGAGACTGTTCCCCCAGTAGTGTAACAGAACCCACGGGAGCGCAGTTGCATGCAGTCACACCAGAGCAGGAGTCGGATCTAGTAATTAATGTAGATATTCCTGTAGAGTGCCTTGCAGACCAATCAGTCGGTCAGCCAGAAGAGGCTAGTCCCTCCCTTAGACGTTCCACTCGTAGGACAGCAGGCCAACACCAAAATCCTTTTCATCTTCCCCAGTCTATGGCACAGAATGGGTTCAATGGTATAGCAGAGGTTAGCTCTCTCACTACCCCCTTTAGGCCTTGGCAGTAGTGAGTTTCTTCAGGTTATTCACCGGGACGGTGACTATTAAGACAGGGGTGTATGTAGCCAAGTCAATAGGGGGCGCTGGTGAGGATATCTATAGAGGGTGTAATTTCCCTTTAAATATGCCACTTCCTGTGAGAGGAATGGTTGCAGTGCCTGAATTGTTTGGCATGGTCGCTGAAAGAACAAGCTCTGTTGGTTTGTTTTAGAAGTGAGGCCCAGAGGCCCAAATGCCCCAATGCTGATAAAGTTTGGCTGGATGAGTGGTGGACACTGAATTACCATTACAGCACAGAAGTTGCTTTAAAGGCTTTCACATTGGCCATGTGGAGCTGGATGAGCGATGGATATTAACCACTGCTGTACTTCCTGTGGCTTTTGAAGTTAGCCAAAAGGCGACTAAGAATTCAATTTGTCCTGTGCAACTGACCACTGTTTTTCCCTACCTTTATTTTTGGTTTTCATGGTTTGTGTGATTCTTTTCATTAATATTGTTTTGTTTGGTTGGCCCATGACTAAACAGTTGTACGTTTTATATGGTTTATTCTGTCAACTATAACCAGGTCATTATCTGTAGCTGTGAGCATAGTAACTAAGGGAGGGAAGATATTCGCTCTTGATTCATACTAGTGTGGTGTGTAAAGAGTTTGTGTATTTAGTGTGGCATGTAGAAACTTTGTGATTTCTTTTGGGGTTTATTGTATTTATTCATTTTGTTGTGTGCATTTTCTTTTGAAGTGTTATGTTACCTCCCATAGTTAACTGTACCACCATCTCTCACGCTTACATTTGGCCAGCTTTGAGTGAAAGCAGATGAGACCAGAATCATTGTATTTAATAAAAGTGATGCTTTGATTTTTATAGTAATTTTGCCTTTATTCATTTAATTGGATAGCCGAGCGGGAAACCCTCTAGTGACTTGGGATCTCCTACCCAAACAAAATTGGAGTGGCGTAGTCCAGTGCAGTTAAACACACACCTACAGCCTTGGTACACAAGGTAACGTGTAAAATGGCAAAGAGAACTATAAAAACACACTTCTTACTTGAAGAAGTTATTGAACAGTGTACTCGCCGTGACAGTGATGAGTCGGAAGATGACATTTCTGACGAAGAGAGCGATGTTTCATCCATTGACTCGGTAGCAGAGGACATGTTTTGGATGTTGGACACGTCACTCTCTTTCTCGACAAGTAAGATTTATTATATTATGCTACATATTTGACTATATACTGATGTATGCGTTTGTTTTGAGGTGTACTTGTCAGGTTATGTCGTGTGTTTGGTGTGTTATGCCGAGTGTATGTGTTTTGTTTTGATGTGCAATGTTAGCCTACCTGCTAACTTCTGTAGCCTAGTGTACACTCGTGCAGGAATGTTTGTTTATGTTTGTGTTTCTGTTTATATGCTTGTGAATACAGAAACAATGTTAATGTTTTGTAAATTACTTATTTATTTGTTTTTTTTATATATCACAGACCATCATCTGAAAATCATGTCGTTTTTATGTCCAAACAGGTACATCATGGGTGGAGTGGAGTGGATCTCATGCTCTAATAAGTTACTACAAAGTCATCCACAAGACCCAGAAGTGGTATAAGGCACTTTTTAAAATCTTTTTATTTTTTTATCTTTATTATTTTTATTGGATTCTGAAAAATATAATTTGTAAATAGTTTGAAATACTGTACATACACATACGTGTGTTTGTGTATGTATATATATATTTATGTTCATTTTGTTATATATATATATATATATATATATATATATATATATATACACTACCGTTCAAAAGTTTGGGGTCAATACGATTTTTTTTTTTTTTTAAGAAATTAATACTTATCTTCTGAAAGGGCGCATTAAATTGATCAAAAGTGACAGTAAAGACATGTATAATAATGCAAAATAATTATTTTTTAATTAAATGCTTTTCTCTTGAACTTTCAAAGAATCCTGAAAAAAATGAATCACGGTTTGCACAAAAATATGTAGCAGCACAAGAGTTTTCAACATTGATGATAATCATAAATGTTTCTTGAGCATCAAATAATCGTATTATACTGATTTCTGAAGGATCATGTGACATTGAAGACTGGAGTAATGATGCTGAAAATTCAGCTTTGATCACAGGAATAAATTACACTTTACTATATATTCACATAGAAAACAGCTGTTTTACATTGAAATAATATTTCACAATATTACTGGGTTTGTTTTGTATTTTTAATCAAATAAATGCAGCCTTGGTGAGCAGAAGAGACTTCTTTTAAAAACATTAAAAATCTTACCGACCCCAAACTTTTGAACGGTATATGTGTGTGTGTGTGTGACTTCTAATATTAAAGTGTTTTAGTACCATAGCACTTGTTTTGTATCTTTATTTGTAGAAAGTTTGGTTTCAAGAATTGGAAAAAAAAACACTATAATGTGTTTATGCTTCAGTTACTATGTGTCAACAATTATTGACAGTGAATCTGGATAAGGAATATAATAGCTCTAAGTGTAACCTTTCATTAGAGCCCAAAATTATGACTGTAGAGTAAAGCATTCAAGAATAGCAGCATTTTATGTGTCTATGGTTACAAAGGGTCATTTGGAGTCTCCAAGTGGCCTTTTTTGGGGAAGCGCCTAGACATAAACTTAGATAAACATGTGTAAAACACTCATTTTCTTAGGTATTGATATCAAATTTTAAACTGGGGTTGGTAAGGCTTCATGCTGTGATCCCATTGTGTTTTCCAGCTTATAGCTCCCAGATGTAGTTATCTGCAGGCATCTGTTTACAAAAACAAAAATGTAGGCGGATTTTTTTGATCCTTTTTCAGTGTGTTCAAAGTTGTATTACTCAATACCAGTAAGACTTACAGTGATCCTGACTGTTTAGGAACAAACCTCTTAGTGTCACCTTTCAAAAGAGACACTATTGATATACATGCATATACTCCAAATGGTTCAAGAACAGCATGCAATTTAATTTGGGTATGCCTTTTTTTAGGCGTTTTAGGCTAATATTGCAGGATTTTTAAGGGGTTAATGTCAGTAATGTTTTATTTGGTGGAATACACGGTTTTAATTTTCTGTGACCATGCTGTACAACAGATAAATGTGTAATGAGTTTATTGAAAGAGTTTTTTCACTTGTACCCATGAATAAGTCACACTGCCAGCTATTTCAACACTGTGATACAGAAACTAAACTCATTGTTGTCTTTGTTGAAATTTGCAGATCTTACTGTGTGTGACGGAAATAAAACTTTGTGCCACCAGAAAACAGCCTCTTCTGTGTGTGCAACAGTTACATCTGCTGGGTGACATGGAAGCTGTAATTAGGGTCACATCTCTCTCTCTCTCTTTAAAGATCTGTGCTTTATGTATGTGTATGTTTGTAACTGTTTATTCTGTTTGTATTTTTTTATTATTTGTTAACATTGTTAATATATATCAGTGATGCGCGGGTCAATGTATAAACAACCCGCACCCGACCGACGTTTTCAACTAACCAGCCCGCAACTCGGACCACAAAAAAAGAAAGAAAATATTGTACCCGACCCACTTCCTGACCTGCACTACTTGCCACTACCTGCAAGTAGTAAATGCTCATCGTAGCGTCATTGGGCCATAGAAGGAACTAGGGGTGCGGTGGGGTGTGCAATGTTTATGTTTCGACTGATAAAGAATTCATCAGCAGGTCAAATGAGAGAAAAGTGTGAAAGCGCTTAGGAGCGCAAACTGTTCTTTTTCTGAATGCTGTATGATATAGCCTAGTGTTATGTAATAAAGACTTGATTTTTTCATTTATTTCCTTTCATTTTCTTAACAATTAAGATGCTGCATGTGTTTATCCAGTCTAATCGAAGTGTGTCTCTCCCCCGACTTTCCCAACAAAAATCCCCCCTATTCTCAGAAAATACATAAAACTGACATTACTGAGCAGATAGCAAACTGACTCCAGACCGGATCCGCCGCGGAGGTACCACAAGCTCCGGAACGGATCCGCAAAACGGATCCGGAATGGAGTCCACTTGCACAGCGCAACGTATCCGGAACAGATAAGGATTGCGGATCCAGACTAGATCCGCGGCAGACCCTACCCATATCCGCTGATAAAGCAGCTTATCCGCCGCAGATCCGATTTGGACCCGTTCATTTCGGTCAGGAAACCTTTCAGATCCCAATTATCTGGCCAAAACTAGCTACAGATATATTTAAAATCTAATGGTGGACGAACATTAGATAGACTGGATTGCTCTATAAAAGCTTGAATAGTTATTAATGTATCTGCCTTTATTAATATGAATAAAACATGAAATCATTAAACATTAATAATTTTTAGCCAGTAACAATAAAAAAATAGGCTATTACAGACTATAAATGTATTTAATATATTTTTTAATAGTTTTATTCATGTATACATTGAATAGACATTACAGAAAAAATGAAATCAACCATGAATTGTACCAAGAACATCATTTTATGTAGTGAAAAACATTACACTAAAATGATAAAGTATTTTTTTCACTACTGTTGGGTCAAGGTTTGCTGACAGGGGGGACGGCTCCTTGAGCTTTCCCTATCTGATGCCAGGTTGAACCACCGGATTACATGTTTTGTAATGTCGTCATCGGTGGCGGCAAGGGAGTGTAGTATGACAGCGGTAATGGACAATTCCACTTCCAACCTGTAGGGCGACCGCAGAGGAAAAGTTCCTTGGTGTTGCTTTAATAGCTGCCATATAATGTCTGGTTAGCAACATTTTTCAAAATATATTATTTGTTGTTCAACAAAGAACCATGAAGAAGTAAAAACTTGAGTGTGAGTAAATGATGACAAACATCTTCAACATACTCTACCTTGTCTGTGGACATCGTTCATTCCAAAGCCGGTGCTGGATAAACAGCGAGCGAGCGTGCGACAGTAGGCTGCGGTAGGCTAAATTATTATAACTGTAAGCTGAAACAGAACACACACACACACAGTCTCCTAATACAATATGAAATAATTATCTGAAACAACATTACATGGGGAGCTGGTTGAAAATATATTTGTCATGATGTAAACCAAAATGAACTCAAACTAACCAAACCAGTACAGTGTTAAATGCTGTAGTGGGGACCAGTGTCAGTATTTGACAAAATATCTGGCTAAATCAAGTTAGAAAAGTATTAAATCTTACTTTACTCAGATATTTCGGAGATGAAACAGTAGATCAGACTGGTAAGTTAGCACTTGAACAAACTGTAAGCTGAAACAGAAATTATTAATTATTTATATTACATGGGGTGGTGGAACTGTCAAAATGAAACACAAATCGACACAAACTATAACTTTATACTAGACATTCCGTGAAAAAGGTATTAGGTAACGTTAGGCCTAACATGATAATTTCTCGCCTGACATTTTACTGGAAAGGGGAGAAAATAATGTGCTCAGGGTTTGATAAAAATACGGACAGCAAACGTTAAATCACATTAAATCACCTCACCTCCCAGAGAGAAATAATTCCATCCAAAAAAAGCTTTTTACCCAGTTATTAATTACCAAAAACATTTTTACTCAAATCTCCGCTAAATCTAATGACCATTTGCTAACTAAGTTATGGTTTTACACAATCATTTCAGAAATAAAATCATGTTGTACACGTACAGTATGAACGGTAATGTTACATGTTAAGTAACAGTACAAATAAAGCATATTTGAACTATTCTTACCGTGTTCCGTGTTTGCCGACTCGACCTGCCGTTGTAGGAATCCCGTAGTGCGGGATTCAGTGATAACGGCGACAGTTGAAATAGGCGCCTTTGGTCAGCGGGTCCGCCCAGCGTCTGTAGCGAGCCCGTGACTTGACAGTGCGCTGTCAGGAGGCGGGGCATATTCTGTGCGCATGACCGAATTGAGTCTGAAAGAACAGCGGACCTAGCGGCTTGAGGGCGGATCCGCCCCGGAGTCTATTGCTATCAGGGATTGCTCAGTTCAACGTGTTGGGAAATCGGGCATTTTGTCCCGCGTTTAAAGGTTTAATTGGCAACTTTATTTCAAACGACCCGACCGACCGCGACCCGAATATCATTAAAAATATATTTGGATGACTCGTAACCGCGGGTGCGGCCACCCGCTCATTTTGGATTAACCCGCGAATCACTGATATATATATATATATATATATATATATATATATATATATATATATATATATATATATATATATATATATATATATATACGCCAAAATTGTTGCTGCATACCCCTCTAACACTGGGTAGTTGTGCCCCTGGGTCACATAGGTAGGCCCTATGCCCTTGTTGGATGATAATATGGGACCTTCATAGGACTATGTGGGCAAAATAATTTCATGCTTAAAATATATATATTTATACATTTAAACTTTTGATATGATAACATTTGGTTGATAGTCACTTTTATACAAATAACAAATAATACCATAGATAGGATCTGATCAGTATAACAACTTTTTAAATAAAAATGCATTATTTTCTATTATGACATTTCGTTTTGTTTGAATTATCATTATTACAACCTTCACCTGCCTATGAATTTATCAAACATGTATTTTATTTCCAATTTGCAAAGTTGGGAATGAGAGAAATTAAGAAATGTCAGAAATTAAGGGGGTCCCATATGGGACCTACGGGTTCAACATGACCTAGTCACTGACTGACGACACATTACGCTTGACAAAGTAGTCCTGCTTCGAATGTTTTTAATTACGATTTTTTTTCACATATCATTTTCATATGTCATATTATATTTGTCGAAAATAATCGGAAATTTAAAATACAACTATAAAGATTGTAAATATTCAAACTACAAGAATTCCCGCCCAGGCGCAAGGATACAGTTTCTTTCAAACGTAGAGCGGTGGCGCCGGTGCAGCGAGCGACTTCATAATCGTTTCTGGATATTTCGACGAGGTCCTGGATAAAGAAATAAGCAGGTAAAATGAATATTTTCTAAACATGTCTGTATTATCTGTGTTTTTAACCATAGGGAACTTTGTTTTGGCAACTGAGATTAACTTTAAACAAATTTAGCCGTTAAGTTGTCAAAACTTAAACCTAATTTATTAATTTATTAAAAGTAAATTAGGCCTATTATGTTTGTGGGGCTTAAAATTGAGTTCATTTCTGTTGACAGTAAGGTGTACTTTTGTTTTTGCAGCTCATTAATCAAGTCACATTCCCATTTTTATAGATTTTATGCTTTAATGATGATTTTTGTGGCTGTTTAGCCGCATTCACCTGAGGTAACGTAACGTAAAACTTTCCACAGCAGCCGATGATAACACTCATTTATAATAACAACTTTTAATGGCATAATTCTGAATTTTTAAGGTATTTTTAAGGTATCCGACATAAGATGAGTGTCTAAACACAGAAGAATGCTGCTTTTGGAGGCAAGGGCTAACGTTAAAAAAGGTTGCCTTTAATTTACTTATGCAGCTAGGCAACAGTCCCGCTCAAGTATTAAAAGTCTGCAGTGAGATTGTCCTGGCTTTAAGGCCATGAAAAAGTTTATTTAGATCTGCTCACGTTGTAGTAGATGTATTTTTATGCATTTTTGTTCCGTTTAGTTTTGTAACTAATCACACTTCATATTGCGGTTAGAAATGGCCAATCAGAGATGTTTATGATTAACGTTAGCCTACGGCTGATGAGTCACGTTTTTTCTCTCAAGTGTATGCACCATAGACTGTAAGGTATATGCACCTTCTGCTCTCTTGTAAATGATCTCATCATAGTCCAAAAATGATGCAAGATGATTCCTTTCAGTGTAGACAGATCCAGTGATCAGAGATTCAGAGGTTTTGCATAAGTGCGTAACTCATGCTAACGTAGCCTTTATGTAATTTATTCCCAAACTGATTTTTTTTTTTTTGAAGACTGGACACTGAAGACTGGAGTAATGATATTTTACAATATATTTAAGTAGAAAACATTTTAAATTGTAAATATATTCTCAAACACAATATTACTTTAAGTGCTATTATATTAGTTATATTTTACTGAATTTTTACTGTATTGATCAAATACATGCACCCTTAGTGACCATACCAGACTTCTATTAAAGTCATTTAAAAATATAAATTTTGGCCCCTTGTGTGTGTGTGTGTGTGTGTGTGTGTGTGTGTGTGTGTGTGTGTGTGTGTGTGTGTGTGTGTGTGTGTGTGTGCCTGTTTCTGCAGCAGGGGAAGGCAGTGGAGGTCAAAGTGCGCTGGCTACCTTGCTCTTCCTGGTAAGTGATGGCTGATAATATTTGTTTAATAATTGTTTTAGCCACAAGGAACTATCTAAGCATACTCAGATCCCTTTTAAAGTGAACTGAACTGAGACCACATGAGAACATGTGCACACCAGCCTTCAAGTAGTCATCTGGCTCAAGTTTGGTTGTATGACATCTGAAGCAAATACATTCTAACCTGTTTGCCCTATACATTTGCTAATTCTATTTTGTTTATTTGGGTTATTTTATACGGTGGTTGCCAAACAGCAGTTATTTTTACAAAGTGAAACATCCCATTATGAACCAAAGGTAGTCCAATTAAAATGGCCTGTGAGGTGGACTGAACCAAAAACAACTCACGTCTGTTTGTGTTCACATTATGAGTTCACTTAAAGATGATGCAGATCACTTTCTAGTCCACTTCAGCTCTGATGGGGTCTTTAGCCCAATTCCTAGTTACATGTAGATGCGACGCAGATGCCTTTGTGGTGCCAATACGTCTTTGTTGACCCCCTCTGCGGCCGACATAGATGCCTTTAAAGGGACACTTCACCCGTGGGAACATTAATCTTTATTGAAAGTGGGACATATGTGTAGTCGAACTGTACCAAAAAATTCAAATTTGGTGCCTTCTGGACTGAGTAAAGACAGAAAGTAACTTTAGGGCGAATTTGTATGGAAAACCACAACTCCCACAATGCACCACTTTGCACAGCTCCGCAAGCCACTCCCACTAATCCAGAACAACGCATATTGAGGTATCCGCCTATCAGATTCAGAGAAAGCACATCTACCACCAGAGTTTGAAATTCATTTCAGAGAAAATATCAAGTTTGTTGCCGAAATACTCCTCGTTACTATTTATTTAGAAATGGTTAATTACTGCATGGTACCGGGATGTTCAGTCCGAACAAGGAAAGGAAAAAAAGTAAGTTTTCATTTCCTACCGAGAGATGCTGAGCGATGCAAACAGTGGTTAAGAGCGATTAACCACCCGATGTATTCGCAAGACACTGCCATGGAAGACCTAAAATATAAGAAGATTTGCAGTCTACATTTCAAAAATGAAGACTTCCAAATAAATGTCATGGGAATGAAGAAAATCGTTCTTTTGGATACCGCAGTTCCGTCGGTGTTTACGTTTCAAGATGACGATGAACACCCTGGAGCATCTGGCACTAGCAGCGCTAAACGCATTCGCTTGGAGGTAAGAGTTGCTTGACTCTATTTCTGATCACACAAATACAGTCGTCTGCAGTAAAGTAGGGCATCACAAATGAGTTGGTTGTATATATGTTGGCAGTTTACAATGTAAATCTGCCGTCTTCCGCATATTTTTATTGCTAGTGGTAATGTCGTCATCACTAAAAATCCAATCGTCAACAGTGAAGGAGCAAACTAGCAATGTAACGTTAGAAAGACGCTTCAGAAATGTTCTATATACCACCAGTCCGCCCCAGCTCGAAGTAACGTTAGTCCGGGCTCCTCGTCCACGACAGGCAGGTCTTCTGCCTCGGCTGCAGAAGCCGCCTCCTGTTCCTCCATCAGCCTCAGCTGCTCTTCACTATATTGCGGCTCGTAAAGATAACCACGAACATCGGATTCGAGCAGCAGGTTTTCAAAATCCTCTTCCTCCATGTCCTGTTTTGTCTCTTCCGTCATAACCTCGTAATTCCACAGCGCTTGTTAGCTTAGCTTCCAAACAAGATGGCGGATTTTGCTTTCTGTATCTGCAAGTGAAGTCTCACCCACTGATCTGTAATAGGTCTGTAGCGTGAGTGGGTCCCACCCCCTGTATAAATGATGAGCTAGTGTTTGTAGTCTTACCCTTATTCAAAGAAATTGGACTTCCTGCTTTTTATGACGCAAAATGACGATTTTTGCGTCATAAAAAGCAGGAAGTGGAACACTTAAATCCTTATTTCTCCCATCTCAGGGGAAAATAAGGGAATAAACCATGACCATTCGAAAAAGTGTCTGGGTTTCTAAAGATACAAAGTCTAATGCAAATGGGTGAAGTGTTCCTTAAACCACATCATATCTGTGCCCATCCCGTTATGGTGAGTATTTGCATAACGACACGGTTAACCCGATGCAGAACTTCAAAGAGTTGACTGTAGAGTCCAGTAGTCTTCACTTGGAACAAAATGACTGCTGTTTGACAAACGACATATAAAATAAACCAAAAGAAATTATCCAAAAGAAAAAGGGTAAACCTTTATTTTTCAGCTTCAGATGACATATCTTCAAACTTGAGCCAGAAGACTAGTTGTGAGCTGTAGGCGGTACTGTATATGTTGTGTGTAAGATGGCTTGTGGACTATTTACAGTGGCAGAGTCTGGGAGGACACCTGGGAGCCGGCCAGCAAATTCGCCTGATGACCAATAATGTTGTACTATTTGTTTTGTATATATTTGTCAATAATTAAATTCACAATTGTTACATGATTTGTCTTTCAATCATTGACTGCGCTGAATAATTAATGTCATGACTTTGTGCTGTATTTGATGGGAAAAGTGAGATAGTGGAAAGTTGCATGTAGTGACAGTCAAGTCATGTCACCTTTATTTATATAGCACTTTTTACAATACAGATTGTATCAAAGCAGCTTCACAGTGATAACAAGAAAATAATACAACAAAGTTTCTTTCTAGAAGAAAAATTACATCCTCGTCCACCTTAAGGCAGATTAGCAAGCCAAACTAAGCAAGCTAAAAGCCAAGGCAACCAGAACCAAAGTACCAAATTGGCATTATACTAACTGATCATGAAAATTTTAGTCAGTATTGATGGTAATTTTGGAGCAAAGTAAATGCGCTCCTATCCCTGGTGACAGATG
Source organism: Gila orcuttii (assembly GCA_026230005.1). Taxonomy (NCBI): domain Eukaryota; kingdom Metazoa; phylum Chordata; class Actinopteri; order Cypriniformes; family Leuciscidae; genus Gila; species Gila orcuttii. Next base: position 47,588,288 of record JAPDVR010000008.1, on the reverse strand, counting down.
CCTCCCGCATTAGGATGTATTACTGAAAGACTGCATCCTTTTTTACCTCTGACCGCTTAGTATCACATAACACTGTTTGTTTTTGTTATCATGGTTGTCTGTTCAGAACAATTATGAGAGTTCTTAAGACATTTCACACATTCCCAATGAAGAGAAGAGGCACATTTATCAATTTTCCTCAATGGTACATGGATCAGCAATGATTTTTCAGGTCAGGAAAGAACTATGACAAAAAATATGACAGTGAATTGAAATCACACAGCATCTAAAGCGCCACTCAGGCCATTTTTTCATATCCTTTGCTTCATACAAAAACAGATTAGTGTCAAATTTCACAAATCATTTCCTCATCCTCGGTGTCAACAATCAACATACAGTATGTGCATGACATAAGGTGATCAGACTTCAGAGATCGGAAACACCGGAGACATGAGCCTGAGACATTGTTAAAGCCAGGAACATTTCCAGCTTGGCCATCAATATAATTTAAAAGTCTGATGTTTTCTTGTCATAAAACCAGGGAGAGAGGTAGATTTCCTATGTTTCCCTGACAAAAGGGAACGTGCCAGGACACTGAGGACATCAATCTGGTCACCCTGGAATGACTTGACTGTGGGCGGTTTACAAAGGCCTATGACAGTGGTAGGAAATCTAAGGCCTGGCTGTGCAAGGTGGGCCACATGTGGCCTGATGAGCTATTTAATCTGGCAAATGTCTTCACGATCAAAGGCCTCTGGTCTTAATTGTCAGGAAAATGTTGCATTATTCATGAAATACACTCAGTCCCCACTTATTCTAACCCTAACCCTATCTTTATTCTCCATGCCAAGTATGAGCTCTTATCCTCAGGCATAAGATATAGGGTACCCAAATGTAAACTAAATATTTCTAAACTATAGGCCTAATTTTAACCTACCTCAATTAAAAATTTAAATAATGATGCTTGAGGCTGCAGCAGTTGTGCAATAGCTTCATGATATAATGCATATAGGGTTGTGTGTAGGTTAAAAGATGAGCAATAGACTGTGGCTTTGATGTGCTTCAGTCTGGCTACATATCACTTTATTTATGTTGTTTTTTATTGTAAGTATATGTCGGATGTATGATAAAATAATATGTTAAGTTTTATGTGTGAAGCATTTGAACTCAAGGCAAATATCCCTCTGGGACAATAAAGGAGGCTATCGCCTGCAAAGTGGTCTTCATGATATGTAAAAATTAAAACGTTGTCGTGGGACTACAGCAAGCACATCATTGGAAAGGTCTCAACCTCGACAGTAACATATGTCAGTCTGAAGAGGATAAATTACTCCTGATTTGAATTATTGACCTCTGCTCTGAACCTTGAACCCAGTACATGTTTGAAGGCTTGTCATTTAGCAACAGAAGGTGCAACACACATAGGACCAGCTGTTATAGAAAGCTCTGGACCTCTGCTGTCATGCAGATATGGTCTCCAATGTTTAACCACTGTAAGCACTGTCAAATATGGTAATAAGCTATTCTGACCTATTTAACGATTCATTTTTTTTTAATCTGATGACACCAGTGTGTTCCCCATCCCCCAAAAAACAGGGTATATCAAAAATTCTACACTGCCAACTTCTACTTATGAGAAATATTCCAATATATTTTAAAACTACAGCTTCCACTAGAGACACACCACAGAACACAGTTACAAAGCTAGTGTTACTTGTAGTTCTTCCGGGCTGGGTGGGTGGACTCGTTCGGCTCCTCTGTTTTTCTGCTGTCTGCTGTGAAGGGGCTTCAACTACACTCAAAAAGTTCAAAACTGACCAAAGTGTTGTTGTTTGTGACAAAACCACTGATTAAATATGTACATTGAAGCTATACTGGCGTTAAAGACCCCCTGACCTGCATTGCGGTATATGGGATTCACATGTGACCCGCTCGGCCCACATTGTAGTGTTCTGTCTTACAGCATACTGTAATGTTTCACCAATAACAAGACTGAACATATATTATTAAAATAATGTAATGAATACCATGATAACATCTAAATAAATGTTGATAGATGTAGCATTATAGTTTTAAAAATTTCAATAAACAAAGCAATCCAGCTTCCCTGGCAATAAGACAGAAATAATAACATTAAAAGAAATACATATAAACCATATGATCTTGTGAATAAATGTTATCTGTGTATCCATGTAAGATGTATCTAGAAGATGGAGGAAACTGTCATGATGAAATGTCTTCTTCCCCCTAGTACAGACACTGTACTTAAGATGACACACCACATTTTAGGCATTTATTAGCTTATACAAACACAAAAACAACACACATAGCTCAGACACATAACAAAAATCACAAATGTAAAAAGTGAAGAGCATGTCAAGTGATTACAAAGGTCTGGTAAGGACTGACCCTGTGATACATGATGTGCAGCTATGGAGTGATATGCAGTGGTGGTAGTGCAAAAGTAAACAGTGCAGGGATTTAATCAATGCAAAGCTGTGCATGTTAAATATGACTATGGAAAAAAGAGTGTGAGCATAATAGTATTGCTTAACAAAAACTATACAAAGAAGATAAAATAAATAGAACAATAGAAACGTCTCGGTTACGTATGTAACCCTCGTTCCCTGAGTAGGGAACGGAGACGTTACGTCGGATGACGACGAATGGGGTTTCGCTTAGAAAGCCTATCAACTTCGAGTATTACAAAACGAGCCAATGGCAAAGAAATGCCATGGGTCTGCGGAATTTGCATGACGTAACTCCGCCCCACCTCGTGGGTATAAAAGGAGGAAGTCCGCAACAGCAGTTTATGTTTCTTCGCTGAGGAGCCAAGACTGAGCTCAGGCGATCCCCGCGGTACAGCGGAAAGTGGCAGGCAGACGTAACGTCTCCGTTCCCTACTCAGGGAACGAGGGTTACATACGTAACCGAGACGTTCCCTTTCGTTGTCACTCCGAGTTACGTCGGATGACGACGAATGGGGTTACCAGTCTAATCACGCCACCTTCTCGGCTGTCTTCCAGTGCCCTGCGTAAATCGAGGTCCCTGACATAGAAGGACGAAGGACTCAATTTAACACAGGAATACCAAGGTACACTGGGAAGCATATCCCAAGCTAGGGGAAGTATGCAATTAATGCCAACCCAGAGGGGGGGGGGACTTAGAAATACACATATGACCCGAAGGAAACATATGGAGAACACTGGGGTGTCCAGCCGCAGGTGGAATATTTCAACCCCAGGGGTGGCAAGGTGGCTTGCCAAGGGAAAGACACATGCTCAGAGAGGCTTACAGTGGAAATACACATGTGGGGGTCGCTCAGGGGAGGGACCATGCACACGGGAGGCACCTAGCCGACGCGCAGGCAAGAGACACTGGCGCCGACGTCAGGAGTGCTGGAGGAACTCAGGGCTTTCGGGGAAGCTCACCTGAGGAGAATATCGCACGTATCCAGTCCGTGGAGTGGAATGGCGAGCAAGCGAAGACACCTGAGCGGGTCCGGTACTAGCTAATTGAAGCGAGTACATGAGAGGACACTGGCTCCACTCGGAGATTATAGAATCTGGCGAATGTCTTAGGTGTCGCCCAGCCTGCAGCTCTGCGGATGTCTGTTAGCGAGGCGCCATGCGCTAGAGCCCAAGAGGATGCCACACTCCGGGTGGAGTGGGCCGTCACACCAAGGGGGCACGGTCGACCTTGCTGCTGGTAAGCCAAGGCAATGGCGTCCACTATCCAGTGAGACAACCTTTGCTTGGAGAGAGCCTTTCCCTTCAGCTTCCCACCATAACAGACAAAGAGCTGGTCTGAGGTCCTGAAACACTGCGTCCTGTCTACATAGGCGCGAAGAGCGCGTACTGGACAGAGCAGTGCCAAGGCTGGGTCTGCCTCCTTCGGGGGCAGCGCTTGCAGGTTCACCACCTGGTCCCGAAAGGGAGTGGTAGGAACCTTGGGCACATATCCGGGCCGGGGTCTCAGGATCACGTGAGAGAAAGCCGGTCCGAATTCCAGGCACGCTTCGTCGACGGAGAATGCGTGCAGGTCCCCTACCCTCTTGATGGAGGCCAGTGCAACCAGGAGCGCTGTCTTCATTGACAGGAACTTAGGCTCAACTGATTGCAGGGGCTCAAAGGGAGCACTCTTCAGGGCAGTTAGAACCACTGAGAGGTCCCAAGAGGGAACGAGAGGAGGACGAGGAGGATTTAGTCTCCTCGCTCCTCTCAGGAACCTGATGACCAGGTCGTGCTTCCCTACCGACTTACCTTCGACTAGGTCATGGTGTGCGGCAATGGCGGCAACATAGACCTTAAGGGTGGAGGGAGACAGCCTTCGCTCCAACCCTTGCTGAAGGAAGGAAAGCACAACGCTGATCGAGCATCTCCGGGGGTCTTCTCGGTGAGAAGAGCACCAGTCGACGAAGAGGTTCCACTTCAACGCGTAGACGTGTCTCGTGGACGACGCTCAGCGGAAGTGATGGTAGCCGCCACCGCTGGTGGAAGGGTACTCAAACCTACCTCGAGCCGTCCAGGAGCCACACGTGGAGGCTCCAGAGATCGGGGCGAGGGTGCCACAGGGTGCCCCGTCCCTGAGAAAGAAGGTCCTTCCTCAGAGGAATGGGCCAGGGAGGTGCTGTCGCGAGGAGTGCAAGTTCGGGGAACCAGGTCCGGCCGGGCCAATACGGCGCGACCAAAATGACCTGCTCCTCGTCCTCCCTGACCTTGCGTAAGGTCTGCGCAAGAAGGCTCACTGGGGGAAACGCATATTTGCGGCCCGGCGGCCAGCTGTGCGCCAGTGCATCCGTGCCGAGCGTGCCCTCGGTCAGGGAAAAATACAGGGCGCAATGGGTCGAGTCGTGAGAGGCAAATAGATCTATCGGTGCGTCCCCGAACTGGTCCCAAATCAGCTGAACCGACTGGGGATGGAGTCGCCATTCTCCAGGGAGGGGCTGAAGCCGTGAGCTCGTCGGCTGCACAGTTCAGGGCTCCGGGAATAAAAATGGCTCGAAGCGACCTCAGATGCTTCTGACTCCATAGAAGGAGGTGGCGGGCGAGTTGTGACATACGGCGGGAGCGTAGACCACCTTGATGGTTGATGTACGCTACAGTAGCGGTATTGTCTGAGCGGACTAGTACGTGTTGACCCCTGAGCAACGCCCGGAAGCGGTGCAGGGCAAGGCGTACTGCCAACAACTCGAGGCAATTGACATGCCATAGCCGCTGGGGTCCTGTCCAGGAGCCCGCAGCAGCATGTCCATTGCACATGGCGCCCCAGCCCGTGGTGGAGGCATCCGTGGAGACCACAACATGCCGGGAAGCTCGTTCCAGGGGGACACCCGCCCTGAGAAAACTGAGGTTCGACCACGGGGTGAGGAACTGACGGCAGGTCGGAGTAACTGGTACCCGGAGCGTGCCTTGATGCCATGCCCACCTCGGGACTCGGTCGCAAAGCCAAAGCTGAAGCGGTCTCATATGAAGCAATCCGAGCGGCGTGACCGCGGCTGCAGATGCCATATGCCCCAGGAGCCTCTGAAAATGTTTCAGTGGAACCGCATTCTTGCTCCTGAGATGTCTCAGGCAGGTCAGCAGTGACTGCGCTCGTAAGCTGCGCGGACGTGGCGACCGAGTCGATGTCCATACCGAGAAAAGAGATCCTCTGCACGGGGCAAAGTTGCTCTTCCCCAGTTAACCCGAAGGCCCAGACGAGCTAGGTGCCGGAGCACTAGGTCCCTGTGTTCGCAAACCTGATCTCGAGAGTGAGCTAGGATCAGCCAGTCGTCGATATAACTCAGGATGCGAACCCCGTGTTCCCGAAGGGGAACAAGGGCAGCCTCGACGACCTTCGTGAAGGTGCGAGGAGACAGGGCTAGCCCGAAAGGGAGAACCGCGTACTGGTATGCCTGCCCCTCGAAAGCAAACCGTAGGAACGGTCTGTGTCGAGGAAGAATGGAGACATGAAAGTAGACGTCCTTCAGGTCGATCGCTGCAAACAAATCCTGGGGCCGCACGCATTCGAGAACGCGTTTGGCGGAGAGCATCTTGAACGGCAGCCTGTGAAGGGAGCGGTTCAGCACGCGCAAGTCCAGGATTGGCCGTAACCCACCGGTTTTCTTGGGGACAATGAAGTAGGGGCTGTAGAAGCCGGACCTCATCTCGGCTGGAGGGACAGTCTCGATCGCACCCTTCGCCAGCAGGGTGAGAATCTCAGCTCTCATGATGGGGGCATTGCCACCGACCACAATGGAGCGGACTCCCCGGAAGCGGGGAGGAGACCGTGCGAACTGAATCGCATAGCCGAGCCTGATGGCGCGCGTGACCCAGCGGGACAGACGGGGAGCTCTAGCTAGGCTCCCAGGAACTGAACCAGCGGGGTCATGCGGGCCACAGGCGTCCCCCCGGGGGGGCAGCGAAGCGGAGTAACTGGCCCAGACGTGGACGGCATAGCGGCCCGGTGTGGGGGCACGGTTAGCACCCGCGCCCTGGCAGAGGGAGCCAGGGGAGGACCATGCTGGTCGTCCCGCGGGGGCCTGCTCTGCCAGGGGTCTGGCGACAGAGGGGGACAGGGGCGAAGCGGTCCGTGGACGGCACGCCGTGTCAAGCACCTCTGGGACAGAGGGGGACGAGGAGAGCACGGCTTGTGGGCGGCGCTCTGTGTCGTCCGAGAACTCTGTCTTCCCAGAGACGGGAGAGTCAGTTCTTAGGAGAATAAGGATTTTTCCCCGGCCCTCCACCGGGGAAAGGAGTGGTCCTGCTACCAACTCCTGGAAGAACTGAGTCCCATCTCTGTGGAGCCCGTCTCAGGAGCGCCGCTTAACCCGGCACGTAGCGGGGGGCGGGGCTGGAGAGGGCTGTGGCGTCCGCCCGCGGCTTCCAGAGCCGGCCCGTCTCTTTAAACGGGCGGGGTGGGAGCCGCGGGGGGGGGGGGCGCCTTCGGCAGTGGGCAGACCGAGGGATCTGAGCGGACGGCGGGCCATCGGGACAGAATCACGTCAGTCTGCACATGGGCGGTTGAGAGTTGTTGGGCGAAGTTCTCAACCGCACCGCCGAAAAGGCCGACCTGGGGTATGGGAACGTCGGACAGACGGGGCCGCGCGACATTCAGCACATCAGACAGGTTCAGCCACAGAATGGTAGGCATCACCTGACCCAGGGAGCGTACGGCCACTTTCGTCGCTCGGAGAGCAAGGTCAGTGGCGGCGTGCGACTCAGTGAAGAGCCCTGGGTCAGTCCCGCCCTCGTGCAAGTCCTTGAGCATCTGGGTCGAGGACCAGCAGAATGGCCATGGCCTGCAGAGAGGCGGCTGCCAGTCCCGTGGTGCTATAGGATCTCGCCACAAATGTAGACGAAAACTATAGACCACGGGCGGGTGCTTAGGATTGCGCCGAGAAGAAGCACTCTGAGGACACATAGCATCGCAACACTGTTCTAGTATGATCAAGCCCAAACATACTAGACAACGCTCGTGCCCATCAGAGTCCGATACCAAGCTGCCGCAACCATTCGTTTTTTTTATTTTTTTTTAAATGCACGGGCGAGCCGTCTTTAAAAAGACGTGCCGCGTGCGTTCTTTTAGAGCGAAAACTCAAGTGTTGAAGCGCCCGGGGAAGCACGCACTCTCTGATGAACCACTGCAGAGATAAGCAGGAAGCACGCACTCGCCGGAGATCGCCGTCACACCAACACTCGAGGCACTCGTTCGTGAAGCTGATAATTCAGAGTTGGCTTGTGGAGAGAAGAATACACTTGGCTCCGAAGTGAAAACATAAACTGCTGTTGCGGACTTCCTCCTTTTATACCCACGAGGTGGGGCGGAGTTACGTCATGCAAATTCCGCAGACCCATGGCATTTCTTTGCCATTGGCTCGTTTTGTAATACTCGAAGTTGATAGGCTTTCTAAGCGAAACCCCATTCGTCGTCATCCGACGTAACTCGGAGTGACAACGAAAGGGAACTTAAATATATATATATATATATATATATATAAAAAAGAAAAAAAGATTATACAAGCCAACAGGGGTAAATGTTGGGACCACAGTCCAGAATGTGTAGAGGGGCTAATGTAGCCTGTAAGACAGTCAAATGGATAGTGGATACTTGACAATAGACAAAGTGATGTGATGGTTGGCACAGGGTGAGACTCATGCTGAAAAGTCCATTTCTCCCCTACCCTTCTGTGTGACATTGAGTTGCTGGTTTGCCCTGGGGACAAAGGACCTCCTCAATGTTGAGCACGACAGAAGACTGCTACTGCAAATTATCCTCGGTTTGTTAAATGATTAACTCCAGCTCCATGCCAAACACAGAGCCAGCTTTCCTTACCAACCTGTCCCAGCGGCCCTCTTCTTAATGCTGCCTCCCCAGCACACAACAGCATAAAAAAGGACTCTTGCCATGTTTAATCTTGGTCAGAGTCACTACTGGTATGATATTCCTCAGAATCACTATCAAGGGGAATTTCTGTTTCAGTCAGAACTTGAACATAACATTTCTTTGCATGTTTTGCCAGGCTGTTGCTTGCTTGCTTGTTCTTCATCGTCAAGCTCCGTAGACCTTGGATACCATCTTGAAGCAGGCCCCATGTCTCACCTTACATGTTAAAACAAATTGAGCCTTTATTAATTAGAAACATTCAGAAATATTGTAATGTATAGCAAGTATAACAAATGCATACCTGATGTCACATTAGAAAGCTGGGATGACATCTGCTTCAGGGTGTCTGCACGGGTGCAAAGAGACTTCCAATGCTTGTTCATCTCTGCAATAAGAATCCTCTTCTCCTCCTCAAGTCTCCTTACTGCCATCACAATGTCGAACGCCTTCCTCTTTGTCCTTAGATCTACAGAGTCTGGAATACATAGATGAAACATAAGGTTGTATTTAAGATTAGTATTTAAAGATTTTCTGGGGTTACAATCGAGGCATGACAGATTTTTTCCCACTATGTGACTATTTTACATAGTCAACGGAATTGTGTACATACCACCGTGTGTAAGCTGCCATGGCCAAACAATCTCGTCAGATAGAATGGTGTCCAATGTCAGGTTTTCTGCATTAGGAACCAAGGTGTTATACTTTTTGTAGGAATTGAGGGTGAACCAAACACAAATGAATCTTCCAGGTGATTAGTTCAAATATAATTCCACACAAAACTCAACATTCCAGACCCCCAAAACACCAGTCTAATCTCGGGCCATAAATGGAGAGGGCTCCAGCCAGTCCCAGCGAAGAACTTTACGACCATGAAAGCTTCAACGAGATGTGCTCAACTAAAGGAAGAACGTTGTCACTTTAGATAGTTTAGAGAAGACTGATTGGTTCAGAGATGGCACGGCTCGGAACCCACCAAGATAACGGCAGAGGTTGTTTGAACCCATGACAAATGATTTAAAACAGACCTCCTCCTCTGAATGACCCCATGTTTGAAGTCTCTTAAAACCACAGAGACTGAGATTTTACATATAAAAATACATAAAATCATCCCAAAACAATTAGTGACGGACTTCTAATCAAACATTGTTCAACTAAATAATCCTATATTGTATCTACAACCTCTGTATGTGTCTATTATGCTTAGATCACATTCAAGTCATGTAATTGTTATAACTATTAGATGTTTGAATGAAAGTGTGTCTTGTTTCCTATCAGTACCATCATGTTCTTAATTCAGAAGATGGCTTGATTGAAATCTGTGTAAAATGTTTCGTGTTCTTATAATAGGAATCATGTCTAAACTGTACCCCTTTTGTACTCTACTAAAGCCAGAGAGTAAAGAGATCACAGATAACGCATGATTTACGATGAGAGGTGAAGAGAATGCCACCTCCCAAATAAAGACAGTGCCTGATTGGTCAGAACTCATCTAAGAGGCTGGACAACAGCTGAGTTTAAAATCTTAGGACCCCGAAAAAGCCAGTAGAGTTTTTGTTGAATTGAATGGAGGTTTGGTTTGTGAATTTGTTCGCTAGAGCAGATTTACAGAAGTCATGGAGAAGCCATGACGAACCGGACAGACGAGTAACCAGGCCCGGACTGGCCATCGGGAGCACCGGGAGAATTCCCGGTGGCCTGGGGCCTCATTTATAAACGTTGCGTACGCACAAAAGAAGGCGTACGCCGCTCTCTACGCAATAATTGGTATTTATAAAAAGCAAACTTGACGGTAAAATGTGCGGTCCTTCACGCAAGCTCTGACCCAGGCGTACGCACAAAAACGGGTGAAATGAGAAATGGCGACACCGTCGGCAGATGGAAGAAACACATGAAAGTGTGTGAAACTGTAGACCGTTGTGTAAAATAAATGGCAATACTGCCTCTCATAAATAACACGAAGACTTCACAAAGCAAGTCTTACAATTAACAGCCTACACGAACACCCGTTTGATCGATCTGCAACAAAAATGCAAATTAACACATATTTGCAAAAAGAAAAGTGAAATATGTTCTGTAATAATATTGGCATGTTATACAATTCATCCTCATAAATAAGATGGTAAACAGAACGAAATAATGTACAAAACTGATATTCTCGCCAATGTGTCCATCTGGCGGAGCAGATATAGATGCAATTAGATAGTCAGATAGATAGATAATTAGGGAGATAGATAGATAGATAGATAGATAGATAGATAGATAGATAGATGTATTATTTGTCCACTGGGGAAAGTTGTTTTCATAGTAAAAATGTCTTCATCAGCTACGGAATCATGGTATTCATGCATATGCCTTTAGTTTGTTTTATTTTTTATAAAATAACGTATGACGTATGTCTCAACCATTCAGAAAGCTGCAAGAAATTACATTTGCGCTGAACTATTTCCCATTTCCAAGTAGATTATAACCGACATCTATAGCTTGTCAGATGCAATTAAATGGATGGAAATAAAATGCCCCATCACAATGCGTAATGACGCACAATGGCTGATCTTGCGCTCTTAGAAGATGTGGAAAATGGAAGGATTCGGAGTGAACGCATCTTCAGACAGCAAGAAGACTTGCTGGCAAATGAGGATGAGTGGCTTATGGTTCCGACTTCCTCGAGCCGTCCTGTTGGACCTCTGCGGTCTTTTGGGCCCAGCATTACAGAGGAGCACTCGGAGGAACCACGCCGTGCCAGTCCCACTTCAAGTCCTAACAACACTAGGATTCCTGGCGACTGGCACTTTTCAGAGGGAATTGGCTGACAGGTCAGGTATATCTCAGCTGACCCTTAGCCGGGTAATGCCAGACGTGTTAAAAGGCATAATAGCTTTGTTCCATGATTCCATAAAGTTTCCATACACGGCGGGTGAACGGGCAAACAAGAAAGCTCAATTTACAGCTATGTACGGTTTCCCAAATGTAATCGGTGCTATTGACTGCACTCATGTTGCCATAAGGGCACCGAATGTTAATGAAAATGCTTTCATTAATCGAAAGCATTTCCATTCAATCAAAGCCCAAATTATTTGTGATGCAGACATGTTGCTCACTAATGTAGTAGCTCGGTGGCCTGGGTCAACCCATGACTCATTCATTTTAAGACACAGCAGTGTTGGACGCAGACTCGAGGCTGGTGCTGTGCGTGATGGCTGGCTTCTAGGTACGTTTGATTAATAGACATTTCACATTTTACTGTACTTCAATGTCTTAACCCTTTCACTATCCTTGCAGGGGACAGTGGATATCCCCTCAAACAGTGGCTGCTTACGCCTTTCCTCAACCCACATAGTGCAGAGGAAAGGCACTACAACATATGCCACAGCCGAGCTCGCGCTATAGTGGAGCGCACCATCGGCCTGTTTAAGGGCAGATGGCGCTGCCTCGACTGCACTGGAGGGAGGTTATTGTACACTCCTGAAAAGGTGTGCCAAATCGTGCTGGCATATGCAGTGCTACACAATGTGGCACAGCTTAAAAACGTGCCTCTACCCCCTGACGCCGATTGCTGTGTTGGCCCTGACACTGACCCCCATCCCCAGGCATTTGAGCCAAATGCTGCTGCTGTGCGCCAGCGTTTGGAAGTGATGCGTCGCTTGTAAAGAACAACAAAAGGTGTGGAAAAAATATATTATTTATTCAAGAATTCCCTCATTGTGCACATTATTTCAGTTAGGACAGTCTTGATTTCGCCCAACTCCTTGGCCACCTCTCTGATTTAATTAATGACTTCCCTCTGCATTTCGAGGACTGCATCGGTGAGGACACGTCCGCTGCTGGAGGGTTGAGAGCCACGTGCCGTGGAGACGCTGGGTCCAGATGGCTGCTCAGCTGCAGCATCGTAACCACTGGCCCTGCTGGAACACCCAGCGACTGAAATAAAGATTGTTCTATATGAATAAACTGTAATCGTGTAGCCTACATACATGTGACTTGACTGCATTCATTTTACTTATTTAACTTACCTGTGTCATCCGGTGCATCTGGCCTCCGCCTCAGTCACCACTCCACTTAATAGGGATTCCCCAATAATTGCCGCCAGTCTCTCATCAAGAGGGGTCAGCTCCGGTGTCCCCTTTCCCCCACCCGTGGCAGACACACTCTGGCGATGGAGCGCTAGACGCTTTTTTGCCTCGACTTTGATGTCCGACCATTTCTTTTTTATTTCGGCCACAGTCCGAGGTTGTGAGGCTACAGCATTTACGGCGTCTGCAACCTTTTGCCACTCAAGTGCCTTTTTGGCATTAGTAATGCCCACACTGTGCCCTCCAAACAACATTTTTCTCCTCTTTTCCACCTCGCCAACGATAACTTCTACTTCACATTGAGTGAAGTTACGTTTTTTTGATTTCCTCTCTGTTTGCCATGATTTCGCAATCGATGAATATTAACTTGTGGGCGTTTCACGGACTATTTATGGGCAACTATGGGCGTGACATGAAGCTGCAAAAGCTGCGCTACATTTAGAATTGATTGTGATTTATTAAGGGAAAAATGCGTAGGATGTGCGTGCGCACGGTTTTATAAATCCAAATATTTCCGTGCGTACGCACGTCCTATGTTTCATCCGTACACCACTTCTGATGCAAATCCTACGCAAAGTTTTATAAATGAGGCCCCTGGCGACTAATTTGGCCTGTTGCCAGCCGGCGTTTTTCTTTCTTTTTTTTTTATTATTATTTTATATTACTACCTCTACCAAGGATCATTTTCGAATTCGTCATTCAATAAAATTATTATTATTAATAATAATAAAAAATATAATCACGAATCTGTTAGTCTTGACTGGCAAGGCTACGAGTCGACTTTACGCCTCAGCCAAATGGTTAAACAAAAAATGCGAGCAGCGCCCGATGATGGAGAGAAAACGGTCAGGTGGAGCAGAGAGGGAAAGGACAAAGAAAAAGAAAGCACTCCAAGAAGAAGCAGCAAAGTGTTGTAAAATTACTGACCTGTTCAGGGGCCTCATTTATAAAACTGTGCGTAGGATCCTTACTAAAAGTGTACGTGCGCCAGAAAGCTAAAAACGGCGTACGCAAAAAAATATTCAGACTTATAAAACCGTGCGTACGCCAGAACCTGCGCAGAATTCACTTTATAAATCCCAGTTAGCGGAAGATTGTGCGCACATGCGTCTCCTCCCCGAAACAACCATATATGGAGCTTACAACGCCTAGTTTTACTATGCATATCCTCATCTGCATATCATTTGCATATTATTATTCATCCACGTGATAACATGTTTAACGGTACAAGACATTAGGAAAATATGAAATGCGGCTGTGCTGTCACATTAGTTACATTAATAAAAATTAGTAGCCTATCCTTGCCTTGTTTTTGAATACATAAATCAAATAGTGTAAAATACATTTCGGATAAAGTTTTTCTCAATCTTTTCCACTGGCCAAAGAGTATTTTTAATTGATTTATGTTTTTAATGGAAACAGATAACCCTTGTTGTGCATTATTTGCACGAAACTATTTTCTCAGACAATCTGCTATTATCATGATAAGCAATTATCTCTTTAGTTAAAACATTAAAACACAGCATGCCAGAGGAAAAGTGTTCGAAAGCATTGCATCCACAACAAATATTTCTATTTATTGAATATAAAAAATGTTGTAACTTCTCAGTAATGATTTCATGTAATTGAAATTTTTAACTCCATTAATCAGAATGGCATATTTAATCTAAATCTTTACAACAGAAGTAAAACAAAGTTTAAATCATTGTTTTATTTATTTAAACTATTATTGTGAACATGAACTGTATTTATGATTAGGACTTATAATGAAGATTTACGGTTTTAGATGCCGTCAGTTTCACTACACGGCCCAACGCGCTAGCTGGCGCGGACATTTAAGAAGGGATGGATGTTTGCTTCATGTGATAGGCATTATCTTTCTGTATATGTATAATTTTCTTTAGATGTTCCGTCTAAAAGTGACCAAAAAGACATGTAACTCCAGCTCACCATCGGTGTCGCCAAACTGCTCCATCTCCAAAATGTTTCGTACGCATGGGTCAGAGTTTGCGTGTAGGTGCGCAAATTTTCCCGTCAAGTTTGTTTTTATAAATCACAACTTGTGCGTCGTAAGTGGCGTACGCCTCTTTCAGGGCCTGTTTTGTGCGTACGCAATGGTTATAAATGAGGCCCCAGGGCTTCAAGTGCAGGTCAGTTTCAGCTGTACTGTACTTTTTTCTACGTTAACTTAGTATTGAACTGCTAGCAAATGTAAGCGGTAGCACCCCTATTACTATCGTCTCCATTCGTGGAGAAATCAAAACAAATGAGTGAAACAGCACACAGAAAACTCACAGAAGAAATGTACTGAGGTAAAAATTTGAATTGTTTTATTTTATTTTATTTATAACATATGATTTAGTTTAACATAACACAAGGGAGCGTTTCGCTGAATATTATCACGATTGAAAATGTTACATTGAATTTATTGTTCAGTAAACAAGTAGCGTAGTTAATATTTATTATTAAGTTACTTACATTTTAGACACAAACAGTATTAACTGTTTTAGTTCTATTTCACCGACGAAAATAGTTCCAAAGGAAAGCTACAGCAGTGCGTGTTTTGTTACTGAATGATTCAGCGTTTTGAACGAATCTTTTGTATGAATGACTCAATGACTCACTAATTAAGACCTATTTTTATTAACCACCTATTGACGGTTTAGTTTAATGTTTAAGTATTGCATTTTTTTATTTGTATATTCAAACATATTTTTAAAACATCAATCTCATAAAATTATTTATTGCAGTTGTAATTTTGCAGTGCAAATTATTTAATATGATGGGTAACAGCCCTGTAGTGTCTTATTATTATAACTGAATTTATTGATCAAATGTAAGAATTTGACATCAAAGATGATGCATACATTTAAAAAGTCTTACGCAACCTGCTGACCTTCTAAGCTAACATTTTAGTTTAACATCTCTTCTGCAGTTTATATACATTTATGAGTGAGAAGTAGAGAGGTAGAAACAGCTTTGGACTTGTAGAGTAAATGCTTGTATAACGTTATGTGCAGACCCATTTGATATTAGGACTGCTTTACTTCTAGGTTGGCTGTTTATGTTTTCATGTTATGGTCATACTGTGAAATAAATGTAATTTAGGGGGAAAAAAACAGGGTTGTCACGTGTTTCTAAATTTTATTTGGGTGGATGGCCTGGATGGGTGTAGGATTTGCCGGCCTGAAATTGTGTCCCAGTCCGGCCCTGCGAGTAACCATGTAGACGAGCAGACAAAAGAACCCAAACCAAGATCAGAAGAACATGGGTTAAAAGCTTCATTCAAGCCATCTAACAACTATCATCTCACTTTTCTTTCTGTTTCTTAGCTTTATTTTATTTTCCGTTGAGAGTCTCGATTCTAAGTTAAGTTTTGCTGCAAAGTTTCGTTTAAACGATTCGACTGCAAAGCCGGCTTTCCCACTTCAAAGACTTTCCATCCATCTGCCAACACACCGCGTGATTGGCCGCCCAAGACATCTATCCAGGCACGAGGAGACCGTCAGCCAATCAACGAACTCGGGAAACACCCTTTTACGCTGACAAAAAGGAATCCCCAAAGGAACGCAAAGACAAGCAAGTAGCCTTCAGACTCTTAACTGAACTGGTGCTTTGATATAAAATGTAATAACCCAGCCTTGATGGTTCGTTCAGGTCATGTCTTATAAGTGCATATAGAAACTTGGGATTTCATCATCTCACTATTAAAACTCATTATTTCCTCACTCTCTTTATTTCTCCAGCTCGTATGAATGTGTGTGTGCGTCTGATTGTGTTAGATGTTAGTCTTATATGTTAGAATAATCAATAAAGTCTTGTTCATATTTTAAAGGTAATTGTTCTTGTGTTATGTGCTTACAGATTTAATGTCTTAAACTGCTGATCTAAGTTACCTTGCTTATATGTAGTGTTTCACTATAGTTTGGATATTTATATCCGTTTTAGAGCTGACAGTTACGGCCCGTTCAAATGAACGCTGGACGAGTCATTTGCTAGCAGTTTAAGTGATTCTTTTAAGATTCCCTATAAATTAATTAATAATTCCTTTTGAGCTAAATTGACCTGTCTAACCCAGACAGTTACTTACATTTTCCACTACAGAATTTAAGATTTTTTTTTCCTCCCTGATCTTTCGCCGGATTCGGGCACGTCCTTTGCATCCGTCACTATCCTTATAAAGATGCTGGGACCTCCTCTTAACACTTTTCCACCAGCTCCTCAATTCGGCTGGCAACAGCAGCAACATCAGCATCATTTGGGGATGTTGTTGCTGAGAGGAAGAAATGAAGAGATAAAAAATATGCTTCTTGATTCCATGAAAAAAATATTATTTCTGGTGTATGTGGAAAATAAAACCTCAACAATCTTTTCATATTTCTCTGTAACTGAGAGGCTACACTTGTAGCTAAGGTTGAGTATAGTTAGGTTAGTTAGGTTCTTTATTGTCCCCATGGGGATAATCTTGTCCACCTGTCATCAGCAATAAGAGTATGTGCTCTTTGACTACAATTACAATGAGCCTCTTTGGAATTGCAGCCAAGGTAAGTCAGAAGTGATACATCAAGCACCATATCAAACAGTATAAAACAGTATATCCTACCTTCTGCCCACTCATTGACATCATTGATCCACCTCTCCAGTTGATTGTCTGAGATGACCATTTCCGTTTTCATGGCCTGCAGGTTATGCAACTGGCATTGCAGGGCTATTGTGGCCTTCAAATATAAATGACAATGAGGGAAACGCCTACCACTTTGACTATTGTTGATAAGGATTGTGAAGTACCTTCACTATTAGAAAACCACATACAACAATAATTAAATATACAGTATATTCGTATATACGTGGACTATCAATATATGTGGTAACATTTAATATTTTCATATCAAGACACTAAAAAATACAATTGACACTACACATGCAACCATCCGTATATTTAATATACTGTATATTGAAGAATATCTGGGCAAGTCTTCTCTATATTTTTGTGATATATGCCACTTTATTTTACAATATCGCTATGCATTTTGTATAAGGGAAAACTGGTGTCTTTACCTTCCGATATCGGCGGGCAAGGGTAGAAGGCAAGTTGTCAAACTTTTGTTGGTTCCAGCGCATGGCCATGATCGTTAGCATGTCTATGCGTTCTGCAAAAATAAAAAATATGAGATTATCACCCTTCTTTCCAGTAGAAGAAACTGTGCAGACTTGAATCACAAACTTTTCAGAGATAATAACTTAGAGTACTATGGTACTAATCTGCTGTCTTGTGCCATTTGATTACTGTCCCAAGAAAGGGTTAGGTAAATAGCACAGGATAGTGAAGAAATAGCATGAAACAGTGGCGCAGGACAGTAGTCAAATGGCATAGAGCACTATGGCAGGACAGTAGGTCAATGGTACTCTGATGTGTATTTTTTATATCGCACTGCCTTTCCTTATTATCCTCACGTCAAATAAAATAGGATGATGGTATTGTAATCGATCCATCCATTTGTGTTGAATATTCTGAGCTTTATACTTTCAGAGTCAGCATATAGGCATGAGCTCAAAGTGGCTCATCAATGTCATCAGGATCAAAATTTACTGGTTACCTTACCTGCTTCTGACATGTGCTTTGTCGTAACAGCAATCCTCGAGAGGAAGGCGTTGCACTGCTCCACCTCTTCACCAAGAGTCGAACCAGCCCCCTCCTGATATACTCCACTCCATTTTACCTTTAAAAAACAAAACAAAAAAAACAAAACCTGAGTGGCAACAATCTTATGCAGGATTTCAGGGAAAGAAAATGTCATGGACAATCATTTTTTCTTACCTCACATTTGAAATCATGAGCTTTGGCATGAAAAACAGAAAGAAATGGCCTCCTGGTGAGGAGATCCTGAAGCTCAGGGCATATCTCTGTCACTCTCCGGAGGTAAGGCCAGTACTTGCATGCCACATCCATTGCAAGAAATGTAACTGGCTTACAGGCCATTTGCTTTTGGAGGTACAGGGGGTTGGCAAAAATCTCCCCCGTGAACATATTGAGGGCACGAAGGAGAACCCCATGACGACATACAGCGAGTTCCAGGCCCTCCTCGTCTGTTTTTTCTGAGGACTTCTGAGACGTTTCTCGCGCCAATGACCATTGCCCTCCACAGACACCTCTTCCAGAGACCTAAAACATGGAAGATGGTTAACAGTCCAAACTTGTTCAAACAAAGTCCTCTGTAGGACGTGGTGTTTTATAGGTAAATATAGTGAAGTTGTGCAAGTTTACATGACTGGTTGAGGTATGGACATAGTCCACGAATCTTGCAACATCATCATCATTCGCGATGAACACGCCATCAAAGATGGCTTTTTCCCCTGATCTGAATAAAAGAGATACATATTAAATTTAAATATTCATATGATTTTCAATTCACAGCAGTTACTTTCAAAGTAATGGACCGTCAATGCACACACAGTACCTTGCTCCACTCTTGGATCAGTAGTGCTTGCGGTTTCCATCAACGGATACTGCAAGCATGTCTGGGCTGCACGCTGGGCAGTCAAAGTGGTCCACCTGGCATAATTTGTCCACTTCGACAGCCACTTCGGACAGCCTCCCGCTCCAAGAAGCTTTTCCGGAAGCTGTCTGCTGTGATGTTTCTGCTCTGTTTCAAAGAAAAGTTCAGCAAAAGAGAACAGTAAAACGGATCAAATTAAACAATATACTACAATGAAGTAAAATGTTCTAAATGGATACATTTTAGGATGTTTGTACTAACTTTGTAACCACTCCTTAGAATACATATCAAAGGAAGTAAACAATGTGTAGACTTCACTCATACACTATACACTGGTGTATTTGGGGGACCTGGACATTAAAAATACAGGATATTGTTTGACATTCAGTCTAAATCTGTACGCAAAGAGGGCTACAACAGCTTCCATATTGTTTAGAAGTAAGCCTGTGCAATGTTTGGCCCATTAATCCAAGGGAACACTTCTGGGACCAGGAAATGATATTGGGGAGAAGATGTCAAAGTCTGTAGCCAATGGAGTTGAAGTTGAGATCTTCAGAATGACCTGTTTTTTCAGAAAGGTCTCAGTGCAAACTGCTGATGAGAGAACGTGAGTTTATGGTTGTTTATAAAGGGTCTAAATTTAACAACTTTTTTCCAAAACAGTGCAAATGTTCATGTGTACTATCATCATCATCATGCCCTCATAGTATTATTTCTTGAGTTACGGAATTATTACCACAAATACTTACACGGCCAAAATGAACAGTGCGTTGATCCAGCATTCTAAGAAATGCTTGGCTAGACATCTCTGGTGCTGCCATCTTCAGCTCTTCAAAAGAAAAAAAAGGACATCTGTTGCGTACACAGTTGAATAGTGAGAAGTGGCAGGCCAGTAGTCATTACGGATCAGGTCATCCACTCCAGGACTCCAAGTGGCTTCACATGCCTTGCATCTAATCTGAGGCAGTCTGAGATCGTATCGCCCTGGAAAAAGAAGGAAATATATACTCAAAGTTAATTCTGACAGACCAAACTGTGTCATTCTGACAACTTATATGGGAACCTTTGACTAAGGATGGATCAGGAGGACACTTCTACAAACATTTTGTGAGGCACTCTATTGGAAGTCACACTTTTGTCAGGCAAATTAACTATCCCCATTCAAACATAGGTTAATTGCTTTCCTGCACATAGGTGGGCCCAGCCAATTTAATCAACACACAACCTATTGACACCTCTGGATTTCCAGCCATGATAAAGAAAATGTCTTGCACAATGTAACATGTATGAATGTAACATATTCATGATTCGTATATGTGCATAATTGTGACGAAAAGTGAGAGGGAGTATATACTAGGTGTGATCAGCAAATAGCTGTGGATGAAATTCTACAGACACTTCTACAGAAGTGACCCCCACCCAAACCCATAAAGTTCTTCTTACCATTCATTGTAACCACAACTATGGACTGTCCTGCGATGACACTGGACAATACTTGTACACAGCCGCATATTGTCTCTGGCATCTCCAAAGGTACAAGACGCTCTTGAAAAAAAAAAAAACACATGGATGAGAATTAAAGAATAACATTTATTTACTGGCAACTATTTTAAACAAGATGTACTTGATGGCTTCATCGACCAATCAGAAAACAGTATTTCGTTTTTCAGTCAAGCCTAAGAATGTGACTTTTTAAAAACTTACATGAGCCCTGACATGAGAGACACCAGTCTTTCGACTCAATGACACAAACTTTACCTGATGCTAGGCACAGGTACGTAATAATAACCTCAGATATGTTCTAATTCAGACCCATGACTTGTGATCATATTGTATACCATTCCAGGATGCAAAACTAGATCTGGAGTCTACATTTTAATTAACATTAATGTAAAAAAAATTGTACCTGCTTGTTTCCGGGATGATCTGGGCACGCCGTAAATAATGTTTCCATCACTGTCCCTCTTAATCCACCTAACATCTTGCTTGCTGTTTGATGGCTGTTTGGGGGGGGGGGGGACACAGTAAGACAGCAAGAGAGAGAGAAAACACAATACAACAGTAGAGAGAGTAACAAGATTTTCCGATGTAATGAGGTGCTGTTTTTTTTTAAAAGGACAGGGATTAAGGAACCTGCAGAGAAAGAGAAGAACAAATCAAAAAAGAATATATCACCAAACTACATATTACAATATGAATAACTACTAGGCTAAGAAGTTAAGTAAATGCTGCTCTTGTTCATTCATGCAATCACAATATCATAAAAAAATGAATGACTTTAAAAATAAGTCATTGTGTGAGCAAGGGTTCATAATATTTTGAACACATCCTTCATTCAAATGGATAAACAAACAGGAATAACATGATCAGGGTACTTGTATAAACTTAACCTTGCCAGACTTAAACTGTTATATATATATATATATATATATATATATATATATATATATATACCCCAAAAAAACATTCCCCCAATAATCCCTCAATAATCATTTACACGTCCAAAAAAGTTTATTTCCAAAAAAAAAAACATGTTGTGTATAGCATGGGCCTCTATACGTCCTTCTAAAAAAATTAGCATATTGTGATAAAGTTAATTATTTTCCATAATGTAATGATAAAAATTAAACTTTCATATATTTTAGATTCATTGCACACCAACTGAAATATTTCAGGTCTTTTATTGTTTTAATACTGATGATTTTGGCATACAGCTCATGAAAACCCAAAATTCCTATCTAAAAAAAAAATAGCATATTACATCCAACCAATAAAAGAAGTGTTTTTAATACAAAAAAAAAAGTCAACCTTAAAATAATTATGTTCAGTTATGCACTCCATACTTGGTCGGGAATCCTTTTGCAGAAATGACTGCTTCAATGCGGCGTGGCATGGAGGCAATCAGCCTGTGGCACTGCTTAGGTGTTATGGAGGCCCAGGATGCTTCGATAGCGGCCTTAAGCTCATCCAGAGTGTTGGGTCTTGCGTCTCTCAACTTTCTCTTCACAATATCCCACAGATTCTCTATGGGGTTCAGGTCAGGAGAGTTGGCAGGCCAATTGAGCACAGTAATACCATGGTCAGTAAACCATTTACCAGTGGTTTTGGCACTGTGAGCAGGTGCCAGGTCGTGCTGAAAAATGAAATCAGATGGAAGCATGAAGTGCTCCAAAATCTCCTGATAGCTAGCTGCATTGACCCTGCCCTTGATAAAACACAGTGGACCAACACCAGCAGCTGACATGGCACCCCAGACCATCACTGACTGTGGGTACTTGACACTGGACTTCAGGCATTTTGGCATTTCCTTCTCCCCAGTCTTCCTCCAGACTCTGGCACCTTGATTTCCGAATGACATGCAAAATTTGCTTTCATCCGAAAAAAGTACTTTGGACCACTGAGCAACAGTCCAGTGCTGCTTCTCTGTAGCCCAGGTCGGGCGCTTCTGCCGCTGTTTCTGGTTCAAAAGTGGCTTGACCTGGGGAATGCGGCACCTGTAGCCCATTTCCTGCACACGGCTGTGCACGGTGGCTCTGGATGTTTCTACTCCAGACTCAGTCCACTGCTTCCGCAGGTCCCCCAAGGTCTGGAATCGGTCCTTCTCCACAATCTTCCTCAGGGTCCGGTCACCTCTTCTCGTTGTGCAGTTTTTTTTGCCACACTTTTTCCTTCCCACAGACTTCCCACTGAGGTGCCTTGATACAGCACTCTGGGAACAGCCTATTTGTTCAGAAATTTCTTTCTGTGTCTTACCCTCTTGCTTGAGGGTGTCACTAGCTGCGTTTACATGGACACTTATAATCGGATTGACGGCTCAATCGGACTAAAAAACCTTCATGTAAACACCTTAATCGATCCGATTGAGCTCGATCCGATTGAAATTTAGATCCGATTGAAAGGGGTGGTTTACTCCTTTTGTAATCCGATCGAGAGAACATGTAAACACTTGATCGGATTGAAAACCGAAACTAAAAGGACTGCGCATGTGCAAAGACGTTGAAATAGCGTAATGACGTATGACGCACGGAACGAGCTGTTCTTCCTGTTGAATAAAGTCAATATAAAATGAGTGTTCCGTTATTAAAAAAATCTCATTTCACTCAGCGTCTGTGAAGTGAAGCAGGACAACGTCCCACCAGTGCTTGTTTAAGATTATCATCCATAGACGACTAGTTTTGGGCGCGGGGTTTTACTGCGTGATCAATATAAGCAGCTAGCAGCACGGCAAAGCGGTTCATGCTCATCGTCTCCAAATCATGACCAGAGATGGATAAATATTAAGTCTGCTGTTTAAAAAAAATAAAGAACCAATAGAGGAGAATAGTTATGCAATAGAGGGGAATAATTATGCGCGAACAGCGGCATATTCGTGCAGTGTGCGCATGTCAAAAAATCAATTCCGATTTGAATCTTGTGACATATAAACGCGGACATCAACCCGATTACTTCATTTATCGTTCATGTAAACACCGTGTTCGGATTCATCAATCGGATTGATTTCATTCCGATTGAACCATGTAAACGCGACTAATGATGGCCTTCTGGACAGCAGTCAGGTCGGCAGTCTTACCCATGATTGCGGTTTTGAGTAATGAAACAGGCTGGGAGTTTTTAAAAGCCTCAGGAATCTTTTGCTGGGGTTTAGAGTTAGTTAGTTGATTCAGATGATTAGGTTAATAGCTCGTTTAGAGAACCTTTTCATAATATGCTAATTTTTTTAGATAGGAATTTTGGGTTTTTATGAGCTGTATGCCAAAATCATCAGTATTAAAACAATAAAAGACCTGAAATATTTCAGTTGGTGTGCAATGAATCTAAAATATATGAAAGTTTAATTTTTATTATTACATTATGGAAAATAATGAACTTTATCACAATATGCTAATTTTTTGAGAAGGACCTGTATATAGATATGAATGTAGTGTGTGGGTGACGTAGGTGTCACCCATTGGTTATGTCAAATGAGGAAGTACGTATTTAAACGGGCTGTGCCAGTGGGGTGAGGCGATCGGTTGTAACACCCGCCCTATTGGTTTGTTATCATTCCGGCTCGACTTGCTGCAGGAGAAAAGGTATGAGTAAGTGTTTGCGTTTGATCTGTTTGCTGGAGATATGATAATAAATATTCCTTGTTGGTGTTGGTATAGGCTGGTAGTATGCGAATCGTTTGGACCACTTGACGAGCAGATGGTCTGGGGTTGGCCAGTTGTTTATTCAGGTGAGTGGCGTTCACGTGGGTTCGGGGTTGGTGTATGTGCGCTTATAGTGTGTATCATTGCAGCGTTTTGTGGCGTTGCCGTTTAGTGGCGTCTGTACACCAGCTGCAGTTCATCAACGCAAGGGAAATCATCATTTGCAGCATTCTGTGGCGTTGCCGTTTTGTGGCGTGTGTACACCAGTTCATTTACGTAAGAGAAATCGTCATCCGTGGTATGTACTGAGTATTTTTGCTATTCGAATTGATTGACCATATCCGGACTCTTAAAATCTTTTTATTGGATAGGCTGGGCATCACATGCTGCAGTATCTGGCAGTGGCGCGAGCAGCCCGGTCGGCGCTGTTGTCTCGCTCAGATTTTATGACTTTTTCGTCTTTTGTTTTCAGTTAATCTGGTTTGTGTTTCTTTCGTCTAAACATGCAATGGTGGTTTGAGTTGATTTATTGAATATTTTGCCCTTTCCTGTGTGTTTGTGACTAAAAGGAGTTGTTCTCCTGTGTTTGTAGATTCATTATTGTGCTTATTTGGTTATATGTGTTCGTGATTTGAGTTGATTTACTGAATATTTTGTCTTTGTCTATGTGTTCGTGACTAAAAGGAGTTGTTCTCCTGTGTTTGTAGATTCATTGTTGTGCTTATTTGGTTATATGTGTTCGTGATTGAGTTGATTTACTGAATATTTTGTCTTTGTCTATGTGTTAGTGACTAAAAGGAGTGATTCTCCTGTGTCTGTAGATCCATTGTGTTTATCATTTTTTTTATTTACTTTGTTTATTGTTTCTGTATTCATTCTTTTTGTATTTCCATACAGGAGCTGAGGGCCACTTGCGAGGGTGTCCTGGGACTGTGGTAGTGGGGTCTCCCATTCACTGAGCGTGCTCTATTTCACTTGTGTGGTGTGGTGGGGTGTGAGTATTGAGTGAGTTTTTCTTTTTGCTTCCCTTGTAGGCCACTTCCAGCCAGGGGTGCCCAAGTAGATGCCCTTCAGCCCTGTATGGATGTGTTTGGAATATTTGTCTTGGGGTGATTTACTGTTGCTGTTTATTGACATTTAGTTTTTTTCATTTTTTTCATTCTTGTGTGTTCAGTCGCCATTGAGTATTTTGTATAATGCTCCATTGAGGGGTGATTTTTATAATGTGTCTGAAGTTTGTTGAATAAAGTGTATTTTCTTAGAGCCCATGCCTCTGCCCAGTTACTCGCCAATAACGGACCTGGGTGCTTTGAGTACATAAAAGCCGGTGGCTTTGATATATTTTTAGGGTGCAAGTCCCTAGATGGCGTAGTCGACAACCAAAATTATATCCATAACCTAATTATTCCTGTAATTTAGGCTAATTTCTGTCTTGCTGGTAGCCGTTCGGTCACATTTGGCGTAGTCGGCAGGACTTTGGCAGTCTTGGCAGAGACGTGGGTTCTAGTGTTCAGTGGTAAAACAAAGGCTGAGGTTTTTTTTGTGTGTTTTTCTTTTTTTCTCTTTTGGTTTTTTTCTTTTTTTTACAGGGGCGAGACAGCAGCGCTGTGCGGGCTGGAGTGGATATTCACTTCTCCCTGATATTGGTTTTGTGGCTCTCCTTTTCTTATTGGGTAAGTGATGGAGGAAGAAGTGCAAGAACTTCGAGAGCTTATTGCCCAGCTTAAAGCAGATAATGAGAAGTTACGACAGGAGCGAGTGGTGGCTGTTGGGCATGGTGCTGCTAGTGCAGGGGACCCTGCACCCACCATTCCTCCTGAGCGGGGTGGTGGTAGTGCCCCAGTGACGGATCGTCTCGTTTTGGTACCTAGGGATAGGAGATGTCCGAAATTCAGTGGTAAGTCAGACATGGGTATCGATGAGTGGGTGGAAGAGGCTCAAGCCTGTATGCGTGCTCGGTACCTTACCCCAGCCGATCAGGCGTTCTTTTTGGTCGATCATTTAGAGGGGGAAGCAAGGGAGGAGATTCGGTATCGCTTCGAGCAAGAACGTGGTGATCCCGATAAGATTATTAGCGTGCTGCGTGAATTATATGGGTGTTCAACGTCATACATAGCCTTACAGGAGGCTTTCTTTTCCAGGAGGCAGCAGGAAGGAGAAACTTTACTGGAGTTTTCTCTTGTTTTGCTGAGCCTCTTGGAAAGAGTTAAGCAACAGTCTCCAACTGTATTGCTAAATGCGGATGTTTTGCTCCGAGATCAGTTTGTTGAGTGTGTAGCCGATAATTCCCTGCGTCGTGAACTTAAGCAGCTGGTGCGCCGACAAGCTACTATTAGTTTTCTGGATGTCCGTGGGGAGGCTATTCGGTGGGAACGTGAAGGGATGTCAGGTGCAGTAAGGACCCGTAGTCAGTCTGTTCCGTTGATTTATGGTACCCAGTATGGGGTTCAGGGGGAACCGCATGCGGAAGTTAGAAGTCTCTCCCAAAACTCTGAAATGAAAGAGTTAAGGGAGATGCTAAGGTTGCAACAAGAACAGATAACCCAGCTCGTTCAAACTGTGGCCCAGTTACGTCGCCCCGAAATACGTGGTCATTCGCCTCATAGGGCACCGGTGATATGTCGAAGGTGTCAGAGACCTGGCCATCTTGCCAGGGAGTGTGATGGGGTGCGGGTTTCCCATCGCACTCAACCTTCCATTGCGTCAGGCTTATCGGTAGTTCGGAATAGCCAGCCCCCTTCTTCTGGTCCATCGGGAAACTAATTCCCCCCGAGCCACAGAGTCAAGGCTCGGGTGGGGAATTTATCGGCTCAGAATTAAATGGTCCTTCATCAAGATCTCGTCTAATGTCGTCATGCCCTTATCTCGTTGTTTCAATCGGAGGTGTTTCGGTGTCGTGTCTAATAGATACAGGGTCTATGGTATCTACCATCACAGAAAGTTGTTTCCTGCAGCACTTTGAGCCCTGGGGTAGAGAGAAGTTGCAGTCTTGTCAATGGTTGCAGCTTCGCGCGGCCAATGGCCTCCCAATTCCTTATATCGGGTATATGGAGTTGGATATTGTATTATGTGGGCGATTGGTCTTGGGGTGCGGGGTTCTTGTTGTCCGAGATCCTCCTGATGGGTTACGTGACCAATCACCGGGTGTTTTGGGGATGAATGTCCTAAACCGGTGTTATCAGGGGCTCTTTGGACAGCATGGCCCTGCCCTCTTTGATTTGCCTGAGGTGTCTGAAGCCCCTTATTCCTTGTCACAAGCATTGCAGGAGTGCCAGGCCGCCGCCACTGCCTCGCTTAGGGAAGATCATGAAGGTAGGGTGAGATTGCGGGGCCGCCAGTCATGTTGTATACCCGGGGGTACTATAAAGTTTGTTCCAGCTACATGTTCAGGCCAGTATGCTGACCAAGTAGTATTTTTCGAGCCTCCTGAGTCTGGGCTTCCAGCTGGGCTGTTGGCTCCTTCATCCTTGGTACAGGTGGTGAGAGGGACGGTGTATGTGCCAATGGTGAATGTTGGGGTTGTCGATGTAATGCTTTACCCTCGTTCTGTTATAGGTACCTTGATTGGCGTTTATGTTGTGAGTTGGCCGGCGGGGATTACGGAGGTGCCAGCGATTGTGGCTACTGTTAACTCGCAAGGTGTCGAGGATGGCTTGGGGATACCGGAGCGGATAGAGACAGTGGACTTGTCCAGTTTGCCCGTTATGGAGCAAGGCCAAGTAAGGGCACTGCTCCACCGTTTTAGCTCGGTGTTTTCTAGTCATGATGGGGATCTAGGCTGCACTGATCTGATTTCGCACGAGATACCTCTCGAAGATGACACCCCGGTCCGTCAACGCCATCGCCGGGTTCCCCCAACGGAGTACGAGGTAGTCAAGTCCCATATTAATCAGCTGTTGGAGGCACGGGTTATAAGGGAAAGCTGTAGTCCTTATGCATCACCTATTGTACTGGTCAAAAAGAAGGATGGTAGTCTCCGCATGTGCGTGGACAACCGTCAGTTGAATGCAAAGACCAGAAAGGACGCTTTCCCTTTGCCCCGTATTGAGGAGACCCTGGATTCTCTGGCAGGGGCCTGTTGGTTTTCCACGCTGGACTTGGCCAGTGGGTACAATCAGGTCCCTGTCATGGAACGGGATCGTCCAAAAACTGCCTTTTGTACTCCGTTTGGATTGTTCAAGTGGAATCGTATGCCCTTTGGCCTCTGTAACGCCCCGAGCACTTTCCAACGTTTAATGGAGAGGTTGTTCGGGGACCAGCAGTATCAATCATTGCTTCTGTATCTGGATGATGTGGTGGTGTTTTCCTCCTCCGTCGCCCAGCATGTTGAACGTCTGGAAGTGGTGTTGAGTCGGTTGGAACGTGAGGGGCTGAAGGTCAAGTTGTCCAAGTGTGCGTTCTTTCAGCGAGAGGTGAAATATTTAGGGCATGTAATATCAGCCGCAGGGGTTTCTACTGACCCTGGGAAGATTGAGGCAGTGGCAAGGTGGCAGAGGCCAGGAACTGTGACCGAGCTGCGTTCATTCTTAGGTTTTGCCAGTTACTATCGCCGGTTTGTGGAGGGTTTTGCCAAGTTGGCTGCCCCTCTACATAGGTTGGTGGCAGAGTGTACTAGAGTGGGGCCTGGGAAGCGAGCGAGGCAAGGGTTGGGCGAGGCATGGACTGAGCAGAGTCAGGTGAGTTTTGAGGGTCTAAAGTGTAAGCTTACTACAACTCCAGTGCTGGCTTACGCGGATTTTTCTCTCCCCTTTATCCTTGAGGTCGACGCTAGCCATGCGGGGTTGGGTGCGGTTTTATCTCAGGAACAGGAGGGGAGGGTACGACCAGTGGCTTATGCCAGCCGTAGCCTTAGGCCCACTGAGCGCAATATGAGCAATTATAGCTCTATGAAGTTGGAGTTTCTTGCGCTCAAGTGGGCCATGGCTGAAAAATTTCGAGAATACCTGCTGGGAAACCGATGTGTAGTGTTCACCGACAACAACCCCCTCAGTCACCTTACTTCTGCTAAGTTGGGGGCAACGGAACAGCGTTGGGCCGCTCAGTTGGCCTCGTTTGACTTTGAGGTTAGGTATCGCTCTGGTCGCAGTAACCAGAATGCTGATGCACTTTCTAGGCAAAACCCGATGTGGAGTGTGGAAGGGGAACAGCTGACAGTGGGGAGTTGTATCCCAGCACTAGTAAGAACTGCCACTAAGGTAGAGCGAATGGCACCTGCTTGCCTTGCCGCTATCACCGTTTTGCCGGGTTATGTGACTGCTGATTTGCGTGTGTTGCAAGAGGAGGACCCAGATATTCAAGTGGTGTTTAGGTGCTGGGGCCAAGAGGCACCGTTGGCTGGAGAAGAGCAGCAACAGCTCTCTAGACCAAGTAAGATTCTATTGCGCCAGAAAGACCGGCTAGTGAAGCGGAATGGGGTACTGTACCGTAGGGTGTTCCGCCCTGATGGAGGTGAGGAAAATCTACAGCTTATCTTACCAGCCGCCTTGAGGACTGAGGTCCTCACACAGCTCCATCAGCAACATGGACATCAGGGCGTTGAGCGGACAACGGAACTGGTACGCCAAAGGTGCTACTGGCCGGGTATGTCGTCAGCGGTGGTGGAATGGTGTCGCCAATGTGAGCGCTGTCAGGTGGCTAAAGACACTCAGCCATTAGTGCGGGGGTTTATGGGTCATGTTTTGGCTGCTAGACCTAACGAAATGGTGGCCATTGATTTTACGGTGTTGGAGCCAGCTCGTTCGGGACATGAGAACGTCCTGGTCATGACCGATGTATTTAGTAAGTACACTCTAGCTGTGCCCACAAGAAATCAGCGGGCAGAAACTGTAGCTCAGGTGCTGGTAGCCGAGTGGTTCTTTAGGTTCGGGGTACCGGCTCGGATCCATTCTGATCAGGGTCGGAATTTCGAGTCGACACTTATACGACAGCTCTGTGGCCTTTATCAAGTAGAAAAATCTCGAACCACTCCGAATCACCCCGCTGGCAATGGTCAGTGCGAGAGGTTTAATCGGACTCTCCATAACCTCTTGCGTACCTTGCCTATCTCAAGTAAACGTGACTGGGTCTCCTGCTTGCCTCAGATGTTATTTTGTTATAACACCACCCCACACCAGTCTACAGGTGTATCACCGCATTTCTTAATGTTTGGCCAGGAGCCACGTCTCCCAGTGGATTTCTTGTTGGGAAGGGTTCCAGAAGTCTCGGGAGGGGAAGTGCATGAGTGGGTGTTAGAGCACCAAACTAGGTTGCGGGTGGCCTTTGATGGGGCCCGTGAACGGTTGCGGATAGAGGCAAGTAAACGCAAAGCTCAGCATGACAAGCGTGTTAAGGATGTTCCTTTGGGGGAGGGTCAGTTGGTATACCTCAGGGATTACAATCGGAGGGGTCGGCAGAAGATCCAGGACCATTGGAGTTCTGTGGTGTACCAGGTTGTCCATGCCCCCAGAGAAAGTGGTACAGTTTATACCATTGCTCCAAGAGATGACCTCGGGAAGGTAAAACGGGTGCATCGTTCCTTGTTGAAGGTTTGCTTGTGTAGGGACCCCCCTTCTGAAGATTCTTCCTCTGACTCACTCACCGGTAGCCTCATGATAGAACAGGAGGGGTTGCCTGGAGATGAGGAGGAAGATCTATGGGTTGTGGTGCCGTATGCCCCACAGGTCAATACAGCCCCAGTAAGCGGTGTTACACCCCTTAGAGTGGGTGGATCAGTAACTGGGCAGGAGGGCTTGACATCCTTTGGACTGGATGGGGTCGGTGTCACTACGGGGTTAGGCCCTCCAGTTGTACCAGTGACTGTATTACCAAGTCAAAGTACAGATAGAGAAGTGCGGCGTACTACACGGGCTACAGCGGGGCAGCATCCTAATCTTTATCGACTCCCTAGGGCTGTGGCGGCAGAGACTGTGGCTCCTGAGGTTCTTGGAACCACAAGCAGTGTTTCTGTCTTGTTTAGACCTTGGGATTAAAAGCTTTTTCTCACCGTCGGGCCGACGATGCAAAAGGTGGGGGAAGAATGTAGTGTGTGGGTGACGTAGGTGTCACCCATTGGTTATGTCAAATGAGGAAGTACGTATTTAAACGGGCTGTGCCAGTGGGGTGAGGCGATCGGTTGTAACACCCGCCCTATTGGTTTGTTATCATTCCGGCTCGACTTGCTGCAGGAGAAAAGGTATGAGTAAGTGTTTGCGTTTGATCTGTTTGCTGGAGATATGATAATAAATATTCCTTGTTGGTGTTGGTATAGGCTGGTAGTATGCGAATCGTTTGGACCACTTGACGAGCAGATGGTCTGGGGTTGGCCAGTTGTTTATTCAGGTGAGTGGCGTTCACGTGGGTTCGGGGTTGGTGTATGTGCGCTTATAGTGTGTATCATTGCAGCGTTTTGTGGCGTTGCCGTTTAGTGGCGTCTGTACACCAGCTGCAGTTCATCAACGCAAGGGAAATCATCATTTGCAGCATTCTGTGGCGTTGCCGTTTTGTGGCGTGTGTACACCAGTTCATTTACGTAAGAGAAATCGTCATCCGTGGTATGTACTGAGTATTTTTGCTATTCGAATTGATTGACCATATCCGGACTCTTAAAATCTTTTTATTGGATAGGCTGGGCATCACATGCTGCAGTATCTGGCAGTGGCGCGAGCAGCCCGGTCGGCGCTGTTGTCTCGCTCAGATTTTATGACTTTTTCGTCTTTTGTTTTCAGTTAATCTGGTTTGTGTTTCTTTCGTCTAAACATGCAATGGTGGTTTGAGTTGATTTATTGAATATTTTGCCCTTTCCTGTGTGTTTGTGACTAAAAGGAGTTGTTCTCCTGTGTTTGTAGATTCATTATTGTGCTTATTTGGTTATATGTGTTCGTGATTTGAGTTGATTTACTGAATATTTTGTCTTTGTCTATGTGTTCGTGACTAAAAGGAGTTGTTCTCCTGTGTTTGTAGATTCATTGTTGTGCTTATTTGGTTATATGTGTTCGTGATTGAGTTGATTTACTGAATATTTTGTCTTTGTCTATGTGTTAGTGACTAAAAGGAGTGATTCTCCTGTGTCTGTAGATCCATTGTGTTTATCATTTTTTTTATTTACTTTGTTTATTGTTTCTGTATTCATTCTTTTTGTATTTCCATACAGGAGCTGAGGGCCACTTGCGAGGGTGTCCTGGGACTGTGGTAGTGGGGTCTCCCATTCACTGAGCGTGCTCTATTTCACTTGTGTGGTGTGGTGGGGTGTGAGTATTGAGTGAGTTTTTCTTTTTGCTTCCCTTGTAGGCCACTTCCAGCCAGGGGTGCCCAAGTAGATGCCCTTCAGCCCTGTATGGATGTGTTTGGAATATTTGTCTTGGGGTGATTTACTGTTGCTGTTTATTGACATTTAGTTTTTTTCATTTTTTTCATTCTTGTGTGTTCAGTCGCCATTGAGTATTTTGTATAATGCTCCATTGAGGGGTGATTTTTATAATGTGTCTGAAGTTTGTTGAATAAAGTGTATTTTCTTAGAGCCCATGCCTCTGCCCAGTTACTCGCCAATAACGGACCTGGGTGCTTTGAGTACATAAAAGCCGGTGGCTTTGATATATTTTTAGGGTGCAAGTCCCTAGATGGCGTAGTCGACAACCAAAATTATATCCATAACCTAATTATTCCTGTAATTTAGGCTAATTTCTGTCTTGCTGGTAGCCGTTCGGTCACATATAGATAGATAGATAGGCCTACAACATGTTTTTTTAATAAACTTTTTAGACGTGTAAATGCTTATTCATTTCTCTTGCTTATTAGACTGTTGTAAGTGATTTACCGTGGTGTAATCGTGCTGGGCAATGGTTTCTGCGATGGTCGCACACAGTAACGTGTGCACAAAATTGCGCCAAAATATCAATCATAATGAAAAACTACAGTATTAATATTTTATATCCTTGCTCAAAATTTTAAAGGGGGCAGAATAAATGTCTAAGTGAAGGAAACACGGGTGTATATGTTGCCATTACATTTAAACACAGTTCCCAGAATGCATCCATCTCTCTGCCAAAGGATATGTCCATATTAAGCAATATAAACATTTCTGCAGTAGGCTATAACAACTTCATAATCAGTATTGAGATGAAAGTTCTATAAAAGTAGGCTATTCTTTTCTTTTTTCACCAAAAAAAAAAAGTTGTAGGCTCACTATTTGCCATTGCAAATTGAAATAGGCCTACCATCGACAATTATAAATATCCCACCTAAATGAAGGCATGTTTTAAGCCTAGAAGCAAATATGCAGTCCTGCAATTATGTCGTTTTAATGTAGCCCAAAATTATATAAAAAAAGAGAAAAAAGTCGTGATACCGATTTAGACATGGGTTTCTGCCCCACGAAAATGTATGGTCACCGCACCAATGAATGATTGTAACAGTATATGCGCCGCACGCTACTGCAAAATACACATTTGCAGTGTAAAATTAATCGCCTGAAACCATACTTTCCAGCGCAGGCAAACCGCTGGATGGATAACCCCATTTCGTCAAAATCCAAAGATGAGGGATTTGCACTAAAATCTATCGAACGACCCTCTACGTTGGCAAGCGACGAATAGGGGGTACCCTCGACGTTGGATTATGGACGTGAGGGGGAAATGACCAAACGGCAGTATGTGATGAATAGGGGTGAGACAGAGTTGCCAACTCTCACGAGACAAATAAGCAACTGGAGCTTCAAAAACAAGCCCAAAACAAGCCCAATATTATTAGATTATTTAGTTTCAGAATTATCATTTATTATTTATTACCAATAAATGAGCCTGCAACGAAAAAAAATTTCTGTTTCTAAAAAATAAATCAGCGAACTGCAACAAAGCGGAGGGCACGCACTATCATCTCCGATCACCTGTGAGGCTGGATAGGATTGGAGAGATGGAAAAGGACAAAAAGACAAGCAGGAAAAAAATATGTTTATTTACATCTATCATAATTGGATTACAGCGTCGCGCGCGCCTGAATAAGATTTTTCTCTGATAAGGGTGGCGGATTAGGCGGAATGTTTTGACGAATTACGCTACAGCATTCATATGATTGCACTAATTGGCTATAGCTGTGAGCAGACAGTGTCAATCAATATTGGAGATTGAGAAAACGGCAACCGTGACCATAGATGTAAAGAAAACAAAGTTGCTTGTCAGATCTTCCTAACAAGCAACCATATTTTTTTAATAAGCCCAAAAAAACGCAGCCCGCAATCCGTGCTGTTTTAGAGCGACTTAATAAAAAAATAAATAGCCCAAAGTCGCGTATTATAAGCGGACTTGGCAACTATGGGGTGAGACCGTGTTGGTTAAATACAAGTACTCTTCAGCAAATCTAGGGGTCGCTGTTTGACAAAAACGGAATTCCTGCATAGTGTGCCTTAAAAACATATTTATTGTGTTTATACTCCAATAAAAAAAATATCTATTTGAAAACGTGTATTTTATTTATTAAAATAAGGTCCTAAATAAAAATAAATATTTAACTCAACTGTTGGTTTATTTTAACCCAAAGGGTATTTAACCCAATGCATTGGGTTAAAATAACCCACAGTTGGGAAGGTGCTATACCACCCCATAGTTGGGTTATTCGTTGGGTTATTTTTAACCCAACATTTTTAAGTGAGTATATATGTATAAAATTCAATAATTTATGTAGCCTAAGTAAAATATATAAATTACATTTGCTTGAAATAGAAATAACCCATAATGAGCTAAAATTAGCCCAGTGTTTAAGTCAGTGTGAGCAGAATATGGGTTAAATTGTGCAACCCAACCCTGCTGGGTTAAAATGTTTAACTCAATTTGCTTGGTTACTTTAACCCAGCATTCGTTTTATCCAATATTTACCCAGCTAATGCTGGGTTGCCAAATGGGTTGTTTTTAACCCAGACATTTCTGAAGTGTAGAAACTGTAGAATGGGTTTGCCAAAACGATTAACCAAAGAAAATGATTTCTTGTTACAGTATAATTGATTTATCTCAAACGATAACCTCAATGTTAGAAATTTGCGTGAGCATATGTGTGAGACAACATTTGAGATATGTTAACAAAGAGCAGAGATAACAATGAGCAGAATGGATTACTATAGAATAGGAAATGATTGCGTAATTATCTAAATGCTTCTGAATAAGTACTGGGAGGGAGACAAAACGCTTTTTCACAGAAACTAATTCTGCTTGTTTTCACAAATGAGAAAACACCTATTTTAGTTTTCAGTTCCATTTTCTTAGAAACTGTCTTAGTTCATTGGGGAAGTCACAAAGAGTCCTAAACCCACCCCTTTCTGAACAGACATAAAAGAAACCGAAGCATTATTTCTGTATAGTTATTCAGTTCCTGACACAAGATGAATCTGCAGGTCTCCGTCGTTCTTCTTTTCATTTCTCTCACTGGAGGTACAGAAAACAGCAAGTATTGAAATGTATTATTTGTTAATCATACTGTTGAGCGCTAACTCAATGTCTCTCTCTGTCTGTAAGGTTATTCTCTCAAGTGTTACTCCTGCACATCTGTGACTGGAGCTTCCTGTGAAGCAAAAGAGGAGACATGTGCAGCTGGAGTTTCTCAATGTAGAAGCATTAAGGTTGAAACATCCGCCGGTAAGTCCAGTATAATGTGGGAATCTGCTGTATAAGTGATACCGCTGGAGATTAACTTGGAATTGTTTTATTATCTTATTATATGGACATTTATGTATTTTTTACAGGTTCCGTCACAACTAAAGGGTGCTCACCTGACTGTGTACCAGGGACTGAAACGATAGTAGGAGTGACATCGACTACGAGCTGCTGCAACACTGATCTTTGCAATGCCGCAGGTATTTCCCTTTGTTTAATCATGCGCTACCAGTTTGATTTCATCCACAGTAACTTAAAATGAGGAAATTATACAAACAATAAATCAATATGAACAAGTAATTGTTAATAAGCAGCACAATTTCAAAAGTAGTCAAAAATAGTGTAAAGCTATAAATGTAGCTATAAGGAGAAGCTTATGAATTAGTCGAGTACTTTCAGAGTTTTAATTGTTTTTTAAAAAAACGGTGAAAAATTGAACAATGAAAATGCGTTTTCATAACTATTATTATCATTATTATTATTATATGTATTTGCAGTGGAGTGTAAATTAATACTAATGTCCTTCCTGTCTTGATTAGATGGAGTGTATAAGGGAAGCTTCCTCTTGCTGGTGTCTCCTCTGCTCTTCTACTTCCTGTTTCAGTGAGTCCAGCTGAACTTCAGATTCTACAGCAAAGACCATCAAACAAACTCAATATGATACACAATCTGAATAAAGCTTGTTTGTTGCTCTGCTGTTCTTTAGTTAAGGAACTGGAAATATGTACTTTTTAAAAAATTAAAACATTACTGCATTAAAACTACCACATGAATTTTCTTTGCATAAAGGAAAAGTTATTATAGAATGTAATAAAGAATTAAAGAAAAACTTTGCCTTTTTAAAAAGTGTGATGAACATCTGTAATAAAATATTTACTTATGTGTAATAAACATCTCTCTCAGTAAGTGACTGGAAATTTGTTTGACTTTTGGTTCAATTAGTAAGTGTCACGGGTGGTGGTATAAGTAGAGCACGAGGACAAAGACTGCAAGAACACAAGCCCTGTGTTCAGATTCGCCCCCTATACCCTTAAATAGGACACTACGGTATTTGAGGGGACAGCCATTTTTAGTGGTGTCCGAAACCTTAGTGGACATTATCGAGTGCACTCATTCAATCCCATAGTGCACAGCAGTAACAAATGTGCAACTGATCCGCGTGCTCAACGACTTGAGAATACACTGATTTTACATCCGCTATGTTGAAATTGAAAGTAACCCGGAAGTTACGGTAAACCACCAACCTAGACCTGAAGGATGTCGAAACTCATGAGCTAAAAGGGCACAGCAACTGGATAAAGGTCTAAATCACCTATATGTTGAAGGTAAGATTTAGGTTAACATTACATTAGCCAAACAAGCTAGTAAGCGACCTCTGGCTTGCTGATTGAAATACACCTGTTTATGCAATTTACTTTTTGTAAATACCTGTAAGACATTTCATGTGAGCATGCAATTGCACTTCATATATATATATATATATATATATGTATTAGGAGTTGAACCGACTGGTCGATTAGTCGACCTTAATACAATGCCGTGACCCTTTAAGATTGACCTTGACTAGTCGTGTTGATCATGTGACACTATGATTGCGCTAATTTTGACACTAACAACAAAGAGTATAGAAGAACAAGAGGCGAAACTCAATAGAACGTTCCATTGCAACAAACGCGCACAGCAGCAGCGCTACGCTTCCGCCATTTTGGGGTGAAAGCGACTCGGCAGTCCACTAGTGTTGATGTGTCGTTCGCGAACGAGCCGCTCTAAAAGCCGATTCTTTGAAAAGAGGCTGACTTTTTGCTGTCGCTATGGCAATATCAGCTGCTTTGTAATTTTTTTTTTTTTTTAAGTACATTAAAGATCAAATCCAAACTGAATGATGACAACACAGAATACAATCGCTAGACTAGTGATCATCAAATCCCTTTTAACAGTTTATTTCACAGACTTAGACAAGTTTTCTACTTTTTTTCCCACAAAACTTTTAGTATTAGCATTACAAACACTGAATTAATACCAACATATAAAAGTAAGTAAAGGACATGCTATATCAGATAATTGGGAATGTTGGACAATATTTATATATATAACAGCTTTACAGTCAACTGTTTTTTTTTTTTTTTGCAGTACTAGGCTATCTTATATTAATGACCGTTATAGCAAGACTATGTAAACAAAAAAACACAGCCACTGTCCAACATGTTCTAGAAGATCATGTTTGTAGCATGATCCAGGGGATTAAAACGTACAAAATATATTTCAGGCCTAGTGGAGTTGGTAACTAATAATAGTAGTAAATGTGTAAAGTTGCATAAAATGGAAATACTCAATAAAGCAAGAAAAAACTACCTCAAATGTGTATTTACTGATTAGATTAACTGTTATCTGTGCTGTTGTCCAGTGACTCCAGTTGGAATTTTCACCCCAAAATGGCTGCCGCGCTACCGAAGCGCCACCTAGTGGCTGTTACCAAAAAAGCATCAGAGTTTCGCCTCTTGTTCTTCTATACTTTTTGCTAACAACATGGCCGTGTTGCAGACTACAACAGATGAAGAGCCCAGAGGGTCATTGCAGCAAAAAAAAAAGCAGCAATGGTACATAAAGTGTGTGGAAATACTTTACACCAGATATTGTTTAAAACAAAAGTAAAAGCATGACGCACGCTCATTGTTTAACCGGGAAATGGGAGTTCAGTCTCTATATTAAAATCATTCAAACATTTTTTTATATATATATTTATTTAAACATATTAATGATTTATCTCTAATTCACCCGTAATTAATTGGAATATTATTTTGTATTACTTGGATCTGCGCATCACAAACGCGCAGATGTGAATTTATAGCTTTTTTTTTCTTTGCTTTTTGCTTTTCATCCTAAATGACGATGTAAACAGCGAGCTGTTTACACCAGGCCACTTCATGTGTTTCTGTGTTCTGATAGCTGTCTGATCGTCAAAAGACCAGGTGTAAATGCCCTCCGAAACGCATTTGAGACGGATTTAAATCCGATCGCTCAAACCACTTCAGGAGGAGGTCTGGGCCGCATTCCAGACGAAACTGTCCGAGTGTAAATGCATCTGGTTGTTGAAACCACACATGTAAATTGGACTCCTCCCAACAATGCTAAAAATAAACGTGTGAGAGCATGTTATAGGCTATATGTCATGTTATATTCATTATATGACGAAGCTATGCCAACACAACTGCAAATGAGCAGCTGAGCATGAAGTGGCCAGGTGAACAGCCCCATAAGCTGTCTGTCAGCATCTGTATAATTGTCTGCTAATAAATTGCAAATTGTGGCATGTTGCAAAGCAGTCACATCTCTTGTGTTTTTATGAATGACGTCAGCGACTAGTCGATGTCGACTCGACTTTAATGTCATAACAGTCGACTTCAAAACATCTGAAGTTATTCAACCCCTAATATATATATATATGTGAAGTGCATTGCATACTCACATGAAATATATATATATATATATATATATATATATATATATATATTAAACACAGTTCCATTGCAGCAATTCACAAGATGTTCACTTAAAATTTTGATCAGACATCAATTTTAACTTAAGAAATCTACACAGACAAAGAAATCATAATTTTAAAAATCCATAAAAAGCTATGTGTTGAAGGGGTGGATTCTGGAATCCACTGCTGCTGCAATGTATATCTAATGATTATTATCAAGGTATTAATCAATATTTTTCCTTCTAAATATTTGAATTTTGGATTTAAAAAAGGATTTTGAGTTGAATGACTTCTCTAGGCTTGTGAAATTTTACTTGGTTATAGAAGTTATCAGCGTGATTACTGAAATGTTCTTTTCATGTATTCTCTAATGTCTGTATTTAAATATCTGAGAGGTGACTGAAGCTGATGTCAGGAATACAGTTACAGTGCTTGCTCATTTAGCCCGGCTTCCAGAAATGAAATATGGAAAGATGTTTTGGTTGAGAAAGGTCTCCAACATTTTTTAAAACATATAAGTGTCATTGGAACCAATAGGGTAACAATTTACTTGAAGGGGTGTGCATAAGACTGACATGACACCTTCATAATCATGACATGACACATGTCATGAATATTTTTCTGACCACTTTTTTTTCTTTTTTTTTTTCAGTGGTACAAATTGAATTTGTCATTAAAATGTCAATAAGTGTTAATACTCATCAAATTATTTTATAACAGTGTCATGAATATTTTTCTTGACCTCAACTACAGTGATACAAATTGAATGTGTCATTAAAATGTCATTATGTGTTAAAAATCTGTCAAATTATTTTATAACAGTGTCATGAATATTTTGCTGCAAGTTGAACTTGTCATTAAATGTTAAGTGGTATTACTGTCAAATAATTTTAAATACCTTAACAAAATGCAACAGATACATCAAAAGATTATACTTAACTTTATGTATGTGCACAATACATAAACCCCCCGAAACTAACAGAACTTTTTCTTCCTCACACAAAGGGTTCTGACATGTTCTGACATAGAATGAACAAAAAAAAAATATACAAAATATAATTACCTGTGCTTCCTCAAACAGAGGTTTACAAAATAATCTCAACACATATATTTAGTGTTTTGGAGGGAAACCAACAGTATAACTTGTTCATGAAAATAAAATTAGGTGTGCTTATACATTACTGGGAGGAGTTTTTCTTTGCTGTGATCGTTTCAGCCATCTCTTTTTTTATAGCCCTCTTGTAGCGCTCTGCAAACTGGGATATCTTCTCATTTACTTCGTCTGTGGGGAGCAGCTCCTTAAATGCGTCTGGATATGTGATTACTAGCTCAGCAATTATAGTTGTTCTTGCTATTGTGTTGCAGTCAACCTTAATCTTGGCGAAGGCCTTTTTCATGGATCCAAACTTGGTGAATCTCTTGAGGGCATTCTTGTAGCGGAGGATGATTCCATTGTGGTCACTGAACAAAAAAAAACCCACAAACAAATAAATAAACTAAGGCTTTCAAAACTATTAATTGTGATTATTCGCACTTGCTGTTTGTAGTTACTGGTAATCACGATTAGGAAATTTTAATCAGTTAACAGTCCTAATTCATACAAATATTAAAGAGACACTTTTTCTCTAGATTTGACTTATTTTATGAAGTCATATAGTGTCATCCTTGCAGTATTAGATGTAGGTTTAATCTCAGCTAACGTTCTTTAAGATGTGATTATCCGGGACACGCTATTGAAATGCAGGAGACTCCCGGAGCTTCTGGGAGTAGTGGTATGTCTGAGATGCTTCTGTAAAATGGTGAGTAACTTGAGTCTTCTGTGAGGTGTTTGAGGTGGTGGAACGTGAGTTTTGGGAATTCTTGTCAATTATCTTTCATTGTTACAGATATGTAATAGCAAATGCGATTAATCGTGTCAGCTTCTTTTCAGACAACAGCTGATATAAAATAATTATACTAACCCTGCTGGTTC
This sequence comes from Gila orcuttii, assembly GCA_026230005.1. Lineage (NCBI taxonomy): Eukaryota > Metazoa > Chordata > Actinopteri > Cypriniformes > Leuciscidae > Gila > Gila orcuttii. Next base: position 47,547,175 of record JAPDVR010000008.1, on the reverse strand, counting down.
ACTGTGGATTCTCCTTTCAATTGACATAATAAAGGCTTTAATTTTTGACATCACAGACTTTGGGCCCTATTTTAAGAATTTAAGCGTATTGGAGGGATGAAGGCGCAAGTGCACTTAGGGCATCCAAATCCACTTTTGCTATTTAACGACGAGAAAAATGGTCAGTGCGCCAGGCGCATGGTCTAAAAGCGATTTTCATATTCTCTTAATGAGTAATGGGTGTGTTTTTGTCTTTACACGCAATAAACCAATCAGAGTCTCATCTCCCATTCACTTTAAATCCCAGTTGCGCCCGCGCCATGGCGGATTCACTATTTATGCTATTAAAATGAAAACTGCGTCAGGCTGAAAATGAAAGCTTTAGCTTAAGTTCTGTCAGGAAGACTCAATCAGCGCGTCATGCATTACCTCATTCCTATCCAATCAGGTGTTAACAGTCACAGTATAAAAGATTGGTACTTACACTTGTCTGAGTTCTCAGATGCTGACGCTGCCATTCACCTCCATCCTCCCCAACCACCACCAAGATGGTACCTTCCCCTCCATCCTCCCCATCACCACCACCAGGATGGTCCCTTCCTTACCTCCAGGGGGTCGGCTGCGCCCCCGCCTTCATCTCAGGCGGGACATGCAGATTCGGCTAACCTCGCTTTGCTCGCTAAGGACGGGGCCTACGCCAAAGAACTCATAAATTTATGCTTGCTGAGCTATCAATAAATGTATACAGCTTTTCAATTTATCTCCCGAGTCTTTCTGGTAGAACTAGCAAAAAACACTCACTTGTCACAACAAAACACTTGTCGCTGAATTGCGCCAGGTGTATGATAGGGCCCTTTGAGTTTTTCCTCAATTGCCAGACTATTCAAACAGAATTTTTTTTTTTTTTACAACAGGAGGAAGGACCAAGAAACAGCACAGTAAGCTGTGTCCTTTTATATCTAACGGCCTATATCTAACATAACCAGCCTGGGTGGTTGTAGTGCGAAGAGAAGATCAGTACTCGGGTGAGGGCGGTCTCGGCTGGCCAGAGAGAGAGGTTGCTGAATACGGGATCGTAACACCAACATTTCTCAAAATATCTTATATCAAGAAAAAACATATTCACAGAGGTTTTCAAACTTAACCGTTCAATTTCATCAGAAACGATCTTAAAACAGGGCTTTAATTGTAAAATACCGAACTTGTCCTTTAATGTAAGAAAACATCTAATTATTTAGAAAATCATTGCATGTGCTCACTTCTTGAACGGCTGTGTGAGTCAGTGTATTTTTTTTACTTTTTACTTCTCCTTCTTTTTCTTCTTCTCCTCTTCTGAGGATGAGGAGTTGGAGTCTGAGAATGAAGAGGTGGGGGATGGAGATGTTGAAGGTGAAGATGAAGAAGGAATGTAAGCAGTCTTTCTGAAGCCTGTGAGAAAAGGGGAATGGGGCAGGTGGACAAGCAGAAAGATGTATAAATAAACAAAGCCCCATAAACTAAAAAGCTACTGTGGGGATCTACTCAGGCAGGCATACAACACAGCTGCAGCACATTCACTAAACACTCGGGATCATGTGATCTGTTGTAAGGTCACGTGACTAATTAGGAAGCGATAAAGGTTTGCTGCCTGCAAGGCAGACTTTTTCTGTGTTGATGCTGTACACTGTTGTGTGAGTTGGGCTCCTTTTTTTATGTAGGTCGTTGTAGAACCTGTTTAATCACTGCTATTGAATTTTAATATTTATTTATTTCAAATTTTTTTAAGGGTAATCTTAGAAGCGCGTGTCTACTCTTCACAGAGGACACAGGCTTCTGTCTGGAGGTTTAACCTTTATGCGATCACCCCCAGTGTGACTCGAGCTGCTGGGCTGCACTGGTAAATGCCTCAATATGTACATTTTCCATTGAATGTTTTATATTCGTATTGAAACAAGTTTTAATGACTTTCTCTGTCTGTAGCAACGGAACATTCACCTTTTCTCTGCATGTGTTAATGCGCTGTGGGACAGTTGAGCATACTGGAAAAGTAGGCCTATATTTTTGTGTTATGGTTGAGTTGACTATGCTATGGTGTTTAATGAGGTTGGTAACTAACTAACATGCTTGGTTTCTTTTGAAAAGGGACCAGGCCAGCCACTGTTTTCATGTGATTGATAAGCATTTCTTTATTGTTTCCTGTTGTTTGATTAGGTTTGTTGTTGTGTGGTTCATTTTGTCATTCATGTGCCACATTTCATAGTAGCATTTTTATTTTATTTTTCTTGACTAAGGGTTGCCATTTATGCTGGTGGTTCTCCTCCCTAACGTCTCAGGTTACTATTGTAACCATAGTTCCCTGAGAACAGGGAACGAGACGATGCGTCGATCGACGCCATGGGAACGCCCCCAGCGTGACTGCGTCTGAAGCATCTATGTCAACTAGTCCAATGGAAAGAATGAGCGTCACGGGCGGGTGACGTCATGACCAGGAAATGATAAAAGCACATCCGGTGCAAACCGGCATTAGCTTCGAAAATTGCCGAAGCAAGCCGATCACAGGGATGCAGGAAGTATGGCAGGGTGACGCATCGTCTCGTTCCCTGTTCTCAGGGAACTATGGTTACAATAGTAACCTGAGACGTTCCCTTACGAAGGGAACTCAACGATGCGTCGATCGACGCCATGGGAACGAGAATACCCAAAGCGCCAGAATTCCAAGTACCTGAGTGTTAGTCTGTTGTAACTAAGCACTAAGCACCTGAGAACCTGGGGCAGCATCCAGGTCCAGGCAGTAAAACCTAATGAATGTGAGCGGTGAGGACCAGCCTGCCGCATCACACACGTCTTGAAGAGAAACTCCAAGTAATAAGGCTTTAGAGGCCGCCATACCCCTCGTAGAGTGAGCTCTGACCGCCAAAGGACACGGCTGGTCAGAGTACTCGTATGCAAGTGAAATAGCCTCAACTATCCACTTACTAATCGTCTGTTTAGAAGCAGGAAGACCCTTCTCAGGTGATCCAAGCAAATAAATAACTGGTCGGACTTCCTCATTGAAGATGTCCGATAAACATAAGTATCCAGTGCTCGCACTGGACACAAGAGGTTCAGCCTTTCCTGGTCCGCAGTGTGCCACGAAGGAAACGTGAAATCAGGGGGTCTCGACCCAACGATGTACCCCCCACAGGGCGTGGTAAGCCGCAATGGCCGCCACGTAGACCTAAAGCGTGGAAGGACATAGACCTGACGTAAAGCGCTCCTGCAGGAACTCGAGTACTGTGTTCACAGAACAGTTAACCGGATCCCACTGATGTCGGTGACACCATACAGAAAAAACTTTCCATTTAAGCGCATATAGTTTCCTAGTAGCTGGAGCTCTGGAGCTTAGAATGGTCTCAACAACCTCAGTTGAGAGACCACTCTCTATGAGTTGGGCCCCCTCAGAGGCCAAACCCACAGGTTCCAAATCTCCGGTCGGGGGTTTTGAAATATTGTGCCCCCGGCCTGAGACAGAAGGTCTCTCCTGATCGGGATTTCTCCAAGGGAGGACCGTCTAAGAGATGGATCAGGTCCGCAAACCAGATCCGACTCGGCCAGCGTGGTGCTACTAGCAGTAGGCTTATTCCGTACTGGCGAACTCGCTCCAGAACTCCTGGGTGCAGAGCAACAGGGGGAAATGCGTACAGACGTAGCCTCGGCCACGTCTGCACCATAGCATCCAGCCCAGGGGGCTGGGTGAGTAAGGGAGAACCAAAGTGGACAGTGCGTCGTATGCTGAGACGCAAACAGATCCCCCTCTGCTTGGCCGTAAAACTCCCAAATAATCCCCTGGCCTCAGCTCCTGCCTCGACAGGATGCCTGCTCCAATATTTTGGTCCCCAGGAATATACACTGCCCTCAGGGAGAGTACCTTCCCCAGAGACCACAGGAGGATCCTCAGACCCCCCTGACGGTTCAGATAAGAGACCACCGATGTGTTGTCTGTACGGACGAGCACATGATGACCCCTCAGGTCTGGGAGGAATTGCTTCAACGCATTGAAGACAGCCATCATCTCCAGGCAATTTATGTGCCACGAGAGATGATGACTCTTCCACAGACCCTGAACCGAGCGGCCTTCCATTACCGCTCCCCAGCCGGTGAGGGAAGCATCTGTCGAGATAGTAACTCGATGGCAAAGAGCTCCAAACACCGGACCCTGGGTTAAGAACCAGTGCTTCCTCCATATAACTAAGGCACGAAGGCAACGCCGCGTGACCTTGATCATACGAAGTGGGTTTCCCCTCGGGGAGAACCCTCTGGTCCTGAGCCACCACTGTAAAGGCCTCATGTACAGCAGGCCAAAAGGTATCCCGTTGGACGCTGCTGCCAAAAGACCCAACAGTCTCCCGAACTGTTTTACAGTGTGTGACTGGCCTAGCTTCAGCTCTTTTGTGGCTGACAGGATAGCAGCTACACGAACGGGCGATAGGGTGGCCCGCATCGTCACTGAATCCCATACCACACCAAGAAAAGTGGTTCTCTGTACTGGAGAAAGCACACTCTTCTTGGTATTGAGCCTCAACCCCAACATCTGCATATGAGCGAGAACGACACCTCGGTGCCGAACCGCCAACTGCTCTGATTCCGCTAGAATCAGCCAGTCGTCGATGTAGCTCAGAATACGTATGCCCTGCAGCCTGAGCGGGGCTAGAGCTGCATCTACGCATTTCGTGAACGTGCGGGGTGATAGAGCTAGACCGAAAGGAAGTACCCAATACTGGTATTCTTTGCCCCCGAAAGAAAACCTTAGGAACCTCCTGTGCTGAGGGAGGATGGAGACATGGAAGTAAGCGTCCTTCAGATCTATCGTGACAAACCAGTCCTCGGATCTGATTTGAGTCACGATCTGTTTGAGTGTCAGCATCTAGAACTTGAGTTCCTGTACTGAACGATTTAACAGACGAAGAACTAAAATGGGACGCAACTCTCCATCCTTTTTTGGAACAATGAAATAACGGCTGTAAAAACCCGACCTCGGTCGGGTGAGTACCCCTGTTCTATAGCTTCTTTCGCTAACAGGGCCTTTACCTCTTGCTTCATTACCAGAGCCTGCTCGGGATGCACCACTCTGGGCAACACCCCGCTGTAACGAGGAGGACGTGAACCAAACAGGATTCTGTATCCTTTCTCTACAATCTGCAGGACCCAACGAGAAATATTCGGCAGAAGCTTCCACGCTGCCAGAAAATTTACTAAGGGAACCAGCCTCTCGAGGCTGGTCTCTGGTGTTAACGAGACAGCCAGTCCCGGAGCCTGAAACATAATGGCAGGAACTACCTCAACTGGCTGCTCTAAAACCCCCCTCAGAGGGCGCGAAACCGATGCAGTGCCGCAGCATAGCATCAGCGACTCGCTGGAGACCGCTGCGCCCCGAAGCACCAAGGGTGACGGGGTTGGCAGAACGGTCCCGTGAGGACCCCGAAGTGGAACGGGCACCGTATTCTGAGGTGTACACCGCTCCACTTCGGTCGGGGCTGTCCTCTTCGGTCGGGGCTGTCCTCACAGGTCTGACGCCAGTGACGTCAGGACCTCTTTTTTTTTTTTTTTTTCTTTTTGAGCCGAAGTCTTCTTCGCCTGAAGAACGGTCCTCAGATCCGGCTTCGACTTAGCAGACTTCGACTGAGAGTGTTGCGCCTGTTTCCATTGTTTATGTGGAGGTGCACCATAAGTGTCTCTCAGTAGCTACCAAGGCTGCCATAGACCGCCCAATAGCTCTGGCGGTCTCCTTAGTAGCCCTGAGAGAAAGATCGGTAGCACGACGAAGTTCTCGAATATCGTCATGAGTAATTCCCTCACTACTATCCAGATCCCCCAGCAGGTCAGCTTGATATGCCTGTAGCACTGCCATTGTATGCAGACATGCTCCAGCTTGACCTGCTGCCGTATAAGCTTTGCCCACTAAAACCGAGGTGGCTTTAAGCGGTCTAGTGGGCAAAGCCGAGGCTTTCAGGGACGATGCGGGACCAGGCGTCGCCTCATAACCATACTCTTTTAGCCCTCTTATTCTCGAATAAGTGTTAACTTGAGGGCTAAAAAGTCGTGAAGAGTAAGGTTTATTCCACGATTTCGATATTTCATTGTGAAGATCGGGAAAAAAGGGAAGCTCTCGTGGTGGAGATAATGTAGTGGATGATAAAAAGCGCTCATCTAATTTACTTTTAGGACGAGCGCCTTTATTCTCAGATGGGCATACAATATTTAATTTTTCTACAGCCCGTGACATAACATCCACCAGCTCATCATATGCTGGGGAAATAAATTGTGAATCTTTTTCCCCCCTGTGTGTGCTTTCACTCTCCATACTCATAACATCGACCTCCTCGGAGGAAGAGCATTGAAGTAATGGAGGGCTCTCTCCCCGGGCGGAAGAAACCACAGAGCGTGCTTCCGACACCGGGGGGAGAGCGCTGGATCTTCCGGGTAAGGAAGGAGAAAAGGCCAAGGGACCCGTCTCCAACCCCTCCGAAAGATCCTTCTGCGATCCCCAGGAATGCATTCTCCGCGCCGCCTCGGCAGACGCGGGTCCTGATCCCTGAGGATCGCGAGCCTGCCCACTCTTTACATCAAAGAGTGACAGGCAAGAGCGGAGCATGCGGAGCGGTAGCATTTCACAGTGTTGACACTCAGCCTCCTCGAAGGCTGAGACCGCATGCTCCCCTCCCAAACAAATGACACAAAGCTCGTGTGGGTCCCCACCCGTTAAATAACGCGGGCAGGGAGGAACACACTGCTTGTACACTTGTTTCGCCATAACGTTTCCGAATAAATTGCAACAGACAACAATAAATAGACAGAGACAGTATAACACAGATCGCTTGCTGAGGCAACAGAAGCTAATGCCGGTTTGCACCGGATGTGCTTTTATCATTTCCTGGTCATGACGTCACCCGCCCGTGACGCTCATTCTTTCCATTGGACTAGTTGACATAGATGCTTCAGACGCAGTCACGCTGGGGGCGTTCCCATGGCGTCGATCGACGCATCGTTGAGTTCCCTTCGTAAGGGAACTATGTTTTCTGTGTAGGTTATCCTTGTAAAAGGCCGGATCCATGCTGATGCTTTGCCCCTTCTCTTCAGGGGACCCCACTGGGAGAGACATTGTATTGGTGTGTACTTATAACTACAACACGGTGTGATATTTGTAGTGGTATCTAAAGATCTTAGGTGTGTAGAGCTTGCTGTGGTGCATGCTTCGACTGGTGCTGGGTTGCTGTCTCCTGTTTCTGTCTCCCCAGGGGCCTCCTGAGCAGGGGTTTTGCATTGGCTGATCCGACCTTCCTAGATTGAGGAAAATCCACCAGTCATTTATTCCAGCATTTATTCCAGATCCGGTTTAATAACTTTTCTACGTCTTTTTTAACTAAAATATATAATAAATTTGGAATACATTTATATATCTGCCTCTTCTTTACTGTCCCTTTGCGGGGATAAACATATTATTAGCCACACTACATTCATAGGAAGATTTGTGGTTCCTCCTGCCCATCATCAGGGGGTGGCGTAGTCAGACTTGAAATAAGGTATACTGCACGAGTGTACTACACTACCTTTCATAATGTAGGCCCAATTTTGGGTACTATCTGAAAGCAGAAAACCGTATCATAGAAGAACACAAATAACAGGCTTTGTTTTATTACAGATAACTTATATAATGCTCCAATTGTAGTTGATGATTAAATTAACTTTCTGTAAAGTCTTGTTTTTGAAACCAGAGCAGAGAGCTATTGGAAGCGCTTGTCATTGGATATAATCAAATCAAATCACATTTATTTGTATAGTGCTTTTCACAATACAAATCGTTTTAAAGCAGCTTTACACAAGTCACAAAGTGTCTATGAAAATGTCTTTAATATATTAATGTTTTACATTTACAGTTTTAACTTCTAGTTAGAGAGACAAATATTATTTCACATAGCATTACCGTTGCGGCATGTGTATAATTACTGTGATTCAAAATTAAAACCATAGCTATATTGCCCCTCTCAAATTCATCAAATCAAAGGGGTTCTAAAGAGTAATTTAAATATATATATAATTTATGAAAACATTTAATTTAGTATAGTTTAACTATAGTTTAATTGATCCCCCGGTGAGCAAGCCAAAGGCGACAGTGGTAAGGAACCAAAACTCCATTTAGCCATTTTAAAAGCATTTAGGCATTTTAGAGTTAAGTCCCCGTGAACCGGAAGTAACAAACGACTTTCCTCCAGTGTTGTGATATATTTCCAAGTGAAACAGAATATTGAATAGAGTGCAGGGTTTTACTTCTGCGCTCCTCCTCTCCATCTCTCGCTCATAGCAGACTAGCGGTTTTAGGAGAGTTGCCATGCCCTCGCGCCATAGCACATGACAGGAAGAGAAGAGAAGTCATTTCGAGGGGGGAGGGAACTCAGGGAAGGGTAAAGTATTTGATTAAAGATTATAAGGGTACAAGATTTTTTTTTTAAACGAATGAAGTGCACAGATAAATCATTTATAATAAACGCTACAATATTACATATAAAAATACGAATTGTAAAATTAGATTTCATGGCGACTTTAAAGCCCCTACAGCGATTGGCAACTTAAATTTGAAAGACAAAGTGGTCTTAACTCCGTCTCTGCACCATTCAATCAGTAATTTCCAGTTGCTCCACAATGACAGCTCTTTTCTGTACGCCCTTCAGTGAGTTTGCACTTAAAATTAAAAATAGTTGCTACACTTTTGTCACAGGTCGGGGGGGCCAAGCCAGACTGCACCCACCCCTCAAACCCAGGACCACCTCGAGGAGCGTACCAGAGACCAGGCAGACACGAAGAATTTCTAAAAGTAACAATCTTTATTGAATAAAAGCACGAATTAAAAGTCTTAAGGCTTCGTTTCTCTTTCCAGGGAGGAGGAGGCCGAGGAGTTCACTGCGAGGGCCCGGGTGACTGGCTGCCACAGAGGAGGAAGGAATCAAACGCCCGTCCGGCGTGCAGGTAAGTACCGGGGTAAGTAGACCCTTTTCGGCGTAATACAGGCGGGCGGCGACCCGTGCAAACCAGGGCCGGGGCCACGGGTCAGGAGGGGAGTCTTTCCACAGGACAGGTGGGTAGCAGGTAAGTTTTTCCCAAGCGTCACTATTCGGTAGATGACCAGCACAGGGGGCGATGGAGTCCAGGAGGGGGACTCGCTGCCGTCCAGGTAGGTAGTCGGGTAGGCAGATCCTCTCCGTGTTGGGTGCTCTCCCCCGTAACGTCACTGAGCAGCAGATGTGAGAAGTTTATAGGTTCAATTTTGTTTCAGTAAAGTAAGGACTGGGTTACTCCACACAGGCACTAGGGCTGGAATGTGTCTCTCCTCCGACCGGGCAGCACACACAAAGGCGGTGGCAGGAGAATGGCTGGGCTGGGTGGTTCCCACGGCAACACTGAGGCTGGGGTGTGTTCCTCCTCCAAACAGACGGTACACAGGAAGACGGCGGCAGAAGAACGTTCTATTTAAATAGACAAGACAAGTTAAGCAAGACAATGGCTGGGCTGGATTGCTCCACACAAGCACTAAGGCTGGGATGTGTCTCTCCTCCGACCAGGCAGCACACACAGAGGCAGTGGCAGGAGAATCTTAAATAGACGGAACGTTTAATACAAGAGCGAACATGATCCTTTCATATAATGGAGACTCAGGCTTACGGCTTGGCTGGGTGGTTCCCACGACAACACTAAGGCGGGGGTGTGTTTCTCCTCCAAACAGGCAGTACACACGAAGACAGCGGCAGAAGAACATTCTATTTAAATAGACAAGACAAGTTAAACAGGACAATCACACTCTTCTCTCATATCACTGGACCTGGTGGCCGAAATGGAACATGCACATTCAACCTGATGGCTTTGCTCCGCAACACTGGGCGAGGACGTGGACTGGAGAATACTAGCGGTTAAATAAACGTGTACATCCACACACTGCAACTTCACTTCAAGTCCAATACTGTGTGACACTTCAATTCGGGCACCGCAATCCACTCTCAAACCTTCGTGCAATAAGGCCAGCACTCACCCACTGTTCAATCCCTCCACTGTTGCGCTGAATCAATACTCAGAAGCTGAAGAGATGCAGAGGACTTCACACCACATGGAACACAGCGTCTTCACCACTCTTTCACACTCAGCAGAAGATATCAAGGTTTCACAGATGAATCAGTTCACACTCTTGGTGGAATTTATATTTGTAGTCATTACACTTCACAATTCCTTATTCAGTTCAATACACAGCATGCATTCACACGGATCCAGTGTTTCATTACTTATCTTTCTCTCTCGAGTGATGACATTATCCAATTTTGACTCAATCTCCACAGTACATTCACTTCACATCCCATTCACGTTCCAGCTTGTACTCACACAACCACCGTTGCACCCCTTTCCAGTCAGATCCTCACAGCCGCTCCAAAAATCCCAGCAAATCCAAGCCACTGCCAAAAGAATCGATTTCTCCCGGGGAAATACCACACCCGAATGCGTTTTCCTTTTCCTTTTAACTGCTTCTCTAGGCCGTGTTTCCCAATCACAAATCCCCACACCAAACGCCCGCACCTGGTACCGCTTAGCTAATCAGCTGCCACTGTCATGGCAACTGACAACAACGAACCCGCACGGTGTGTCAGTGAAATCATCCCGGGGGGAAACACACTCCCAGCGGAAATTGGTTCCGCTGGATTTGTCACCTTGTGACACTTTTGCTCTGTGTGCTGTGAGGAATGTACCAGATAGGAAGGAAAAGTTGATAGAGGCTCTATCAGAGTTTCTCTGTCCTCCATGACTTCCACAAACATTTAAAACTGCACGAATAATGGTAATTGTGTTGCTAATGTACCTGACTTTCCAGTAGATGCAGGAGCCCTTAGGACTCCCTTCATTTGTGAAAGCAGGAATTCCTTATCATTTTTTAGCTCACTGTTGGCCTCTTCCAGGTATTTAATGCGGTCCTAAAGGTGTTCAATCTTCTATCGATTCATCTTGGTCTGTTCTTTTAGTTTGGCCAACTCCAACATTCCTGTTGGTGACACTGCACATTTTTTAAGTTTTTTTTTTTGTACATATATTCTCCAATCCCAAGAATGTCCCTTGCTCAGAGCCTAGCAATGTTGTCAATAATTAAGTTGTAAATAAAATGTAATTTCTTAAACTGAAAGATCCTTCCACTTAATAAGACCTCAATGTATCAGCTAAAGTTGCAAGGATTATTTTGGTTTTGCATGTATCTGCATTTTGAACCTTCTTTCCTTATTGACTGCAACCACTTGACTTTTCAACGAAAACTAAATTTCTATAATTGTGTTCTGCTGAAGAAAGCAAGTCACTGACACCTGGGATTGCCTGGGGTGAGTAATTTATCAGCAAATTTTCATTTTTAGGTGGGCTATTCCTTTAAAAGCATATGTCCTGGTGTGCTTAAAACAGAGTGCATCAATTTAAATGCATGTTGCAAAATAAAAGCCAAGCACTTGCAAAAGAAACTGAGACAGAAATATATTATATTATATGTATAAAATAAAATAATATATTAATCCATGATGTAATAATAATAATAATAATAATAATAATAACAAAAACATAAATAATATGTATTATTATTATTATTATTATTATTATTATTATTAGACACAATTTTGACACAATAAACTAAACTAAACTTTTTTGAACTTTGGTATATAAAACTGTAAAATTACTTGTATTTGCACTGATTAGTGCAATTTTAATATTGGGACAACACTGATTTATTATGCTAAAATATAAAAAAAACATACAATATCTACAAAATAATACAAATAGGTAATATGATGTGCCACAATCACCCACATGAAGATTGAACACATTTTGGCAATCTGCTAACAAAGTGGCTAGAACACATTTACTAATGGCAGCTTTAAATTTCAAGCACTGGTTGTTAAAGTATTAACACCAAAATTACTTACATAATTTCCTCGGGGAATATTTGACAGTTTTCTTTCTCTTTGGCACAACAGGGACCTCATCCATATCCACATCTTGTTGTAGGCCCTCATTCGCAATTGCATCATCCACAACTTGTACATCTTCTTTACCTTCCTTGGCCTCCATCCCCCCCACCATGTGCTCTTTTGCTGCAACGAGTTTTCATCTAAATAAAGTTGTGCAAAGCAAAGAAAACAAACACCATGTCATGTCAGCTAACGTTACATTTGTAAAATAACAGTTCCCTTTCGTTGTCACTCCGAGTTACATCGGATGACGACGAATGGGGTTTCGCTTAGAAAGCCAATCAACTTCAAGTATACAAAACGAGCCAATGGCAAAGAAATGCCATGGGTCTGCGGGATTTGCATGGCGTGACTCCGCCCTACCTCGTGGGTATAAAAGGAGGACGCTGGCAACATGCAGATATGTTTTCGCTTCGGAGCCAAGTTAATTCTTCACTCCACAAGCCATCTCTGAACTGTCAGCTTCTTACAGACGAGCGAGATTCTCCGGTGTTGGTGTGACGGCGATCCTCCAGCGAGTGCACACTTCCTGCTAATCTGTGCAGTGGTTTGCCAGTGAGTGTGTTTTCTCCCTGGGCGCTTCAACACACACAGAGTTTTTCCTCTCACAAAAGAGCTTCCACACGGCACATCTTTTTAAAGATGCCTCGCCTGTGCACTTCTGGTTGCGGTAGACTCGTGTCTGACACTGATGGGCACGAGCGCTGTCTGGTGTGTTTGGGCATTGATCACGCTAGAGCAGCGTTCGTGGATGACTCATGTTCTCTCTGTGGGAACATGACCATCGCAACACTACGGTCGAGCCTCAGTGATCTCGCAAGAGTGAGAGTCCCCTCATCCACACCCCGATCTAATATCTTCACGAGAGGTACTACTTCGGCTGGTGGCCAGGGTGACCTGAGGGTGACGGTGTGGAACAAGGCGCCGACTATCCGTCCGTGCCCCACGCCCCCCCCACCCCCCTCTCCAGTGTTGCAACCCGCAAACGTTCAGGGGATTTCAGCGGGACCATCTTTGGATGCCCCGTGGGTTTCCTTTGGCGCTCCAGAGGAAGACGCCATGTCTATTGCAGCATCACAAGGTGGGCCTGACTCATCTGGAAGTGAGGACTCGTCACAGCTGCCACCTTCTGGTGTGCATACGGCTGTGCCTGAGTCTGATCCAGAGATGACAGCCATGCTTCCCCGGGCAGCCGCGAGCATTGGTTTAGAGTGGTCTCCTCCACCCTGTCCCGAGTGCTCGCGGCTGGACTATTGGTTTTTGGGTGCGGGTGCCGACTCCCGTCCGTGGCCAACCCTAACACCTTTCTTCCTGGATGTGCATGATGAAATCTCAAAGTCCTGGAAGACCTCCATGTCTTCCCGCGACCGCTCGCTGATCTCATCCGCCTTTCCTCCCCTCGATGGGGCAGCTGCCCGTGGGTACACTGGGATGCCCCCTGTTGAACGCTCTGTTGCGATGCAACTGTGTCCTCAGAGTGCTTCTTCTCGCGGTGAACCTAAGCACCCATCCAAGGCCTGTAGGTTTTCGTCTACTCTGGTGGCGAAATCCCGGCTGCTCGACTCTCCCATGTCCCAGGCCAGCCTCTTCGGCGGTGCGGTTGAGGATTTCGCCCAACAATTCTCAACCACCCAGAAACAGACTGGGGCTATTAAGCACATTCTGCCCCTACGGCCCGCTGCTGCATCCACCCAGCCGGCCGGGCAGAATACTCAGTCTGTTCGCCGCCGAGGGCGTCCTCCCGCGGCTCCTGCCCGGCCCAAGCAGCAGTCTTCACCTGGGCCAGGTCGTGGAGGAAGCCGCAGGAAGACGCTCCAGCCCTCTCCAGCCCCGCCCCCCACTAAACGCCGGGCCAAGCGGCGCTCCTGAGATGGGCTGCTCAAGGATGAATGTCACCTTTCAGGAGAGGGTAGCAGGACCTCTCCTTCCACCGGTGGAGGGCCGGGAGAGAATCTCTCCACTCCCTGCTGCTCACCCTCGGGTGGGTGGCACCTTATTGTGGTAAAGAAAGAAGTGACACCCTCATCCCTGAGCATACAGAGTTCTCGGACGACACGGTGCGCTGCCTCTGAGCCGTGCACCCCTCGTCCCCCTCTGTCCCAGAGCCGGATGACAGTGCGTGCCGTCCCCGGACCGTACCGCTCTCATCCCCTCTGTCGCCAGACCCCCGCGGAACGTTCGTCCTTCCCTGGCCTCCTCTGTCAGGTCGCGGCTAATGACCGTGCCCCCACACCGGGCCGCTATGCCGTCCACGTCCGGGCCGGTCATTCCGCCTCGCTGCCCCACCGAGGGGACGCCTGTGGTTTGCATGACCCTGCTGGTGCAGTTCTTGGGAGCCTGGCTAGAGCTTCCCAACCTGTCCCGCTGGGTCGCCCGAACTACCAGGCTCGGCTACGCGATTCAGTTTGCGCAGTCTCCTCCCCACTTCAGGGGAGTTCGCTCCACTATGGTCGGTGGCTATGCCCCTATCATGAGAGCGGAGGTTGCCACCCTGCTGGCGAAGGGTGCGATCGAGACTGTCGCTCCAGCCGAAATGATGTCCGGGTTCTACAGAGCCTACTTGATTGTCCCGAAGAAATCCGGTGGGTTACGGCCGATCCTGGACCTGCGAGTTCTGAACCGCTCCCTTCACAGGCTGGCGTTCAAGATGCTCATGGCCAAACGCATTTTCGAATGTGTGCGGCCCCAGGATTGGTTTGCAGCGATCGACCTGAAGGACGCCTACTTCCATGTCTCCATTCTCCCTCGACACAGACCGTTTACCTCGACGACTGACTGATAATAATAATAATAATAATAATAAAAGATTTTATTTGTAAAGCACTTTTCATACAAGAATCTCAAAGTGCTACAGAAACCACATAGACCAAATCTAAAATTTCTAGAATCTAAAATCAGAACAAATAAAATACATAAGAGGCAATAGACAGCTAAAAATGGATTATTTAGTGTAAAGGAATTAACAAAGCCTATGTATCACTTAAAAAACACCTGCCTGAACAAAATAGTTTTTAGCTCTTTTTTAAAATTGTCCACAGGCTGGGGTTTTCGCAGATGTTCAGGTAGGGAGTTCCAGATGCGAGGAGCAGCACAGCAAAAAGCTCGATCTCCCATGGTACATAGTCTTGAGCGTGGCTGATGGAGGAGGTGATACTAGCTCACTCTCGAGATCAGGTTTTTGTCCACTCATGTCCGCGCAGCTTACGAGAGAGCGCGCGCAGTCACTGCTGACTTGCCTGAGACAATTCGAGGGCAAGTGTGCGTTTCCACTGAAGTTATTTCAGAGGCTCCTGGGGCATGGCATCTGCAGCCGTGGCAACGCCGCTCAGATTGCTTCATATGAGACCGCTTCAGCTCTGGCTTCGCGACCGAGTCCCGAGGTGGGCATGGCAACACGGCACCCTCCAAGTACCAGTTACTACGACCTGCCGTCAGACTTTCACCCCGTGGTCAAACCTCAGTTTTCTACGGGCCGGAGTGCCCCTGGAACGAGCTTCCCGGCATATTGTTGTCTCAACAGATGCCTCCACCACGGGCTGGGGCACCATGTGCAATGGACATGCTGCCGCGGGCTCCTGGACAGGACCCCAGCGCCTTTGGCATGTCAGTTGCCTCGAGTTGCTGGCTGCACGCCTTGGCCTGCACCGCTTCCGAGCGCTGCTCAAGGGTCAACACGTACTAGTCCGATCAGACAATACCGCCACTGTAGCGTACTTCAACCATCAAGGTGGTCTACACTCTCACAGTATGTCGCAACTCGCCCACCACCTCCTCATATGGAGTCAGAAGCATATGAGGTCGCTTTGAGCCATTTATATCCCCGGAGCCCTGAACTGTGCAGCCGATGAGCTCTCACCGCATTCTCCCGGGAGAATGGCGACTCCATCCCCAGTCTGTTCAGCTGATTTGGTACCAGTTCGGGGACACACACATAGATCTGTTTGCCTCTCACGACTCGACCCATTGCGCCCTGTATTATTCCCTGACTGAGGGCACGCTCGGCACGGATGCACTAGCGCACAGCTGGCCGCAGGGCCTCCGCAAATAGTGAGACCCCCAGAGATGTTCGATCAGTGTCGTGCTTTCCTTCCTGCAAGAAGGGTTGGAGCGAAGGCTGTCTCCCTCCACCCTGAAAGTGTACGTTGCTGCTATTGCCGCACATTACGATGCAGTCGAAGGTAAGTCCGTGAGAAAGCACGACCTGATCGTCAGGTTCCTGAGAGGAGCGAGGAGACTGAATCCTCCTCGCCCTCCTCTTGTTCCCTCTTGGAACCTCTCAGTGGTTCTAACTGCCCTACAGAGTGCTCCCTTTGAGCCTCTGCAAACAGTGGAGCTTAACCCTCTGAGGTCTGAGGGATTTTCTGGGTCCTGGAGGTGTTCTGACATGCTCTGACATTTGTGCTTTTTTTAGTTATTTATAAACATGTTAATGGCAAAGGTGTAAATTCACTCTATATAGCACAAACGGGGCTACCGTAATATGTGAGCAACATGCATGTACATGTTTGTATTTTTAAGATAATAATGTTTATGCGTGGTTTGTGAAAAAACAAAAAACAAATGTCACTGAAATAAGGTCATAAAACCCATAGTGATTATTTCTTCACAAGACTTTTGAAAATTGTATCACGTAGCCTAGAATATTTGCTCCAAAACTATGTGAAAATCATCCTGCATACTCATTTAGATAAGACAATATATTGATTTAAAATTTGTATGACGTGTTTTGTGTGAGAAAGCTTTATGCGAAGGGGCGTGGATCTCTCATTAATATGAATGCATTTTACAGCTGAGAAAGACAAAGACCCTCCACTAATGGCCCTATTAGGGGCTATCAGGCCCTATCATCATGAGAAGCCTTGCACAAAGAATGAGGAGAAATTAAAAAAAGAATGGCTTTTAGATTGTCTGGATTTATTTACAACACAACATAATCCAAAGATACACAACAAAGGACAAAAAGCACATTAGTAAACACACTGAAGTAAAGACAAAGACTTAAACAGTCACACACCTTTGTGCCATTCCTGAAACATAGTAGCCTACATACCTGTCATGTCCAAGGTGTTTGACTTTTCATTTTACCATGTTCATGTACAGAGACTCATGTGAATGTTGAAGTCAGCAGGACTCATCCAGTGGCATCTGGTCCCTTTCTAAAAAATAAAATAAATAAACACCTGTAAACATGTTGATATCAAGACAAACTATAGGGCTGCACGATTCTGGGAATACATTTTAGATTTTTCACTCACACACACATATACATATATATATATACACACACAATATATATATATATATTGCCGTTCAAAGGTTTGGGGTCGGTATGATTTTTAATGTTTTTAAAAGAAGTCACGTATGCTCACAAAGGCTGCATTTATTTGAGTAAAAATACAAAACAAACCCTAATCAGCTGTTTTCTATGTAAATATATAGTAAAGTGTAATTTATTCCTGTGATCATTACTCCAGTCTTCAGTGTCACATGATCCTTCAGAAATCAGTATTATATGATGATTTGATGCTCAAGAAACATTTTTCATTATCATTAATGTTGAAAACAGTTATTTACATTTTTATTTCAGGATTCTTTGATGAATAGAAAGTTCAAAAGAACAGCATTTATCTGAAAAATAATCTAATCATAAGTGACTTCTTTTAAAAACATTAAAAATCTTACCGACCCCAAACTTTTGAACGGCAGTGTATATATGTATATGTATTTTGTAAATATATATAGGAACATCTAGTTTGTTGTGCCTTGTATATAGGCATGTGTAGGGCAGCATAAAATAATAACAATAGCCTAGATAGCAGGCAGCCTATAAATCGTTAAAAATGAACACTTTTCAGTAACACTACACTAGACAAACATATATTGTTTATCATATGTTACTTCAAATATTTCTATTCGTTATGAAATGTTTGTATGAGAGTTTGTCGTAAAGCCTAATGTGTGGCGTGTTTTGCTTTTCAAACACACAGCGCGACTCAGACCCAAACTCAGCGCGTGCAGCGATCGAGCCGCTCCAAACTATGAAACATTGTTGTTACATTATACATCTACGTTTGAGCAGATATCCACAAACACAGTATTTAACAGTAAACACAGGTCTAAACATTAAAATATTCACCATATTAGAATAAACACTCATACTAGCATAGGCCTACTTTTATCTGATTTCATAACATTTTAGGCTGCACCAGTTTGAGTTTAGTAGCTACAATGTAAAGTTTATGCAACAATAAAACACTTACGATTATGTCTCTTACCTTAAAAATTGTTCTCATAATAAAAATGTGTCCTTCTTAGGTAAATCCAAGGTAAATCCACAGCACAAACAGTCTTCCAAACTGATGAAAAGTAGAGACATACTGGAGTCGCTGATTCTTTGTTTAGAGCTGATGAGGGCGTTAACAGCTGTGCGTTCCTTCACGTGGATCATTTGAATGAGAACAGCTGCGCGAGTGGGGGTGTGGTCAAATTAAAGTTAATGAGCTCGGGCTGGAGAAACTGTAGATGTTGTTGCTTTCATACGGATTTCTTAAACCGATAATATTTGTTTTTGATATGATTTACTTCATTTAAAAAAGGAGACTTTGAACTTTGTAAAGACATTACTTTCATGTGTGGGTGGCAAGTATTGGCTGAGTTACAGATCAGTTTCTGTCGCGTTTCAGAATGAACTTCACATTGAGAGAGAAGACAGAACGTGCATCATGTTTTTTTTCTTTATTTTACGAAAAACAACTTTTTGTTTTTATTATTAGTGTACACAAAAAAAAGAAGACATTTAACAGTTTTTAAAAATGTATAACACTTGTCTGTATGACAAAAATCGACAGAGTTATTTGAGTTTCTTTTGCACTGATAAGAAAAAAAGCCAGACTATCGCGCCGGCGCGATAGCCGACCTCAGAGGGTTAAGTTCCTGTCAATGAAGACAGCGCTCCTGGTTGCATTGGCCTCCATCAAGAGGGTAGGGGACCTGCACGCATTCTCCGTTGACGAAGCATGCCTGGAATTCGGGCCGGCTTACTCTAACGTGATCTTGAGACCCCGGCCTGGATATGTGCCCAAGGTTCCCACCACTCCCTTCCGGGACCAGGTGGTGAAACTGCAAGCGCTGCCCCTGGAGGAGGCAGACCCAGCCTTGGCACTGCTCTGTCCAGTACGCGCCCTCCGTGCCTATGTAGGACCTCAGACCAGCTCTTTGTCTGTTATGGTGGGAAGCTGAAGGGAAAGGCTCTCTCCAAGCAAAGGCTGTCTCACTGGATAGTAGACGCCATTGCTTTGGCATACCAACAGCAAGGTCGACCGTGCCCCCTTGGTGTGACGGCTCACTCCACCCGGCCTCCTCTTGGGCTCTAGCGCATGGCGCCTCGCTAACAGACATCTGCAGAGCTGCAGGCTGGGTGACACCTAACACATTTGCCAGATTCTATAATCTCCGAGTGGAGTCTGTATCCTCTCATGTATTCGCTTCAACCAGCTAGTACCGGACCCGCTCAGGTGTCTTCGCTTGCTCGCCATTCCACTCCATGGACTGGATACGTGCGATATTCTCCTCAGGTGAGCTTCTCCGAAAGCCTTGAGTTCCTCCAGCACTGCTGACGTCGAAGCCAGTGTTTATTGCCTGCGCGTTGGCTAGGTGCCCTCCGTGTGGATGTTCCCCCCTCTGGGCGACCCCCACATGTGTATTTCCACTGTAAGCCTCTCTGAGCATGTGTCTTTCCCTTGGCAAGCCACCTTGCCACCCCTGGGGTTGAAATATTCCACCTGCGGCTGGACACCCCAGTGTTCTCGGTTACGTATGTAACCCTTGTTCCCTGAGTAGGGAACGGAGACGTTACGTCTTCCTGCCACTTCCGCTGTACTGTGGGGATCGCCTGAGCTCAGTCTTGGCTCCTCAGCGAAGAAACATATCTGCATGTTGCCGGCGTCCTCCTTTTATACCCACGAGGTAGGGCGGAGTTACGCCATGCAAATTCCGCAGACCCTTGGCATTTCTTTGCCATTGGCTCGTTTTGTATACTCGAAGTTGATAGGCTTTCTAAGTGAAACCCCATTCGTCGCCATCCGACATAACGTCTCCGTTCCCTACTCGGGGAACGAGGGTGACATACGTAATCAAGACGTTCTGTACAACTTTGGGTAGCTGTATGTGTTAAAGCTAACTTACATTAAATTGCTAAACCCTAATTTTACCTAGAACGTAAAGACTGATGATGTCAATGTTCCTAAATAAAATACAAATGTTACATGTTTAGCTTACCTCAAATAGCGAACTTCGTGGGTACTAGTTTTTCTGATGCTCCTTTATGTTGTCCGTGTGGTCTGTTTTACGACAATTATAAACGAGGGACAGTCATGTCGCGTCACGCGCATCCCGCCGAAATGTAAAGTGGCACCACATTTGAATGTGGTACAGGAGGACAGAAATTGGTTGTGGCTTAGGAAGCATTACAGATGCTTGGGTTATTGCAATAACTCCTAAAAAATATTAGAAGTTATGATAACACGAAAAAAAAAAGAATAGTCCGATGGATGCAGAAACGGGGTATCCTGAAAAGTAGGATCCATTGTCCAAACTGCAATCGAAGCATGCGCCTGGAAAAATGCGATCACAACGATGGGTTACGATGGTAAGTTAGTCTGTCTGTCTGTTTGTCAATACATAAACAATTTAATGAAATGAAATCGCTATTTGAGATCTTATTTTAAACTAGACAAATACACCATACGAATCATACATGGGCCTCCCTTTACACACACACACATACATATATACATATATATATATATATATATATATATATATATATATATATATATATATATATATATATATATATATATATACACATATATATACACATATATATATATATATGTATATATACATATATATACATATATATATATATATATATACATATATATACATATATATATATATACATATATATATATGTATATATATGTATATATATATATATATATATATATGTAATATATATATATATATATATATATATATATATATACATATATATATATATATATATATATATATATGTATGTGTATATATATGTGTATATATATATATATATATATATATATATATATATATATATATACACACATAGTCCACCTGTATTGTATTAACGGCGGGAAGTCTGAAATTAGCATTAATACGTTTTGGACAGTAATAATGTGTTTTATCAAGGTTGCTCTGTATAGTATGATATTTGATATTTTCATGTGTTATACTTATCACCATTTTGCCTTCTTTTTTTTGCAGGGTTTGTAAGCGTCACAAAAGTGCCCCACTTTCTCTGCGCAAAGGCTCAATATTCACCAATTCTCACATCCCTTTGGTGAAATGGCTTGAGTTTATGTACAGGAACAGTATGTATGTATGTATGTATGTGTCACGATGCTGCGTGTGGCAAGTTCAAAAGAGTTCACAAGGGCAAGCAAATCCAAATAATTGTAGTTTATTCCAGAAGACGAAGGGAACACGCACACATGAGGGTGATACAAACAATACCGGACAACAGACAGAGCACAAGCAGGAACTTAAATACACAGGGATGATTAACAGACGACTAACAGCTGTGATGAAGGTGATTGGTGTCCATGGTGACTGATCAGTGGCGGGAAATACAGACAGGGAAACACATGTGAGGAGTGAAACTGTGACAGTATGTATGTATGTATGTATGTATTTATTTATTTATGTATTTATTTATTTAATTGACGTGCACAAAAAATAATAAATACTGTAAATGTGTCATCATTAGCCAACAAGAATATTTTGGCTGGAAAGAATGTATGTTTTAATTTTACATAATAAGAAGATCATATACTATAACATATATCATATCATGCCTACAGAGAAGCAATTAGAAATGTTCAATAAGCATTTCATTATAAACCATGTAAATCTCTGTAGGCATGATATTTTAAATATTACATTTTAAGTATATAATAAGCTTAGGGTTTACATGGTTTTAATTATACATAATAAGAAGATCATATACTATAACATATATCATATCATGCCTACAGAGAAGCAATTAGAAATGTTCAATATGCATTTCATTATAAACCATGTAAACCCTAAGCTTATTATATACTTAAAATGTAACATTTAAAATATAAAAAGATTACAGTTTGACAGGTTAAATACAAATACATGAAAGATTTGTAGTGTGAATTATACATGTGTATCAACAAAATAAAGAGGTGCTGGTTTTGTTTCGCAAAGGGTTGTTTGCTTTTACCCAGTTCAGTGACAGGAAATTATTCAATGCAACAACAGTACAATTTCAAGTGATTCTAATTTGGTGTTTTAATAATTTTTCCTTCCCTACAGGTTTGCACAAGCTTTGCAGTTGAAGCAACTTGCCATGATCACTAGCTGCGTTTACATGGTTCAATCGGAATGAAATCAATCCGATTGATGAATCCGAACACGGTGTTTACATGAACGATAAATAAAGTAATCGGGTTGATGTGCGCGTTTATATGTCACAAGATTCAAATCGGAATTGATTTTTTGACATGCGCACACTGCACGAATATGCCGCTGTTCGCGCATAACTATTCTCCTCTATTGGATAACTATTCTCCTCTATTGGTTCTTTATTTTTTTTAAACAGCAGACTTAATATTTATCCATCTCTGGTCATGATTTGGAGACGATGAGCATGAACCGCTTTGCCGTGCTGCTTATATTGATCACGCAGTAAAACCCCGCGCCCAAAACTAGTCGTCTATGGATGATAATCTTAAACAAGCACTGGTGGTACGTTGTCCTGCTTCACTTCACAGACGCTGAGTGAAATGAGAATTTTTTAATAACGGAACACTCATTTTATATTCACTTTATTCAACAGGAAGAACAGCTCGTTCCGTGCGTCATACGTCATTACGCTATTTCAACGTCTTTGCACATGCGCAGTCCTTTTAGTTTCGGTTTTCAATCCGTTCAAGTGTTTACATGTTCTCTCGATCGGATTACAAAAGGAGTAAACCACCCCTTTCAATCGGATCTAAATTTCAATCGGATCGAGCTCAATCGGATCGATTAAGGTGTTTACATGAAGGTTTTTTAGTCCGATTGAGCCGTCAATCCGATTATAAGTGTCCATGTAAACGCAGCTACTGATGGTATAGCAGGAAGCTCAAAGACACTGACAAGAATGACAAAAATACTCAGAAAGGTTGTTGCATTACTTATTAGTTGTCTGTAATCAATAAGTAAAACATTAGATTTAAATGTTTGATAAGTCAAAACCCACTGTAGACAACTGGATTCAGCATTGCTACATACTTATTTGGGACACTCAACTTTATCAAATTCCATACAAAAATGGTTACAAGTCTACTTGTGATGTGCCATTATTTCTATAGTTGAAGGTGTGCTGTGGCGAGGGACGGCCGAGGGACGTGAGAGAACGGCGCGAGGCCGGTGGTGTGATTGCTAATGAGCAACACCTGTGAAGCACACCGGTCTCGCATCTCTCACGGAGGAGCGGAAGCATAAAGGAGGAGCGACGACGTTGATGATCGAGAGAGGAACAGGCCTGTATTTTAGTTGTGTTTGGTTTTTGTATTTGTGTTTTATTTTAGCCAGCAGTCGTCTGCGAGGGGCTGCTGGCAGTTATGTTTATTTTCGGTAGCCAGCAGTCGTCCGCGAGGGGCTGCTGGCGGTATTTTGGTTTGTTTGTTTTATTTTAATAAAGTTTATTTGATTGTTCGCCGGTTCCCACCTCCTTCTTCCCTGAACATTGCTACACTGGTGCCGAAGCCCGGGAAGAGGGAGGAACGCGCTGTCAGAGAGTCCTCGCCGCTGTGGGGAATCCGCGGTGCCATCGAGCATGGTGCGCGAGTCGCCGCCGCTTGCCGTGGGCCGGAGCCTGCTGCCATCTTCCGGGCAGGGGAGGAGCAGGGAGAGGGGGACTCGCGGCCATGGACGCTCGAGGTGGTGCGCTGGAGTGAGTTGCCGGGGGGACGGTCGAGCTCGCTGCCGGCCGCCTGGGAGTTGGAGGGGCGGCTGCCGTCCGGGAGGGAGCGGGGGAGTCGCCGCCGCTCGCCGTGGGCCGGAGCCTGCTGCCGTCCACCAGAAAAGGGGAGGAGCAGGGAGCGGGGGACTCCTACCGTCTGCCCTAGAGCCCAAGGAGCCGTCGCCGTCCACCGGGCGGCGGAGGAGCGTCGAACCGTCCACCGAGGGCTACCCAGCGTCACCGCCAGGCACCGCGGAGGAGATCGCCCAGCTGGTGGGGGACCAGATGGCAGCGCGTTGTGGGAACCGGACCAAGGTTTTTTTTTGTTTTTTTTTTCCTCTCTCCCCTCTCTCGATCTGTCGCTCCTCATGCTTCCGTCTCCGTTTCCCCCGGCTTGTCGGTCCATACCCCCCAGAGATCGCCGCCGCCGGGGGGGGGGAGTAGGTACAGGCTCGTGGGTACCCCCCGGCCTGTGAGGGGCGATGGGGGTATGTGGCGAGGGACGGCCGAGGGACGTGAGAGAATGGCGCGAGGTAGCCAGGTATTTTCGGTAGTCAGCAGTCGTCCGCGAGGGGCTGCTGGCGGTATCTTGGTTTGTTTGTTTTATTTGAATAAAGTTTATTTGATTGTTCGCCGGTTCCCGCCTCCTTCTTCCCTGAACATTGCTACATGTGCATTGCTGCACTCAAGAGACTGAGGATCAGAGGAATGAGAATTGGTGGTCGATGTCGATTTGTTGTTATCGACGAGAGCAAGTTTGCCAATAAACGAAAGGTAGGCTGTTTATTTGTATGCAGCTCTACTATAACTTTACTTCACATGTATAAGTTTTGTCATGTTAGTGCAGTGCCAGTCTGAGATTATGGAGAAAATATGAAAGATAAAAAGGTCTGAGGAAAATATCTTGAAAATGAGGTTTTAGAGAGCGGAAAGGCCTGGAAAAAGGCTGATATATGTTAACATGGGAATATGGCTGCTGTGTATGTCTTCATAAGACACAACTCATCAGTCTTCTGTGTTGAGATTGCAGTGCAAAAATGTGTATTATAAAGATGGTATTGTACACTAAATGAGCCAAAACAACATCACAAACAGTATGATCTTAATTTCAAAAGCATGACAGGCTAGTATAAATGAGGCACATTGAATGACTAGAGACAGCAAAGTGTTAATATTGGGAGAAATGTAATTGCAGTGTTTAAACATGGGATGAATGGGAAAAAAAGAAAAACGTTTGTTCAACTTGAACACATACAATATATTAAGAAATAAATATACCCTTACTTTATAATCAGACAATAAGTCTGTAAACAAAATATCTTAAAATCAGGGTATTAAAAAGCAATACAATCCAAAATATTTTTTATGTTGTACTATATGACAGCTTTTGTACAGAAAAATAGGAAAGCGGAGCAATATTTTGTTGTAAGGAAATTAAATTATGAAAATGGAAATATTTAAGAAATAAAAATGCATTTGTACCTGTTGGGCAATTATTTGTTATAAAGCCAGATAAGAAGGATCAGCCTATTAACTGTCCAAAAGGACCGGATTCCAGTGATTGAAAAAAAAAAAAAGTACAATTTTAAGTACCATCGTGGCTGATGTGGCAACACTTGGCGTTGTGAACGCCAATGGGTATTCGGGATGCTAGAGGTTGATGGTATTTCCAGAACACCCATCCTGGGACTGCTCAAGGCAAACATTTATAAGCCAAATTCAACGACATACACTGAAAAAAATCTGGAGTAGGATTTACTTGAAAAAAGCTTGGAAAGTTTTTTCACTCAGAAAAGGCTAGCAAATTTACAAAGATTTGCCAAGTAAAAACTTAAACATAATTATCAGTAGCTTTAATTAGAAATCTTTAAGTTAAGTTTACTTGGAAATTCACAGTAAATTTTATTGACTCTTTGTTTGTATATTTTACTTAAGTAATGCTTATAAATATATTATAATTTATTGAATTTTTTTACATAAGAGTCCTAATTATCTTTTTTAGTTATCCTGAGTAACCTTAACTTAAAATATTTTTTAAACATTACTTAGTATAATTTGTGATGTATTACTACTGATACTACTGACAAAAAACATTGACAGACATTTTCCATGAGTTTTATTTTAATTAAACACTTGGCCAAAAACATGGCCAAAATGGTTCAGCACCATTATCCCATCACAGATGTTTCAATGTGTTTTTGTCTATATAATAGAGCACAAAAATTTTACGTGAGATGCTTAACTGATCTTACATACAACACTCTGATAAAACAAATAAACCACTGCTTCTGTTTTCGTTAGCAGCACTGCATTATTTTCAATACACTACATTACAATGTTTCTTTTCAACATTACAGTATAGTACAAACTTTGCTCTAATTTACATTAAGAAACATTTTTAGAGCATTATCACTTGCTGAACAAATTAGCAAATACAAAAATTGAGTCAAACAGTGTCAAAAAGTGTCAAACAAAATGGCCAAATAGCAGACTTATATTAGTAGTTTTCTATGCAAAGAGCTAACTTTTGGAGAAAATTTCAAAGCATCCAGTCCAATAAAGATTTTCTGAAACACTTCAAATGTGTTTCTCAGCTTTGGGGGATAGCTTAAGTTCAGGGAGTAAATAAAGCCCATGAGCAGAAGGCACGCATTTGTGAGATTCTTACATCCCAACAGCACCTCAGTTCCTTCAATGACGATGATGAAATCAGCTATGTTGCCATCGTCCTCTCCTGCAGCGCTGCCCAGTACAATGATCTTCATTACATGATTGGTGAAGCTATCTTTAATCATGTCTTTGGTGACATACTGTCAAATACACAAATAAGAGCAAAGTGCAAAAGTTACAATAATGTACAGTAAGTTGCACGTTCTCTTTAATTTTATGTGATAAGACAGAGATTATCACAGAGATTTGGTCACACACACACACACACACACACACACACACACACACACACACACACACACACACACACACACACACACACTCTCAGACTCAATCACACACACTCAATCTCACTCACTCTTACTCTCTCACACACACATACACTCCTTCACAGTCACTCACTCACTTTCTCACACACACACACACACACACACACACACACACACACACACACACACACACACACAAACATTGCTCGATTGCTTTTGTCCGCCTCGCTGCCTGCTGTGAGCTGTGAGTTTGTTTGCGTCGTGGCTGTCTAAGCCTCGTATTAGCTTCGTATTTCCTTCTGTTTTTCCGTATTTCTCTCTTTATTCTGTTCTGAACCATCATTTAACTCATAATTACAACTCGGACTGTTGGCCAGACGCGTCTCAAGCCATTATACGGCTGGAACCACAAATACGGTTGGAACATTGGTTGTTGGTCGTAGAGCGAGACACCGCTTCACTGCTGTTCGCCCTGCGATCGACTGCTTCTGTCAGCCTCGTTGCCCGCTGTGAGTTCGTTTGTTTGCGTTTGTTTGTTTGCGCAAATACGGTTTGAACATTGGTTGTTGGTCGTAGAGTGAGACACCGCTTCACTGCTGTTCGCCCTGCGATCGACTGCTTTTGTCAGCCTCGTTGCCTGCTGTGAGTTTGTTTGTTTTCCCGTCTATCGTGCGTCTACATTACACCCATACCACTAAAAAGACGGTTTTTACCCAAGACTTGAGTCATAAATTAGTATAAATATTAATAGCATCACTGGTTGCATCATTGCTAACTTACTGTCCATCTGTTAAAATGGCGAATATATCAGGTGTATGTTATCTACCTTTTGGTGCAGATGAGAACAAATCTGAATTGCTCGCGGTGCAGTCTGAATTAGAAGCTGTAGAAAAGCAGATCCGTGACCTTCTAGAGAGACAAGCTGAGCTGAGAGACCGGCGTTTAGCTCTTGAAACATCACGCGCTGATGCACACGGATCAGTGATTAACGTTAGTAACCCGCTGACGCTGACCTCGTCTACTCCGTGCGTTTCTCAGCATTGGTCCCGAGCGTCCAGGTCACGATCAGCCATGATTTCATTCACTCCGGCTCCAACACACCACCACGAAGCCTGGGTGGTTCCGCGGAAGCCGCGAGCCAGGACAAGAATCTTTTCGCCCCTCCCGGTTTTCGAGATCTCCACTCAGAACCGCTTCTCCTCTCTTCGCGAAACGGAACGCGATGCTGTGATCATCGGCGATTCCACCGTCCGACACGTCCACGCTACGTTAGGTAAAAGTAAGGTGCACAGTCACTGCTTTCCTGGTGCTCGTGTTCTCGATATCACTGCGCGGGTAACTGAGATCTTGAATGGTGACGAGCGCGTGGGAGCTGTTGTGCTGCACGCGGGAGCTAACGACATTAGGCTGTGACAGACGGAGGTTCTGAAGAAAGACTTCAGGAGCCTTATCGATACAGTACGCAGCACATCGCCTAAAACATCGATTATTGTGTCTGGACCGCTTCCTACGTACCGACGAGGGCATGAAAAGTTCAGTAGATTATTCGCGCTAAATGAATGGTTATTGTCATGGTGCAATGAGCAGAAACTGATTTTTGTAAATAATTGGAGTCTGTTTTGGGAGCGACCAAGGCTCTTCCGCGCTGATGGCTTACACCCAAGTAGAATCGGGGCAGATCTTCTGTCGGATAACATCTCCAAGATGTTAAATACCATTTGACTAGTAACCAAAAATCCAAATCACAGTCTCTACTGCACCAATTTAATTGATATTAATACTAGTGTAGAACATTGCATAGAAACTGTGTCTATTCCTCGTTTACTAAGATCAAATAATACATCTACTGCGGGATCTAGAAAAAATCAAATTGTTATTAAAACAAAAAATCTCGCTATTAGTGAACAAAAACAATTTCTAAAGCTAGGTCTTCTAAACATTAGATCGCTCACACCTAAGGCGGTTATTGTAAATGAAATGGTCACAGATAATAATTTCGATGTTCTGTGCCTTACTGAAACCTGGCTTAAACCAAATAATTATTTTGGTCTAAATGAGTCTACTCCGCCAGGATACTGTTATAAGCATGATCCCCGTCTAATCGGTCGTGGCGGCGGTGTTGCAACAATCTACAGAGATATCCTTAATGTTACTCAGAAAACTCGTCATAGGTTTAATTTGTTTGAAGTGCTAAATGTTACGCTCTTAGATGTAAGAAAAAAATCCCTATTATCCCTAGCATTGGCTACCGTATATAGACCTCCAGGGCCTTACGCCAATTTCCTAAAAGAGTTTGCTGACTTTCTATCAGATCTTTTGGTCAACGTCGATAAAGCATTAATTGTTGGAGATTTTAACAAACACGTAGATAATTTAAATGATGCGTTAGGGGCTGCGTTTACAGATTTATTAAACTCCTTTGGGGTCAAGCAAAACGTCACCGGACCAACTCATCGTCTTAATCATACACTCGATTTAATTATATCATATGGAACCGATCCAACCGATATAGATATCATTCCACAAAGTGATGATGTCACTGACCACTACTTGGTAACTTGCATATTACGCACTGCTGTAATATGTCATGCTGCACCACGTTATCGACCAGGTAGAACAATTCGTCCATCCACCATAGATCATTTCTCAAATAGCTTATCTGATCTGTCTCAGCTGCTGCCTGAACCCAAACAAACAGATGAATTAGACAAACTAACTAGCACTATGAGCACCATTCTCTCTAGAACATTGGATATTGTTGCACCCATTAAATTAAAAAAGGTCAGAGAAAAAAGTATAGCACCATGGTACAATAATACTACGTATGTTTTAAAGAGAGAAACCCGTAATTTAGAGCGTAAATGGAAAAAAACTAATTTAGAGGTCTTTAGAATCGCGTGGAAAGACAGTATGTCACTTTATAAAAGGCACTTAAAACGGCCAGGGCTAAGCACCTCAGCAAATTAATAGAAAACAACTGAAATAATCCAAGGTTTTTATTTAATACCGTGGCTAGACTAACAAATAAACAGACGTCGTCTGAACAAAATACCTCGTTACAGTTTAGTAGTAATGATTTCATGAACTTCTTCACCGAGAAAATTGAAAGCATCAGAATCAAAATCGTAAACGTTCAATCTTTGCTCGCGCCTTATAATTCGGCCGCAATTATCACCCCGCAAGAACAATTACAATGCTTTACAACCATAGAACAAAAAGAGTTAAATAAACTTATCACTTCATCTAAAACAACAACATGTTTATTAGATCCTATACCAACTGAACTACTGAAAGAAGTGTTACCTATAGTGGAAGAGCCTCTTCTCAATATTATTAACTCATCTTTATCTTTAGGTCATGTTCCAAGAACGTTCAAGCTGGCAGTTATAAAACCTCTTATTAAGAAACCACAATTAGGTCCAAATAACCTAGCAAATCACAGACCCATTTCGAATCTTCCATTTATGTCAAAAATATTAGAAAGAGTTGTGTCCGCTCAACTCGGCTCTTTCTTGCAAGAAAACGACATCTATGAAAAGTTTCAGTCTGGATTCAGGCCACATCATAGCACTGAAACTGCGCTTGTTAGAATCACAAATGATTTACTTTTAGCTTCGGACCAAGGCTGTATCTCAGTACTAGTTTTATAAAAGGATCCTTTATGCAAGGATCCTCTTTGTGGACTTCAGTTCGGCCTTCAATACCATCATGCCTGGTCTTCTCACAGCCAAACTGACCCAGCTCTCCATACCATCCTCGATCTGTCAGTGGATCTCCAGCTTCCTGACGGACCGGCAGCAGCGAGTGAGACTAGGGAAACACACATCCAGGACTCTCACCACCAGCACTGGTGCCCCTCAAGGGTGCGTTCTCTCCCCACTGCTCTTCTCCCTGTACACAAATGACTGCACTTCTAAAGACCCCACTGTCAAGCTCCTGAAATTTGCTGACGACACCACTGTCATCGGTCTCATCCGAAACGGTGACGAGTCTGCTTACAGACTGGAGGTTGAACAGCTGGCTGTCTGGTGCAGTTATAACAACCTTGAGCTGAACACGCTCAAAACAGTGGAGATGATCGTGGACTTCAGGAGGAACAGCCCAGCACTCCCCCCACTCACCATCATGAACAGCACTGTGGAAGCAGTGGAGTCATTCAGGTTCCTGGGCACTTCCATCTCTCAGGACCTGAAGTGGGACAATCACATTGACTCCACTGTGAAAAAGGCCCAGCAGAGACTGTACTTCCTTCGCCAGCTGAGGAAGTTCAACTTGCCACAGGAGCTGCTGATTCAGTTCTACCAGAAAGACTCGGAGATAAGATACTGTACAATGATGCATTTTATTAACAGCCCAGCAAGCCATATATACACAATAAAGTTCTTTGGCGTAGGCCCCGTCCATAACTCGCGATCCGAGGGTACAGATTCTGCATATCCTGCCTGAAGATGAAGGCAGGGGCGCAGCCGACCCCCCCCCTGAGGTTATGGAAGGGACCGACCTGATGGTGGTGAAAGGATGGAGCGAAGACCTTCTTGGTGGAGGTGGGGAGGATGGTGGAAAGTGAAGCGTCAGCATCTGCGAACTCAGACGAGTGTAAGTAAGGATCTTTTATACTTCACGTATTAGAACGCGATTGGATAGATGAGAAGGTAATACATGACGTAACAATTGAGTCTTCCTGGCGGAACTTACGCTACGCTTTCATTTCTACCAGAAAGACTCGGAGATAAGATACTGTACAATGATGCATTTTATTAACAGCCCAGCAAGCCATATATACACAATGAAGTTCTTTGGCGTAGGCCCCGTCCATAAGTCGCGATCCGAGGGTACGGATTCTGCATATCCTGCCTGAAGATGAAGGCAGGGGCGCAGCCGACCCCCAAAAATGGGTGGAAGAATAATTCCACTGGACGAAGCCCACCCCCAAAGAACATGAAAGAAAAGTTTACCCACCAGCCGTATGTTATGTGGTTCCTAAAAATAAAAGAAGAAAAGAGTTAGCAAACAGCGGTAGACATGGATGTGTCAATTCCATAGATAGTAGAGTTCCATCGCTATCATCGTGGGAACGGAACTCTACGATCTAAAAGTGGAGCATGCTTAGCTTTATATGAAAAGATACTTTTCTGCTGCTGAATTTACATGAGACGTTTACGCATTTGCTGACGCTTAGGATTTATTTATTTAAACTTTTTTTTTTTTATATATATATATAACACCTTTTTTTTTTTTATGTACGAAACCACGCTGAGCCGCAGAGACAAGGCCACGCTAAGCCACATGAAAATGAGGCCGCGCTGAGACACAGAGACAAGGCCACGCTGAGCAACATAAAGACGAGGCCACGCTGAGCCACAGAGACGAGGCCAAGCTGAGCCAGCCACGCTGAGACACAGAGACGAGGCCACGCTGAGCCACACATAAAGAGGCCACGCTGAGCCACAGAGATGAGGCCACGCTGAGCCACATAGACAAGGCTACGATGAGCCACATATAAACGAGGCCACGCTGGGCCACAGAGACGAGGCCACGCTGAGCCACATACAGGTCCTTCTCAAAAAATTAGCATATTGTGATAAAGTTAATTATTTTCCATAATGTAATGATAAAAATTAAACTTTCCTATATTTTAGATTCATTGCACACCAACTGAAATATTTCAGGTCTTTTATTGTTTTAATACTGATGATTTTGGCATACAGCTCATGAAAACCCAAAATTCCTATCTAAAAAAATTAGCATATCATGAAAAGGTTCTCTAAACAAGCTATTAACCTAATCATCTGAATCAACTAATTAACTCTAAACACCTGCAAAAGATTCCTGAGGCTTTTAAAAACTCCCAGCCTGTTTCATTACTCAAAACCGCAATCATGGGTAAGACTGCCGACCTGACTGCTGTCCAGAAGGCCATCATTGACACCCTCAAGCAAGAGGGTAAGACATAGAAAGAAATTGCGGCGTGGCATGGAGGCAATCAGCCTGTGGCACTGCTGAGGTGTTATGGAGGCCCAGGATGCTTCGATTTCAGCCTTAAGCTCATCCAGAGTGTTGGGTCTTGCGTCTCTCAACTTTCTCTTCACAATATCCCACAGATTCTCTATGGGGTTCAGGTCAGGAGAGTTAGCAGGCCAATTGAGCACAGTAATACCATGGTCAGTAAACCATTTACCAGTGGTTTTGGCACTGTGAGCAGGTGCCAGGTCGTGCTGAAAAATGAAATCTTCATCTCCATAAAGCTTTTCAGCAGATGGAAGCATGAAGTGCTCCAAAATCTCCTGATAGCTAGCTGCATTGACCCTGCCCTTGATAAAACACAGTGGACCAACACCAGCAGCTGACATGGCACCCCAGACCATCACTGACTGTGGGTACTCCAGTGCTGCTTATCTGTAGCCCAGGTTAGGCGTTTCTGCCGCTGTTTCTGGTTCAAAAGTGGCTTGACCTGAGGAATGCGGCACCTGTAGCGCATTTCCTGCACACGCCTGTGCACGGTGGCTCTGGATGTTTCTACTCCAGACTCAGTCCACTGCTTCCGCAGGTCCCCCAAGGTCTGGAATCGGTCCTTCTCCACAATCTTCCTCAGGGTCCGGTCACCTCTTCTCGTTCTGCAGCGTTTTTTCCCACACTTTTTCCTTCCCACTGACTTCCCACTGAGGTGCCTTGATACAGCACTCTGGGAACAGCCTATTTGTTCAGAATTTTTTTTGTGTCTTACCCTCTTGCTTGAGGGTGTCAATGATGGCCTTCTGGACAGCAGTCAGGTCGGCAGTCTTACCCATGATTGCGGTTTTGAGTAATGAAACAGGCTGGGAGTTTTTAAAAGCCTCAGGAATCTTTTGCAGGTGTTTAGAGTTAATTAGTTGATTCAGATGATTAGGTTAATAGCTCGTTTAGAGAACCTTTTCATGATATGCTAATTTTTTGAGATAGGAATTTGGGGTTTTCATGAGCTGTATGCCAAAATCATCAGTATTAAAACAATAAAAGACCTGAAATATTTCAGTTGGTGTGCAATGAATCTAAAATATATGAAAGTTTAATTTATATCATTAAATTATGGAAAATAATGAACTTTATCACAATATGCTAATTTTTTGAGAAGGACCTGTAGACAAGGCTACGATGAGCCACACATAGACGAGGCCACGCTGAGCCACAGAGACGAGGCCACGCTGAGCCACATAGACAAGGCTACGATGAACCACACATAGACAAGGCCACGCTGAGCCACAGAGACGAGGCCACGCTGAGCCACATAGACAAGGCCACGCTGAGCCACACTTAGACGAGGCCACGCTGAGCCACAGAGACGAGGCCACGCTGAGCCACAGAGACAAGGCCACGATGAGCCACACTTAGACGAGGCCACGCTGAGCCACAGAGACGAGGCCACGCTGAGCCACATAGACAAGGCCACGATGAGCCACACTTAGACGAGGCCACGCTGAGCCACAGAGGCGAGGCCACGCTGAGCCACAGAGACGAGGCCACGCTGAGCCACAGAGACAAGGCCACGCTGAACCACACATAGACGAGGCCACGCTGAGCCACAGAGACGAGGCCACGCTGAGCCACATAGACAAGGCTACGATGAGCCACACATAGACGAGGCCACGCTGAGCCACAGAGACGAGGCCACGCTGAGCCACATAGACAAGGCCACGATGAGCCACACTTAGACGAGGCCACGCTGAGCCACAGAGACGAGGCCACGCTGAGCCACATAGACAAGGCCACGATGAGCCACACTTAGACGAGGCCACGCTGAGCCACAGAGACAAGGCCACGCTGAGCCACAGAGACGAGGCCACGCTGAGCCACAGAGACGACGCCACGCTGAGCCACATAGACAAGGCTACGATGAGCCACACATAGACGAGGCCACGCTGAGCCACAGAGGCGAGGCCACGCTGAGCCACATAGACAAGGCTACGATGAGCCACAGAGACAAGGCCACGCTGAACCACACATAGACGAGGCCACGCTGAGCCACAGAGACGAGGCCACGCTGAGCCACATAGACAAGGCTACGATGAGCCACACATAGACGAGGCCACGCTGAGCCACAGAGACGAGGCCACGCTGAGCCACATAGACAAGGCCACGATGAGCCACACTTAGACGAGGCCACGCTGAGCCACAGAGACGAGGCCACGCTGAGCCACATAGACAAGGCCACGATGAGCCACAGAGACGAGGCCACGCTGAGCCACAGAGACGAGGCCACGCTGAGCCACATAGACAAGGCTACGATGAGCCACACATAGACGAGGCCACGCTGAGCCACAGAGACGAGGCCACGCTGAGCCACATAGACAAGGCTACGATGAGCCACACATAGACGAGGCCACGCTGAGCCACAGAGACGAGGCCACGCTGAGCCACAGAGACAAGGCTACGATGAGCCACACAGAGACGAGGCCACGCTGAGCCACGCAGAGACACGGCTACGATGAGCCACACATAGACGAGACCACGCTGAGCCACAGAGACAAGGCCACGCTGAGCCACACAGAGACAAGGCCACGCTGAGCCACGCATAAGACGAGGTTCGCTGAGCCGCTAGGCCGCTAATGCTGCGCATGAACAAAATGCGCATAGAAAAGCCACTAGGCTGCGCGAAGCCAGACCCCTAAGGACCGTATTGCCAGCCATAGGCGCAAGGACGAATTATTCAAGCTGAGACTATCGCCAGATAGATAACGCATGACACCACCACCAGTAGTTGCATAGGTATTTACCTGAACCATTACTGGAGAGCTTGCTGAGCTTCGAGGATGACCGTCTGCCCAGTCTCTTAATAGCTGAAGTAGAAATGCCACGATCAGCTGCTGTAGTGGCTGCCCCGATCCTAAAGGAATGACCAGTATACTGGGAGGGAGATAGACTGCGGCTTTTGAGGACGGAAACTGATAAGTCCTGAACCAGCTTAGAGAGGAGTGCTCCGTTAGTCAGGATAAATAGAGGGGAATTTAATCATAGATGAGAAAGGACAGAATTTATTACTAATTTATAAATGATAATGTGATACAGAGCCTTGAGAGTCATTCTTAGAATTCTTAAGAAAGCAAGTAAAAATGAGGTGAAAAACTTAAATCAGAAGAGACCATGTGGGAAATTGGAGTATTAAGCTCCTGGAGTGAATCCCCTGGATGCATGAGCCATGTACGCTGTAACAGACACAGCTACAATCTGAATACAACAATAGGAAAAGAGACCATTGCGAACGGGGGTTAATAAAAGGGGGTTGGATGGATTTGCTTTTCTTACTTAGTGTGTAATGTTGCCGTTTAAGCATAACCAACACCTGCAAGGTTACAACGCTCAAAGTTCAAGCAATGGGAGAATTCCATTAAGGAATTGCTTTTAAAGACCACAAAAACGCTGAGAGGAGCTAAACGACATTCCTCCTGGGTTGGTGCCTCACAACCCTAATTTTGCATGAATTTGCCCACGGGATATGATTTATAGATTATCTAGACATAATAAGCCAATCAGTGACTAGAGATAGCTACGCATGAGCTACATAATTCATCAACGACCATTCAGAATATTGTCTATACGTTGAACTTCTTGAGTCTCCATCTTGTATGATTCCGGTTGAACAAAGCGAAAAGTTTTAAAATTGTCAGTGAGCGGTAATCGAAGCTGAAAAAAGAGCTGTTGAAACTCCGACCCCTGTGCCGGGAGCAGCAGCCCTACCACATCCAAAATGATAGACAAAAATGATATGCTTACTCACCCTTGAAATGACCATTCCAGCATGCTATTCAAAATTATCTGTGGGGCATTCCGAACCAGACCCTGCATACGCACCGGAGACCCACCACATATCGATTTTCGTAATTGAAGACGAGGAAGGAACACTCAGCCCTGATCAGGATGCGAAAAGTGGAATTTAAATGATACTTGATCTGTTGTTTTTTGAGCGTAGAATCCTTTTCTCAGATGCACAGCATATGCCTGACATGACTCCCAAGTTGCTCTTTGCAGAAATAGCCCCATTCATGGATGGCAGATCGCTGGCCACAACATACAGTTGAGACTCTTGAATAGAAAGATACATGAACATGTAAATCATACAGTAGAGCAAAGACAATGTCACTCGAGTCTACTTCGCTGATTAATTCTGGTGATTGGAATGACTTGATAAAACTAATATGACTGTTAGTTCTAAGGAGAAAGCAGTTTTTGGTTAAGTACATGAGGTCTTTGACCGGAGCATCCTCCTTAGTCTGCATTTCTCTGTACATTAATGTGGAAATACCCATCACATAAATTATTTCTACCACACATATCAGTGGATTAAGTAGTCACCAGGAAAGTTTGAGTATCACAGCAATTGAACACATTTTCCAATATTGAAGGTCTAATTTTAAGTATTAAGGGACTTATTATGAATTAAGTAGGCCTAAATATGTTAAAAAAATAGTTGTTTGTGAATTACAACACTTGTAATTACTGCCATTGTAGAGATACCCACTACAGTATGCATAACAGTTCTTAAGTAGGCTAAAAAAAAAAATATTTTTTTTATTATTATTTATTTATTTATTTATTCAATGAGTTACTCAGTTGTTAGTGGGTATTTGCAAACTTTCCACTATACTGTGGAATATCGGTGACGGGAAACGTGCTATGAACATTTCCCCTTTAAGTCGAGCTATTCAGCCCCGTTGCAGTCAGCAGATCAGTAGTAATTAGGAACACTCCACATCACCGTGGAGACCAATTTGAACTCTGCCGCTGGTGTAGGAAGCTACGGAGAAATACTTACCTGGATGAAGTTTAATCGTGATAAAGGGGACATATTAGCAGTGGCTGGTGAAGTGCCTACCAAAAACTTGAAAAACCGACTTGAAAGCCTTGGAAGTGGAGCTTGAACTTGAAACCAGCGAGAGAAGATCGCCTCTCGTGACTTGCAGAGTTGCTGATTCATTACGGTGGATCGTGATCTGCGGGATAATGGCACCCGTGCGACAGCGATGTTCTTTTGCTGGGCAAGTTGTTGAGGATGACATTGCAGTTCTCTTCCTACCAGATTATCCTGGCTGAGCTGACGCTGTTGAAACTTTTGATGACGTGAAGTGGAATCTGATGGATTACCCAGGGTATATTAGCCTAGAGGAGCAGAACTTCTCATGAGAGGCCTAGGCTGATCAAAACTCTCCGAAGACCGCTGTGCCTACGGGGAGATACGGCACTGAACGCGGGAACCGCGACGTGTAGCAGGAGATACGGCGGGACATATCCATCGTCGGAAACATGTTGGCTTGGCGACTGAACGAGAGCAAAAGTGAAGCGTCAGCATCTGCGAACTCAGACGAGTGTAAGTAAGGATCTTTTATACTTCACGTATTAGAACGCGATTGGATAGATGAGAAGGTAATACATGACGTAACAATTGAGTCTTCCTGGCGGAACTTACGCTACGCTTTCATTTCAACTCAGCCGTCATTGAGTCTGTCTTATGCACTTCCATCACTGTCTGGTTTGGTTCAGCTACCAAATCAGACATCAGGAGACTACAACGGACAGTCCGGACTGAGGAGAGGATCATTGGTGCCCCCCTGCCAACCCTCCAGGACCTGTACTCTTCCAGAGTGAGGAAGAGAGCAGGTAAAATCATCACAGACTCCACTCACCCTGGACACCTCCTGTTCTAACTGTTACCGTCAAGACGGCGACTCAGATCACTTGCCACAAGAACATCTCGGCACAGGAACAGTTTCTTCCCACAGGCCATCTCCCTCCTGAACAGTTAACACTCCTATCAAGGCATATGCCTTAAGTGCAATACTCCCACTGTTTAGTGCAATACCCTACAACTCAGGTGATACTTATATGTAGATTTATTTATTTATAATATTCAAAACACTGTAAATATGTTCATAATCTGTAAATCTGAAAATGTCTATTCTGACTAAACCCAACTGTGATACTTTTATTCTCATATATTTATATTTTTATTTTTTATTCTTATAATTTGTAGTATTATGTTTCTTGTTGTATTTGTATTTGTATATGTCCACTGGAAGCCTCAGTACCAAAAACAAATTCCTTGTGTGTGCAAGCACACTTGGCAATAAAGCTCTTTCTGATTCTGATTTCTGATTCTGATCTAGTTTTACTTGATCTTAGTGCTGCGTTCGATACTATAGATCACACAATACTCTTAGATCGACTACAAAATTACACTGGTGTTCAAGGACAAGCATTAAGCTGGTTCAGGTCATACTTATCTGACCGCTACCATTTCGTCTACTTAAATGGAGAAAAATCAATTATAACTTCGGCAAACTATGGAGTGCCGCAGGGATCTGTGTTAGGCCCTTTATTATTCTCAATATATATGCTGCCACTTGGTTAGTGCCCCCAACAGGTTTTATTAGTTAATTAGTTTCCATTGTTATGCTGATGACACTCAAATATATATTTCATCACGGCCAGATGAATACGCAAAATTATCCAAATTGACAGATTGTGTTAAAGATATAAAAGATTGGATGACGCGTAATTTTCTTTTATTAAATCCAGACAAGACAGAGGTAATACTTATCGGTTCTAAAAACCGTCCACAAAACCTTTCACAGCACGACTTTAACATAGTAGGATGCCCTGTTACTTTATCCGCTACAGTA
The DNA here is from genome assembly GCA_026230005.1 of Gila orcuttii. Taxonomy (NCBI): domain Eukaryota; kingdom Metazoa; phylum Chordata; class Actinopteri; order Cypriniformes; family Leuciscidae; genus Gila; species Gila orcuttii. Next base: position 47,507,591 of record JAPDVR010000008.1, on the reverse strand, counting down.
AAAGACCTGGGTGTTACATTAGACTGCAACCTGTCTTTTGAAAAGCATATTTCACATGTAGAAACATTGCTAAGCTACGTAATATGCTATCAGTCTCTGATGCAGAACATCTCTGATGTTAGTTCATGCATTCATGACCTCGAGACTAGATTACTGTAATGCTTTATTAGCTGGTTGTCCTGCATCTTCAATAAACAAGCTACAGTTAGTCCAAAATGCAGCCGCTAGAGTTCTTACTAGATCAAGAAAATATGATCATATAACACAGATTTTATCATCACTTCATTGGTTACCTATAAAGTTCCGTATTAAATACAAGGTATTGCTTTTGACTTATAAAGCTCTAAATGGTTTAGCTCCAGTCTATTTAACAGATCTTCTATCGCCTTACAATCCATCGCGCTCTTTAAGATCACTAGATTCGAGGCTTCTGGTCATTCCTAGGATATCCAGATCCACCAAAGGAGGCAGAGCATTTTCACATTTAGCTCCGAAGCTCTGGAATAGCCTTCCTGATATTGTTCGTAGCTCAGACTCGCTCTCCCAGTTTAAAACTAGACTGAAGACGCATCTATTTAGCCAGGCATTCATATAAATTTTTTATCTTACAGTTACTGTAAATTCGGCCTCTAGTTCATAAACGCCAGAGGAGAACTGGCCCCCGGCTGAGCCTGGGTTCTCCCAAGGTTTTTTTTCTCCATTGGGTCATCTGATGGGGTGTTAGGACACCATTAGGTCACTGGATGGAGTTTTTCGGTTCCTTGCCACTGTTGCCTTTGGCTTGCTCAGTTGGGGATATTCAAATTAATTAACCAATCATACCATTGATCAGCTCTACCAAACTTGGATGTCTTTTTTCCAGTAATAAACAAACATTGTTAAGTTGTTTTGATTGATACTGTGAAGCAGCTTTGATACAATCTGTATTGTGAAAAGCGCTTTATAAATATATTTGACTTGACACACACACACCTATCTATCTATCGTCAAGACGAAATTTGAATTGATCTATTAATGTGAAAGTGAATTTGACCTCTGCATTTAACCCATCCAAGTAAGTGCACACACATTAGGAGCAGAGTAGTGAACACACACACACACTGCAAACGTGGATACACACACCCGAAGCAGCGGGCAGCCTTGACTGGCGCTCGGGGAGCGATTGGGGGTTAGGTGCTTTGCTCAAGAACACCTCAGTCATATTCCTGCCCGTACTGGAATCGAACCAGCAACCTTTGGGTCACCAGTCCAACTCTGTTACCATTAGGCCATGACTGCCCCCTTTTTTTTTTTTTTTAAAGAAAATGTACCTGGTAGGCTTCAATAAGCTCATCAGATGATTCTTCCAGGTAGGAAAGAAGGCAGCGAATCAAAGCATCTCGCTTATCTTCAACTTGCTGTTAAAAACAAAAGTAAATTGCAGTGAACATTAACAGTGTACACTTCCATCTACATACAACTGCATATCTATAAAGTCAGCAAGCAGTAGGATATCAGAAGTGTATTATATACATTTACCTGGCAGAGTGAATCTAGCACACTTCGAATTTTTATGCCTGCATCCCCACCCTTCATTTTACAGTTTTTTTCGAATGCTAAACGACAGTGAGCACAACTGGAGCTACATGTGCAAAACTCTAACTACAGTCTGCAATACCAACAGTCACCTGAGCTAAACAGTTCACATCACCTGCAAAACTCACTCCAAGCAACACAACTCTTAACACATGCTCAAAACAGGCTCAGTGCAGCCAAACACTACACAACCCTCACTGAGATAACACACACTGTCACTCAGAACACACTGAGAGTAAAAACACTAGCATGAAACACCAATACAGAAAATACTAACTTTTCATCTTTACAGTTTGAACAATTTCAGTGACTTCATAGAAAGTAACATTTTCTTCAATGAAAAGATTGACATTCTTTCACATGATTTATTTACATTTTTAGAACATAACAATTTTTTAAGGTAAATGAAAATTAGCAGTTTGCTTCAATAGTCTGTAGTACTGTAATTTACGGAATTACAGTAATGAGAAAAAAGGTAGAAACTAAAAGTACATACTGTAATTCTAACAAATAATTGAGGGGCTAATCCTGCCTCTCTCTAGCATCAGGCCACAGGTTTTCGTCAACATCACATCTAATGTTCTCTCTTTCCATGCACCTGGGGAAGAACCTTCTGGAGTGCCTTATCCATCCCTGGCAGTCCTCTGGACTCGTGGCCTCACATCCGGCACGCATGGCTTCCAAAAGAGACATTTGGTCATGTGGGTGGTGATCAAACACTTTCCACCTCCAGGAAGAGAAAAACTCCTCTATTGGGTTGAGGAAGGGTGAATATGCAGGCAGGTACAAAATCATAAATCTGCGATGTGCTGCAAACCAATCTGTGACAGCTGCAGAGTGGTGAAAAGCAACGTTATCGCAAACTATGACAAAAACTTGGGGGTTTCTTACTGGCTCCCCTTGTTCTGCTGGCACTAGCTGACCATAGAGCTCTTCTAGGAAAGCTATAAGCCTTTCTGTGTTGTATGAGCCAATGAGTGGTATGAGCCAATGATATTTCCCCCCCTTTGGCCTGGAACCTCCACAGTGGCCCTTTGACCTATAACATTCCTTCCTCTGCGCCGTGTTTTGGCAAGGTTAAATCCAGCTTCATCGATAAATACAAATGAATGTGGTGTTTCCAGTGCTTCCACCTCCATTACTCTCTGAAAAACAGTAAGTGCACAGTTTACGTAACTGTAGTAATGCTAGTGTTTTTTTTTTACTGTAAATATTTTTACTGTAATAGCTGTGTATGTAACCTCAGACGTCTTACCTGGACATATTGGTATCTTTGCTCTTTTACCCGTTCACTGTTTCTCTCGAACGGTACAGTGTATAACTGTTTCATTTTAACTTGGTGTTTCTGTAGGACTCGACCAATAGTTGTGCTGACAGAATTAACATTTTCAAATATATCATTCATTATCAGCCAGCACTCTATCTTGAATCTCCCGCAGTTTTATTGCATTGTTGACAACAACCATGTCAACAATAGCATTTTCCTGCGCATCTGAAAATATTTTTGCTCCTTCTCCTGTTGGGGGCAGCCTTTGGGTCCTGTTGTAAAAATATATTTTACAGTCAAACTTACTGTATTATATATCTGTGTAAATATTCTATAATTGCAATACAAAATAATTTCCTGTAATGTTTTTATTTATTGTAAGGATGTAACTCTCACCTGTTTGTACGATGGAAAATTCGCATTACAGATGCCACTGTGGATCTTTGCAGATTGGGTTGCACCCTCAACCCTGCCTCTCTCAATGAGAGACCATGGTTCACGACATGGTCTATAAGTGTAGCCCTTATTTCATCTTAAATAACAGCTCTTTGTCTTCTTTGTCTCCCTCCACGAACCCGCCCTCTCCCTGCCACCCTTCTTCCTCCACGAACCCGTCTTTCTTGTTCCATTTCCAAAATTAGTCTTTCTGAGCTCTACCTATATATATATATATATATATATATATATATATATATATATATATATATATATATATATATATATATATATTTGTGTGTGTTCACTAACAAGTCTAAAACAAGACACCTGCTTAGCCAGGGTCATGCTTCCTGCTCAGCTACTGTTCGGACGCTCTCGCTTACTGCTCCGCGCTTTGCTCTATCGCTTTTATATTTTTATATTTTATCTCCTTTTATCACCTAATTTTAACTTCAGCAAATCAGCACAGTGCTCAAACGCTTGGATTACTACAAAAAAGCTGAATTATTTTATTCGACCAGCCTCCCACTGAAAGCTTACATTTCGGGGAAGAGAAATCACAACTGCCTACATTCATAAGGATAAGAAAATGCCTCCTTTGGAATCTACTTGCTGCTCCAACTGCCACAGACTTTTACAAAGAATTGCAGTTCTTGAAACAAAGTTAATTGCGGGACCACCAAACCAGATGAAACACACAACAGAGCTTCGTCATGGACGCCCTCAGCATACAGCCGGTGAGTCCCATGAATCTACTGCTCCTCGACATTCTATACTGAGTGTAGAGAAACAAGCCGATCGGCTTACAAATCGATGGCACAAACAGGGAGCGAGACCCAAAGGCACTCGAGACATCAGATTGTCACGAGCATCCCATATTGCCGCAGTAGCATCCTCTACCCCAGATATGGCTCTGACAAGGATTGCAAACACTGGTCTCCTACCACCGCCAATACATCTTGAGAACAGATTTGAAGTATTAATGAATGAGGAATCCCCAAATTTGATGAATGGGATCGAACACAGACTGAATCAGCCTGTAGCTAACACTAATGCTAACTGGGGCTCAAGGTTGAGCAGACAGCGGCACCCAGCTCAAAGCGCAGCCGGGCCCAGGACTCTGATAGTGGGAGACTCCATAATCAGAAACATCAGTAGTAGGGATACAACTACATGCTGCCTTCCACAAGCAACAACTTCTGATGTAAACAGGGAACTTCAGAACATTCTGATGAAACACAAGACTGCAAATCGACTCATCATTCATGTGGGGAAGAATGATATTCATAAAGAGCAGTCGGAACTCCTTAAGAAGGATTTCAATGAACTTTCTGAAACACTTAAAAGACTGAAAGTTCAAACATTCATCAGTGGACCACTCCCAGCAAGAGGAACAAACAGGTTTTCACGATTGCTTGGGCTTAATACATGGCTGCAAAAAACCTGCAATATAAAAGGAGTGAACTTCATTGACAACTTCAATCTTTTCTGGAGTCAGAGGCAACTGTTTCAACAGAATGGCCACCACCCAAACAAACTTGGTTCAAGAGTGCTAAAGGACAATATCTACTTCTCCCTCCGTCATCCTTCTGCAGTGTGTGCCAATCCACTCAACCTGAATGGCACACACACACCTGGATACAGTATGAATGACCACAGGACTTCACTTCAGCACCTAAATGGACATACGATTGACACATCACACAAGGACAATGATAACACCACTCAGCCACAACAACCTCTGTTCACGGACACAATCTCAGCTGAGTCCTGCCCACAGAGCTCACCACAGACAGACTGTGACACACTAGAACTGCTCCAAGATTCAGCACCCAAGGACGACTTTCTGGAAAACAGCCAGGGAAACCAGGACAGCATATTACAGCCTCCGATAACACCAGAGGAACATCCCCTCTCACCAGACACATTATCTCTCTCTCCAGCATCTCCACTTCTGTGCTTCTCAGAGAAAATGGAACAACTGGTGTATGCTGGAACTAGACTATCCCACTCTTTTGCTGCAAGCCCCCAGATACCAACTAAAAAACAGCAGGCCCTGCAACCACCAAAGCCTGCGGGCCCAGCTCGCCCTCCCCCTCCTCCCAAGAGAGCTCTTCGGCCTCTGCCACAGCGCCAGGGCCCACACCCTCCTCCAGCGGCTCGAGGTGAACCAAAAACAACTGATATCAGCTCTCAGTGATTTGTGTTGGGTCCCCGCTATGATAACAATAACTTTGTCAAATGTTTACAGAAAAAGCGGGAACCCAGTGTGCCTGTATCTTTCTCTATTGCTGTTCGATTACATGATAGAAAGTCTAAGGCCTTCAAAAGCCGTACAGCAAACCCATCTAATCTGGTGCCTATTACATGCCAAACTAAGATTACTGTGGGGACAAAAAGTAAAACTGTTAAGTTAGCACTTCTAAACATCCGCTCACTTAAAAATAAATCATTTCTAGTCAATGACTTAATAACCACATACAACCTGGATTTTATGTTTCTAAATGAAACTTGGCTAGAAGACAGCTGCAGTGCAACAGTCCTCAATGAAACAGCCCCTCCTAACTTTACTTTTATGAGTGTCTGCAGAGCTGTCAGAAGAGGTGGAGGTTTAGCTGCTCTTTTTAAAGATGTCTATCAATGCAAGCAAATATCATTTGGGAATTACCCGTCTTTCGAATATCTGGGTATTGTGTTAAAAGGTGCTCCACGCATTTTACTTATCATTGTATACAGGCCTCCAAAATACTCTACAGCCTTTGCTGAGAACTTTACAGAACTGTTATCAACAATTTCCTCAGAGTTTGACTGTTTTACAATTGCTGGAGATTTTAACATTCACATAGATAATGCAGAAACCAATATGGCAAAAGAAATCAAAACTGTTTTAAAAACTTTTGATCTGACTCAGCATGTACATGGACCCACACATAATCGTGGACACACTCTAGATTTACTTATCAGCAAGGGCCTAAACATTTCATCGATTGTTATTAAGGATGTAGCACTGTCTGATCATTTTTGTATTTTCTTTGATATATTGATCTCTTCTGCCATTGAAGCTACATCTGTGTCTGTCAAGAAGAGATGCTTAAATGAGAACACTAGTGTACTATTTATGAAGGCTATATCTTTAACACCAAGCATATCTGCTGACTCTGTTGATTTTCTCCTTGATTCTTTTAACTCAAAAAAGTTAAGAATGTAATTGATGATATTGCTCCTGTGAAAGTCAGAAAGGAGAGTGGCAGACAAAAAGCACCTTGGAGAAACTCAACAGCAGTGCAAAATATGAAAAGACAATGCAGGAAAGCAGAGCGCATGTGGCGGAAGACAAAACTTGTAGTCCATTATAACATCTACAAAGACAGCATCCATGCTTTCAATAAGGAACTAGGCAAAGCTAGACAGACTTTCTTCTCGAATATTATAAACAGCAATATAAACAACACACGCACTCTTTTTGCTACTGTAGAGAGACTGACAAACCCCCCAAGCCAGATTCCCAGTGAAATGCTCTCAGACAGCAAGTGCAGTGAGTTTGCTTCCTTCTTCTCTGAGAAAATCAATAATATCAGAAAGGTGATCAGCTCATCCTTGAGTTGCGCTGGGGTCAGACAGATCAGACCACAACCTGAGAAAATAGTCACTATGTCTGATTTCGAAGAAATTGATGGCAAAATTTTGGAAGAAACCGTACAGCACCTTAAAACATCAACCTGCGCCCTTGACGCACTTCCCACATCTTTTTTCAAAATTGTGTTACACAGCTTAGAAGCAGATCTCCTAGAAGTGGTAAATGCCTCACTTCTCTCTGGGAGTTTTCTGAACTCCCTGAAAACTGCAGTTGTCAAGCCCCTCCTGAAAAAGAGCAATCTGGATAAGACCATATTAAACAACTATATACCGATCTCAAATCTTCCTTTCATAGGCAAGATCATTGAAAAAGTTGTCTTCAATCAGCTGAACAAATTCTTAAGCTCGAATGGATACTTTGACAATTTTCAATCTGGTTTCCGTCCGCATCACAGCACAGAGACAGCGCTCATTAAGATAATAAACGATATTCGCTTAAATTCTGATACAAGCAAATTATCAGTGCTGGTACTACTCGACCTCAGTGCTGCATTTGACACTGTCGATCACAACATACTTCTTGACAGGCTGGAAAACTGGGTCGGGCTTTCTGGGATAGTCCTAAAATGGTTCAGGTCATATTTGGTAGGGAGAGGTTATTATGTGAGTATAGGAGACCATAAGTCTGAGTGGACACCCATGACATGCGGAGTCCCTCAAGGCTCAATTCTTGCGCCACTCCTATTCAACCTGTACATGCTCCCAATGAGCCAAATAATGAGAAATAACCAAATCGCTTACCACAGCTATGCAGACGACACACAGCTCTACTTAGCCCTATCGCCTAACGATTACAGCCCCATTGACTCCCTTTGCCAATGCATTGATGAAGTAAACAATTGGATGTGCCGAAACTTTCTTCAGTTAAACAAAGACAAAACTGAAGTCATTGCGTTTGGAAACAAAGATGAAGTTCTCAAGGTGAACGCATACCTTCAGTCTAGGGGTCAAACAACTAAAAATCAAGTCAGGAATCTGGGTGTGTCTCTAGAGTCAGACCTTAGTTTCAGTAGTCATGTCAAAGCAATAACTAAATCAGCATACTATCACCTGAAAAATATTGCAAGAATTAGATGCTTTGTTTCCAGTCAAGACTTAGAGAAACTTGTGCATGCTTTCATCACCAGCAGGGTGGATTATTGTAATGGACTTCTCACTGGCCTTCCCAAAAAGACCATAAGACAGTTGCAGCTCATACAGAACGCTGCCGCTAGAATTCTGAGCAGAACCAGAAAATATGAACACATCACACCAGTCCTCATGTCTTTACACTGGCTGCCAGTTACATATAGGATTGATTTTAAAGTATTATTACTGGTATATAAATCATTCAATGGCCTAGGACCTCAATACATTGCAGATATGCTCACTGAATATAAACCCAACAGATCACTCAGATCATTAGGATCACATCAGCTAGAAATACCAAGGGTTCACTCTAAGCATGGCGAGTCTGCTTTTAGCTACTATGCCAGCCACAGCTGGAACCAGCTTCCAGAAGAGATCAGATGTGCTCCTACAGTAGTCACATTCAAATCCAGACTAAAAACACATCTGTTTTTCAAAGAGTTGACCTCTAGCTCTGGACAGGAAAGCTGACTTCCTCTTAATTTTGCTCGATAATTGCCCATCTTATATTTAATCCTCTGTTGCCACCCATACTGTCCATTAAAGGACCCTGGCTCTTTGAGGCATGGGTACTTTTCAATCAACATCTCTACTACATTCATAATCTGGACACCTGTTGGGTACGCAGTGTAACGAAATATTGTCTCTGCTAGTGTCTCAAGGACACTTCTCGTTACACTCGGATTGCTCAAGAGGGTGCCATCCTTTTGGTAGGCTTTGTTTCCTTCTGAAAGCAAGAGCTCTGTATCAAATGAGAAAGTTGGTATTTTAAACTTTGCTGGGCATCCTTGAGAACGGCATGATGTGGAACTCTCAGACGAAGATAGCAGAACAGTATCTTGAGAACTGCTGGATCTGAAGTCTAAAGAAAGGAATGATGTCTCATTTCCAGAAGGACATAGCACAAAGGTGTCCTGAGAACTGCATGACATGGCGTCAGACTCATTTCGTAGGATTGGTTCTTCCACAGCACTTAGAGTCAGGGTGATGGGTTCAGTTTGTACCACTTTTAAAGTACATTTATCCTTTACATCATCTACTGAGCTCAAGGTGAAAAACTGGCTCCCAAAATCCATGTCTTCATACATCAAATTAAAGCAATCTGGAATATTAAATGTTTCTTTGATTACACGTTTAAGGTCCTGAAGGGTACTGGGGATGCCAGAGGGCAGAACTAATTTGCGAATGTCATTCTCTTGAAAAACAATTTGCAGCTTTGCAGGGCTACACATCTGCAACAGAAAAAAAACTCAATTAAAACAATTCATCCTAATTTAAAATTTGTACACTACAGCATTAACTTTGATAATCATGCACCTAAAAAGAGGGGCAAATATAGTGCTTTAAGGTAGTCAGTCGTCTTCCTGCAACAGTGTAAGCAGCCAGGGGATAGTAGTCAACCATTTTTCTTTGCTCAAGTAACTGAATGTTGGCTGTGTGTTCCAACTCATAGCTCCTAAGGTGCTCATTGTACCATGTGCTTAGTAGTCTCACAACAAAGACCATTTCATTACAAACCAAGATAGACTGTAACACCTCACAAAAGTCTGGCAAGTCAGCAGTGAAACCATGACATAGCAACATTCCAGGTTTATAGTTGGTGCCTAATAAGCACACATTATTGGCAACATGTACCATTGTGACACGTGGATGCCTATGTTGAACCAAATCTTTAATGTCATCCTTTAGGACATCCACAGAGACTTGTGAAGTTGTTGTTACTGAAAGTGATGACTTGATCACATTTGGTTTATGGAGATGCAATGCAATCATGTACTGGTGTTTTTTTGCAAGGGACAGCAGTATGTTCCTGAAACAGCCTGTTTGTCTGACAGCTTTTTTGAAGAAGCCATGTTTAGCTTCAAAGCTCATGGGCCATAAGGCTGCCAGAGGACCAAATTCCTGAATGAGTTCAGGGTAGTGCTCGAGAAAGTGGTGTTTGGGAAGAAGCTTTTCTTGAGGAAAAACTTCCTGAAATCTGTTTTCGGTGCTCCGAAATCAAAGAGTCAAGGTAGCAAATGCTCTGCTCTGTATGAGCTGGAGCCATAGCAAGTTCCACAATGTCTTTTAAGGTCATTAACATCTGCCACACTTCATCATCCTCAGGTACTTTCAAGCCTATCATGAGAGGCAACAGACGCAACAGTCACCAATTTTCATGTGCATTACCTCCTAAAGATCTTTTTGTAGCAAAATGAGCAGGAATCAAATGTGGACGATTTGTTTGGTCACTCCACTTATAAGGGAACTGTCGAATGCAATTATTGAGCTCCTCAAGAGAAAAATATTTCTTCTTGATCAAGGCTTGAAATGACAATGCCAGTTCCACTGGAACAAGGCCTTCATGAAGGTCATGGAATACATCTGGTGGGTAACCAATAATTGAAAATGATTCAGTTTTTTAGACAGTGGACACCCTTTTTTCACACCATAGCTCCAGATCTTACTTCTGTGGTCTGAAACTGGGACCTGTCTGCAAGACAAAATCGGCAGACATGATATCCCGAGAAGTTTTCAATGAATCCTCCCATAAAATGGGCTCCCAAATTATCAGCCACCACGCTCACCAAGGTGCCTTTCATTATTTTTCCTAAACTTGGAATAAAAATACCGTAATTTTCCAAGCTTTGAAGATCGGTTAACAGTGGCTCTAGAACTTTCTGAAATCCAAATCGCTTTGTGTCATCTGCCTTACAAAGAATGGCTAAATTAATAGATGCCAATGTTGATCGCGTATGTGCTGGAAAGTTTCCTAACACCCAGTAGACAGCGGTGACTGTGAATCTTGCGAGAAGTTCCCAAGGGATTGCACACTTCGAAGTCATCGATGTACAGAATTAGATTTAATCTCTCGACATCTGCGAAAAATTCATTTTCATGAAAGTTAGATCCATCATGGAAGGACTGGTATTGTGATGCACATCCAGTATTTTTTTGAGTGACTAGGTCCTTTTCTTCGATATTCTTCAAGACTTGCAACAAAGACTGGAGTATCGGAACATACTGGAATGTTCTGTTGTCTTTATTGTCCAGTATGTATTCCACTGGTTCAACAACTGAAAAATGTGCTTTCATAAATTCACTCCTCTTATATGCTGTTGAAAAAGGTCCATCTTTTCCTAAAGCTGAACTGACAGGGTTTGATTCACACAGATTTTTCACCAAATCTGAGATAACTGTTGGATCTATGTCACAGTTATGGCTCTTTAAAGTGGACTCAACAACATCTTTCAAAACTGGAGTAGAAGCAGAAGAGGATATGAACTGAAGCTCATCTACGATTTGATCAATGCACCTGTTTGACACATAAATTACTTTCCAACTTCAGAAAATGTTGACCAAACTTTTTCTTTATAACTTCAGACAAATTATCTTGTACTTCAACCAAAGTTTCATCCAGTTCTGTGTCATCCTCAGAGACCTCTGAATCATTTAGCAAAACAGTAGGATTTGGGTATTTTTTCAAGACTTTAGTTTTAAAATCTTCAATGGATTGTTTATTGTGTTTCCTGTGTTTATTGGTAGCAAAGGTTGAATAAATGCTTGTACTGAAGCTGCAGTTTTTGAATACACAAGTCACTGCCTCGTACCTCCTCAGATGGTTGCTAAGGTGCTCAAAATATTGCTTCTCTGAAGAGAATGACAATGAATTGCATAGAAGACAACTAAATGAAAGCACCTCTGTTGGTTTGTCTGATTCTGTGTGGTGTCGGGACAAATGTATTTGAAGAGCATTAAATGTTTTAAATGAACCAGGGCAATCAGTATAAAGACAAGGGGTTGATGACTGACGGCCAGAATTTCCGTGTTTGAGCCGTAAGTGTTTTAAAAGTTGTAGTCTTTTGTTTGACTCAAAGCTGCATTTTTTACACAACCACCTCATGCTGTTTCACCTGCAATAAACAAAAGATGTGCACACACACACACAAATTCAGAAGACGTAAACAGCGCTGGTCCAGAAGAACTTCCAGTTTCAGGTTTTTTTTACATTTGTAACCGAATGAAAATTTTTGACAAATATCTTTAAGATTTAATTATGTAGTATTTAAAAAAAATATGAAACCTGAAGTGCTGCTGGACCAGTGTTTACATCTTGCGAAGTTATATATATATATATATATATATATATATATATATATATATATATATATATATATATATATATATATATATATATATATATATATACACACTCACCTAAAGGATTATTAGGAACACCTGTTCAATTTCTCATTAATGCAATTATCTAATCAACCAATCACATGGCAGTTGCTTCAATGCATTTAGGGGTGTGGTCCTGGTCAAGACAATCTCCTGAACTCCAAACTCAATGTCAGAATGGGAAAGAAAGGTGATTTAAGCAATTTTGAGCGTGGCATGGTTGTTGGTGCCAGACGGGCCGGTCCGAGTATTTCACAATCTGATCAGTTACTGGGATTTTCACGCACAACCATTTCTAGGGTTTACAAAGAATGGTGTGAAAAGGGAAAAACATCCAGTATGCAGCCGTCCTGTGGGCGAAAATGCCTTGTTGATGCTATTGGTCAGAGGAGAATGGGCCGACTGATTCAAGCTGATAGAAGAGCAACTTTGACTGAAATAACCACTCGTTACAACCGAGGTATGCAGCAAAGCATTTGTGAAGCCACAACACGCACAACCTTGAGGCGGATGGGCTACAACAGCAGAAGACCCCACCGGGTACCACTAATCTCCACTACAAATTGGAAAAAGAGGCTACAATTTGCAAGAGCTCACCAAATTTGCACAGTTGAAGACTGGAAAAATGTTGCCTGGTCTGATGAGTCTCGATTTCTGTTGAGACATTCAGATGGTAGAGTCAGAATTTGGCGTAAACAGAATGAGAACATGGCTCCATCATGCCTTGTTACCACTGTGCAGGCTGGTGGTGGTGGTGTAATGGTGTGGGGGATGTTTTCTTGGCACACTTTAGGCCCCTTAGTGCCAATTGGGCATCGTTTAAATGCCACGGCCTACCTGAGCATTGTTTCTGACCATGTCCATCCCTTTATGGCCACCATGTACCCATCCTCTGATGGCTACTTCCAGCAGGATAATGCACCATGTCACAAAGCTCGAATCATTTCAAATTGGTTTCTTGAACATTACAATGAGTTCACTGTACTAAAATGGCCCCCACAGTCACCAGATCTCAACCCAATAGAGCATCTTTGGGATGTGGTGGAACGGGAGCTTCGTGCCCTGGATGTGCATCCCACAAATCTCCATCAACTGCAAGATGCTATCCTATCAATATCGGCCAACATTTCTAAAGAATGCTTTCAGCACCTTGTTGAATCAATGCCACGTAGAATTAAGACAGTTCTGAAGGCGAAAGGGGGTCAAACACAGTATTAGTATGGTAATCCTTTAGGTGAGTGTATATATATATATATATATATATATATATATATATATATATATATATATATATGTATATAATATGTATTACAGATGCAAAAGCCTCTAAGTGCCATCTGAAATTTTCTTCTAGAATGATCATTTTTATCAAGCTTTTATTTTTATGTTCAGTTATTTAACTTTAATGGCAATGAGAATAACCTATTAATTGTCATTAAAGTGAAATTACTGAACTTAAAGGATTAGTTCACCTCAAAATGAAAATTTCCTAATAATTTACCTCACCCCAATACCATCCAAGATATCCATGTCTTTCTTTCCTCAGTGGAAGAGAAATTACGTTTTTTGAGGAAAACATTTCTGGATTTTTCTTCGAATAATGGACTTCAATGGCAACCAGCGTTTTGAAATGTTGCAGATCAGCTCAATCCGAACAATTGTAGTTAAAAAGTGTATATATATATATATATATATATTTTTTTTTTAAATGACCTATCGTTTCGCTAGATAAGCCCCTCCTCCTCAGCTGCGATCGTGCACAGACTGTTGAAGCACTTCAAAGACCTTTGAAACTGCATTGATTTGGACTTTAAAATGTTGGTTACCATTAAAGTCCAATATGTAACATGTATGTGTGGATGTGTGTATGTATCTATTGAAATCTGTGTCATACTGTAAGGTTAATCAGTGTTAATCAGTGTTGTATAGGCTGTAAGAAGTATTGCCAACTTACCTTGAGCTTGAATGGAGTGCAATCTGTGGAACATATTAGAAATGTTAATGTCAGAAATATTTTTATTACCAAATTTGAATAAATATACTGATCTTATTGATTTAAAATTTGAACAGTTAATTTATATTGGAACAATAGCATTCAAGTAGCCTAAGTATTGACAATAAATGTTCAAGTAACTTATATTAGAGTTAAGGCTGCCTGAACACATACACTAGAAAATGTATCACTGTTGTATAGGTTCAATAGGGAGTATAATCTCTGTTTAACTTGATTAATATGCATAAAATGATTATCGATAAAGTTAAAGGAGAACTCCGGCGCAAAATGAACCTGGGGTGTAATAACACATTGGTACCGAGTCGACTGTTCTAAGGGATTTGTTTTCATGATAATCGAGTGTAAAGAGTTTTATCTCTAAAAACTGTTTAGCTTATAACGCTAGTATATGGGGCATATAATAAGTAAAAAGAAATCGCTAGTTAATACCACTAACGAGGCTCAAAATAGCCCCACACTAACACGGTAGCTTAATGAGGGTCTCTACATACAAACTGAAGCACTGAGAACTTTGTAAGTGTACAGACAGTTTAATAATAATACACTTTATAAAGACAGTACCATCGCGTATACAGGCAGGAGCCATCTTTGGAAAACAGTCTTGACCAGTCGAACCACGAACGCCGTGCTACGAGCTGAACTGTGAGTTCAGCTCACTTAGCACAGCGTTAGTGGTTCGACTAGACCCCTTTTCAGTTGGTAAACATGGTGACGTTTTTTTGTGGGCGGAGCTTAGGTGGTTGCAGAACGATCCCTCTGGCCGCTTCCCTAACGTTAGTTTGCAAGTTTTGTTACCTTGTTTTTTAACAATGACTGGAGAAATTCCGATTTTATCTTAATGTGCAAGGTCACTCACTGTCCAGGACCGTGATTGTTATTTGCAAAAGTTAATTTTAACGGACGGAACCAGATTGGCTGACCCGTACACACTCACTCAATGGATGGAGGATCTGACAGGATTAACGTTAACGCTAGGCTACATCTGGTTGAGTGGCCTGACTTATACACCTATCCGATAGAGAAACAGAGCGTAAAGAGTAACTGAGGGCATATAAATCTTTAGATGCCTATTGTTACGTAAGAAACGAGGACACAAGATGCAAGTAAAAGACTCTTTATTATAGTGCAAATAAAGATGATGATGATGATGATAAGTCCAGGTGATGCAGGCGGTGGCGCAGGGACTTCGATGGTCAGACACAGAGTGAAGGATGAAGTGCAGGGTGCTCTGAAGAGTGACGACGTAATCCAGACACAAAACGAAATCCAACACAACGAAAACTGGAACACAGGAACTCGAGACGGGACACGAAGCACAGGAACAGGAACAGGTAACACGAAGACTTCATGCAACGATCTGACAATGGGAATGAGAAAGTGGTAAGTTTTTATAGGAGATGAGATGAGTGGCAGCTGGTACTGGTGAGTGATCGCAGCTGGATACTGATCAACTGTGGCGATCCGGACACACCCACTCACACACTCGCACACATGTAAACAACAAAGCACGAGACTAGAGAGAGACACTGGATCCATATACCGTGACACCTATAACTATGTGCTGAATGGTCATGTACAAGACTTGTGTGGTACAATCCGCAGTTCTGCCTAGCCAGCGCCAAGAAGACAACAATGTAAAGAGTGACATTACGGTGCAATTTTAATGATGTGAATATTTTCTAGAAATAAAAATTCCAGATACAGCATATTCATTTTTCATTGATTCTTGCACCCAACAACACAACAAGATGACATTTAATAATAATAATCGTTTAAGCTCCTTATTATGTAGTCGAATCTGTGCTGGTTTGTATTGGCCGCCTGCAGTTTTCACTTTGTTTTGCCTCCAGCTAGCGCTGTGACGTAACTGTGACGTCAGCTCGAAATTGGTCTATACAGACGAGTGAATGCATTAAAAAGATACTTGTGACTGTGGTCCTGAATCTGCAACCCTGTATCACATGAAATACGTTCTGAGGAAACTATTTTGCAAATCGCAATTACGTTACATGCCAACATATAAGCAGTGCTATTACGTTGGTCCTTAACCTAATATAAGCAATGCTATTACGTTGGTGCTTAACCTAATATAGCCAATCTATTGCAGTGCTATTACGTTTGTCCTGAACATAATACATCCAAAGCAGGTTTCTTTTCACACGTAGTAGCTAATGCTGTTCATTTTGTTTTAATTATTTACTCCCTTTTTTCTCATTGGGCTACAAAATATTACCTATGCCAGGGCGAGTCAAGTGGCTGCACCCAGATAATTTTTATCTGGCCCTCCAACTGGTTTTTGATGTTTAAAACCCGTCGCAATCTGATATCAAAGTCCCCGCAAAGGTTTAGCACGTTCAGCGGTGAGTTTAACAACGCAGCGGTGAATTTAACAACACTCTACTGCAGGTTAAACGGCATTCAGAGGTGAGTTTGACCAAAGCAACCTTCAACTGCAGGCAAAACAAAGCAGTTTTAGCGTTTTCTTATCATCGGTAGGACACTGCTTTAAGAAGCTGGATAACGTATTTTTTGATTAAAAGGTTTGATGAAAAACTGTTGAGTCAGGACAATAAGTTGTGTTTAGAAACTTTAGATTTGTAAGGTGGCCATTTCTTATGACGATAAATGATAGAAGAAATTATAAAAATATAGCTAGCTAACGTTATTGAATTCAAGTGTAAGTATTAGGCTAACGTTACATGAGCTCACACAACTATTATCCAACATTATAAATGTTCAGAGTGAAGAACGATTAAGCCTGATTGGTTTGTTTTACAGCCTAATTGTTTAAAATCCACTCAAAAATATATAATAAACAACCAAATAAATCCATAGTTAACAATACAATTTATTTCATAACTACAAAATTGTGGCTCATCACAATTTTTCAATAAGAAATAAAACAATTAATATATAATAATAAGTAATGCTGTCATAAATTATTGACTGATTCATATATATATATATATATATATATATATATATATATATATATATATATATATATATATATATATATATATATATATATATACTTATTTATTTATTTTAAGTTCTGCTGTGGCTTTGTTTGGGAATTTTTTTATATTAAAATAAATTGTGAATTTATATATATATATATATATATATATATATATATATATATATATATATATATATATATATATATTGCAGTGCTATTACGTTTGTCCTGAACATAATACATCCAAAGCAGGTTTCTTTTCACACGTAGTAGCTAATGCTGTTCATTTTGTTTTAATTATTTACTCCCTTTTTTCTCATTGGGCTACAAAATATTACCTATGCCAGGGCGAGTCAAATGGCTGCACCCAGATAATTTTTATCTGGCCCTCCAACTGGTTTTGATGTTTAAAACCCGTCGCAATCTGATATCAAAGTCCCCGCAAAGGTTTAGCACGTTCAGCGGTGAGTTTAACAACGCAGCGGTGAATTTATATATTTATATATATATATATATATATATATATATATATATATATATATATATATATATATATATATATTCATATCTCCAAATAGAGCAAAACTTGCATTTATTTACTGTTTGTCAAATTTTGTTATAAAATGTGATTAACAATATTAACTTGTTTTTTGACTGTATAAAACGAATATCACGTTCAATCTAGCCCATTCTGGCAACACAGATTAAGAGAATACTGGTGTGAAATGTTCAATTCTGTTTTTTTCCTCTTTTCTTCTTTAGGTCCCTCAAATTTGGCAGCTTCAAAGCACTACAGACACACACAAAGGCACTTTTAAAAGCCACGCCCATCTTGTTACTCAGTACTTATCAGTCAGTCTCTCTCTCTCTCTCTCGCTCTCTCTCCCTATAATATTTTCTAAACTCCGACAAGAATTGATGTCATGGCAACACGTAGTGATGCAGTTGTGGAAACACGTTCATTTCCCCCTTGACGTACGTGTAGCAAATAGCATTCAATTTTAGGCTAACTACTTGCATTTTCATTCAACAGCTTGGATGTAAACCCAAAACTATATTAAGACAATATGGAGAAAAACTGTAAATTCCGTGTTTTTAAAGTGATAATAAAGAATATGTTTCATTTCATGTTAGATGTGAGATTTTGAATAGGCTATTCTTTTAGATCTATTCATGGGACCTATATGCAACGTTTGATTACGTTCTGCAACTTTAGGATATAATTGCATCCAAATATATAATTTTTCATACATTTTTGATCAGCAAATATACAGTATTTAGGACATGAATTTGCGGAGCACACATGCATCCCTGATTCAACCTTTACTGTCATTGGATCCAACTAACGCGTATTAATGAGTTATTAGTGTGTGCATGTGTGCGCACTTACTCTTCTTCGTTTGTTGATTACAATAGTCCAGACAGCCCTCCGACAAACAGCGTCCCCTGCTGTGTCTACAACCACTGCATATTTTTTCTGTCACTTTTGTCACTACTAGAATGTTGTGCAGATACAGATTGTCCGAAATAAATACATGACTAAAGTAAACCCATTTAAAAACTGTATTATATTACTCTAAATCTAGACTGCAATTTAAAAAAATAGAGAAACATTATGTAATGTGTTTGACTAATTACATCATTGAAAAACACAGGTGATTTGATTCTACAAATAAATTAAAAAGTACACATAATAATGCTTCCAAATCTGACCTTTTGTTAGACATTTAGATTTGACTTAAGTTAAAACATTGTCCAATAGAGCATAATACAGTATACAGGCCTTTGTTCTTTTGATACTTATATTATGACCTCAACACTTATGCACAAAGATATATTTATTAATGGCTATACAGAGTAAATGTCCAGTATAATGAACCATATTACGCTCATTAAAAAATGCAAAATGAACAAATTAATGATATTCTTTTTTATTTACACTGATTAAAATTACAATGGCAAATTGCTTACAGTTGGTTCTAGCTATAGTTTTACCAACTTCAACATCTCACTGCATATTCAATGTAACTTTCACAGCTGCTATAAACCATTTCAGTGGCAAAGGCAGGACAAAGGCTCCCAACTGTCCTTCCACTTGGTCCCACTGTTTCAAAAGAGTAAGAAATCATATGAGAAAATGCAGAAACTGTTTTAATCTGTCTTATTCACTATCCTATTTAACTTAAGTACAGTAGGGGCTACTGTTTATGTAACGAAAGAGAAAATACTGTACTACCATTCAGCATGTACACAGCTTTATATACACATGACTGAGTGTCCATATTTCAATAATATAACTGACATAGACATTTTTTTACTATAGATAGGACTGCAATAATAAGAAAATGTATATTATGTCATGTAAGCCTTGTTCTAATAGCTGTCCAAGTTAACAGATATAATATTTCACCTATAAAAGATATGGTTAGATTCATATCGTTGCATAGTTTTGTCTTTAATAATGATCATTGTTCCCTTTGTTTGTATTCCCACACAATTCTCATGTACAATTTCTCTCTAAGCTTTGTCTCATCAGTAACCTCACTTGGGTGCAAGATGGTCGAATCTGTATCACTTTACTGTAGCCTTGGGTTAAAACTATACAGAGCAACCAAAAACTGGTCTTGAAAGCATCAAAACCAATGGTTCTCAAAACCTCTAGAAGGAACCCCCAGCCATGCAATATATTAGACCAGGGGTGTCAAACCGGTCCTAGGAAGGCCAAGTGTATGCAGGTTTTCTCTTTTCCCTTGTACCAGACTGATGGAGAAGCTCACTAATTAGTTAGGATCTCCCCTCACCTGGCAGTCTAGGTCCTAATTATACTCTAATTGAAGGGAAAGACCAAAAACCAGCATACACTAAGGCCCTCCATGGAACAGGTTGCCCTACCCCTGTATTAGATGTATTCCAGAGCTACAGTAGCAAATCTGAATCTACTTGGAGAGCTTGTTCAGGGCTAGAACTAAACTGTGTGGTGATCACGGGTGCCCTTGGAGAGTTTTGAGAACCACTGTTCCAGGACATAGAGTGTGTTGTAATGTTGCCTAACATTCATACATACCAGCTCGCACACGGACGCCATCGAATAAATCCCTGAAAAAGATGCATATGTTTTTTTTTTAATCATTCAACATTTACATTAGACTTGTTGCATTTAATCAACTGTGCAATGGATTGTCTTGTTTGTCTTCATCCTCCACACCAGGTTTCTATTCCCCTATTAGTAGTACCCCCTGTTTAATAATTGCCTTGTCCATCATTGTTTCCTGTCATTGTGACATCATGTGTCATGTTACATGCCTTCTTTGCTGCTGCTAGTGGATTCAGTATAAAGTTAAGTCTTCAGTTTAAGCCTTTGTTAACATTCCAGTGTCAGGTTGTTGGTCTCGCCTAAAATATGTTCTATTTTGTGCCTGTGTATTACATTTAATCAACATTACAATGTATTTTTATGGATTAATGCATCTCCCTCCTGCCTACCATTTACCAACATCATCAAAATGACCCTCATCACCAATTCTGGACCACAAAACCAGTTCCACAATATTTCATTGCTACCGTCTGGTCTGGTACATATTTAGACCTGGCTCACCAGGTGAGTGCAATTAAAGACATAGAACAGGAACTCAGCAGGTTTTTTTCATCTTTACAGTGTAGAAACAGACCACATTTCCAAAGTTGCTGGTACCAATCCCTAGAGCTGAACATAGAGACTACCATATTTTCCGGACTATATGTCGCACAAAAGTTTAAGTTGCACTCAGCAAAAAAACACATTGTTGCAAGGAAAAAACATATACTGTATAACTTGCTTTGGTTTATGAGTCGCATTTATATTTCAAGGCCCATTTAATGAACACATTTCTGGTAAACAAAGGCATGGTTATAAACTTATGCTTGTCTACTTACAATTTAGACGTGTATATATGTTTGTAGATATCTCAAAAAAACACACCAAAATAAGACAAGACAGTACCAACAGCAAAATGAAATGAGCTGAAACGAGACCCCTACAACTCTAAACATAGCAGCTTCTTGCCATTGTAACTAGCTATTTGAGTTATTTCCTGCACAAACATCCTATCACATGGACCATTATGTCCTCAATAAAATCTTTTAATACATGGATCCATTCTCAACTGTTTTAAATGGACAATATATTTGTCTGAGCGCTATATGAATCCAGTGTCATCTACTGTACACAGACACAATGCTTTTCTTTGTTTTGAAAAGAGATTAAGTCAACATTTTAGCATGGTAAGCTGTAGGTGGGTGCCAATCTGATATTTCTGTAGCGTGTTGCAACTTGAGCGGTAGAGTAGTCTGTAAGCAAGTTATTAAATCCAAACCACTCTATTTTGAGGCTGGAGGCCAAGCAGTGTTCAACTGGAGTCTTTGGTATGACTTTGCACTTAAACCACAAGATATTTGAGGGTTTCAGTGTGACACCTTACTTATAAACACTTCAGCAAAGATGTTTACGTTGGAGCAACCATCCAATTACTGGCTGCCAAATTAACATTGAGGTTTTTGTTCCAAACCAAATGTAATGTGAATTGACACTGTTGTGTTATGATGAACGATTGGCTTGTAAAGTGACTTAGTTCCACAGAAGACTTAAAACAAGACAAAATATGCATAACAAGGTTGTACAAAAATAGTTGTGTTTTGTAATCAATATATGACAAAATCTTAAAGTGATGGTTCGGAGTCAGTTAACCCTAGGGTTTTTTGGCACCTTGACATCGAGCCAAACAACCCCTCATCAGCTTATATCCCTTGTTATAACATTGGTCGAGTTAGCGCTATCAGCTGATTGACTAAATGCATGCGCTTAATGGATCCAAACATGCTTTTCGCTCGTTTCTTGCTTGTGTCTTCCGGCAATTGATGTTGTGCTCGGTGCGTGATCTCGCGGGATGTCGTGCGTTAGGAGCCATCAGGCAAGATTTATTTATATACTTCTGATGTTCTTACAAACTTTGCTATGCCTCGTTTTATAAGTACAAAAACTATTTGTACTACTGTCGGAAGTTTGGTACGATTCTGGGCATTATTAGTGGGGTAATGTACGAAGCACGTTATAAATTATATCAAAAGCATTAATCTGCACAGACCCTTTCTCTCCAGGTGATGCACTGTAACACTTGTGCTAGCTCTACCCTTTTCTCCCTGAGTGAGAGAGTTGACTGATGGATCAGGCCGTTAAATAAGTACTTCTAACGATTTAGGAACATAGACAATGTATAGAATTTTGTTGTATTCACTTTTAAGTATTTGTTTAAGCCCTGCTCTGCTCTCTGTCTACCTAGCCTGTGTTTACCACTGTCCTAAAAAAATACCACCCCCCCACAAAAAAAAAAATCTTTATGAAATAGAAGAATCGATTAACTTACCAGATCCCCTCTTGTTTTTAGAATCTTTGAATAAAGAAAGTTTCCGGACGATGTCCGCTCTGCACATTCCTCGCATGGCAGACCTATATGATCACAACTGACATAAGCATTACGGAAGCATTGATGTTTTGTAATCAACATTATTGGATCACTTCAGAATGCAGTATATCGATAAGATAAGGAAAAGGAAACAAGATATTATACGGATACCTCACTTTTACATGTACAGGCAATTAAAACACTATGATCACCTTGATCTAAGATCTCTGTCTCGCTTTTTCGCAAGACAAGCACAGTAAAGGGCCAAGACGTTTTCAAATACTTACGTGTCTTTTGACAACTTTTTCTCCCTTTCTTTTTTGGGACAACTTCTGTGTTTTTGGTGTCCTTGACTGCAACAAGTTATGATGGACAACAGTATTTATAGGTTATGTTCTACATTTGTTTTTCATGGTTCTAAAGTGGGCCTAAACCCAATGTGAATGAATGCCTACCGTGCTCTGCAGGCTGAACCAAATCACCACAGAATGTTGTTTGTGCCATGTCTTCACACTCAGCAACATCCATCGTGGATTCTGTCACTGCAGCATCTGGTCCAGCAGAATACTCACACACAATTTCATTTTCCTCCACACATGGGTTAAGGGTGAGCACCACAGTGTCAGATTCATTTTCCTCCGCACATGGGGTAAGGGTGAGCACCACAGTGTCAGATTCTAAAGGACCTTATAACAAAAGAAGAGTGTCATATTGTTACGAACTACTCTGAGAAGAGGGTTGAGATCCAAACGCAGCTTTATTTGAGGGCAATCCAGAGGCGTAATCCAATGTACAGGCAAGGGTCATACACAGACAGGCAGTCCAAAACAGATAAACAAAGAAACAAACAAAACAGGCAGGGACCAGAGGCAAGAGAGTAATCCAGGGAACAGGGCAAGATATCCAAAACCAAGAGACAAGAAAACCATAAGAATGCTCAGAAATGCAGTGTAACACTTAAACAAGACTTTGCGGTGAGTGAATGAATGAACATGGTATAAATAGACAAGGACTAACAGGGTGATGAGAAACAGATGAATGCAATCAGAGACCAACCAGGTGATGAGACACAGGTGAATGAAATGATGAATGCTGATGAATCCGGGGAGTGAATTATGGGAAATGTAGTTAGTGAGGAAGTGATGAAAGTCTATTGTGGAGCGCCCTCTGGTGGTTCTCGAGGGCACTCCAGCTGGTGATCGTTACATAGCCCCCCCCCCCAATGAGCGGCTTCCAGACGCTCCAAAACTGTCCAGGTGGGCGGTGGCATGGAGGCGGATCCGGGGGCGGGATGGAGGGCTAGGTCCGTGGAGCAGAAGAGGGCCTGGAGACTGCGGCAGGTCGGTCGTTCATGGCGGCCTGGACCGTGGGCGGACCTGGCTCATAGAGCGTGGGCGGAGCAGGATGTGCAGGCGGCCAGGGCGGAGAAGAATGTGCAGGCGGCCAGGGCGGAGCAGGATGTGCAGGCGGCCCATCGGGCGGAGCAGGATGTGCAGGCGGCCCATCGGGCGGCCAGGGCGAAGCAGACGACCCCTCGGGCGGCCAGGGCGGTGAAGACCCCTCGGGCGGCCAGGGCGGTGAAGACCCCTCGGGCTCAAGAACAGACAACATACACACTGGCTCGGGAACAGACAACACAGACTCTGGCTCGGGAACAGACAACACAGACTCTGGCTCGGGAACAGACAACACAGACTCTGGCTCGGGAACAGACAACACAGACTCTGGCTCGGGAACAGACAACACAGACTCTGGCTCGGGAACAGACAACACAGACTCTGGCTCGGGAACAGACAACACAGACTCTGGCTCGGGAACAGACAACACAGACTCTGGCTCGGGAACAGACAACACAGACTCTGGCTCGGGAACAGGAACAGACTCGGGCTCGGAGGCGGCCATCTTGTCCGTAGACACTGGCTCGGAGGCGGCCATCTTGTCCGTAGACACTGGCTCGGAGGCGGCCATCTTGTCCGTAGACACTTTCTCGGAGGCGGCCATCTTGTCCGTAGACACTGGCTCGGAGGCGGCCATCTTGTCCGTAGACACTGGCTCAGAGGAAGTGACGTGAACAGTCTCTGGATCAGCAGAAGTGATGTGAAAAGTCTCTGGTTCGGCCATCTTGTCCGTAGACACTGGCTCGGAGGAAGTGACGTGAACAGTCTCTGGATCAGCAGAAGTGATGTGAACAGTCTCTGGTTCGGCCATCTTGTCCGTAGACACTGGCTCGGGAACAGACAACACAGACTCTGGCTCGGGAACAGACAACACAGACTCTTGCTCGGGAACAGGAACAGACTCGGGCTCGGAGGTGGCCATCTTGTCCGTAGACACTGGCTCGGAGGCGGCCATCTTGTCCGTAGACACTGGCTCGGAGGCGGCCATCTTGTCCGTAGACACTGGCTCGGAGGCGGCCATCTTGTCCGTAGACACTTTCTCGGAGGCGGCCATCTTGTCCGTAGACACTGGCTCGGAGGCGGCCATCTTGTCCGTAGACACTGGCTCGGAGGAAGTGACGTGAACAGTCTCTGGATCAGCAGAAGTGATGTGAACAGTCTCTGGTTCGGCCATCTTGTCCGTAGACACTGGCTCGGAGGAAGTGACGTGAACAGACTCTGGATCGGCCATCTTGTCCATAGACACTGGCTCAAAGGAAGTGACGTGAACAGTCTCTGGATCAGCAGAAGTGATGTGAACAGTCTCTGGTTCGGCCATCTTGTCCGTAGACACTGGCTCGGAGGAAGTGACGTGAACAGACTCTGGATCGGCCATCTTGTCCGTAGACACTGGCTCTGTAGAAGTGATGTGAAGCGTCTCTGGCTTGGCAGAATTGACGTGGACAGTCTCTGGATCGGCAGACGTGACTTGGACAGACTCTGGATCGGCAGACGTGACTTGAAGCTCAGGCATGTCGTGGTGAAGCTCAGGCATGTCGTGGCTGACGTGAAGCTCTGGCTGGACGTGGCTGACGTGAAGCTCTGGCTGGACGTGGCTGACATGAAGCTCTGGCTGGACGTGGCTGACGTGAAGCTCTGGCTGGACGGTCTCTGGCTGGACGGTCTCTGGCTGGACGGTCTCTGGCTGGACGGTCTCTGGGTCGTCGTGGCTGACGTAAAACTCAGGCTGAGGGGATACTGTGGATTCACGGAGTTCCTCATCTACCACACCCACCGTACACACTGAACCGCTAAACAGAAGGGCCAGTTCAATATAGCTCTCCAATGTCCCGTGAGGCTCATGCAAGGGCATGAATGAACTGAGCGGTTCTGATAGCCCTCCTCGGAAGAAAATCATCAGGCATTCCTCGCTCATAGAGGTGAAAGGTGCCAGCTTGATCAAATCTTCTACGTACTCCTCAATCAAATGATTCCCCTGACGGAGACACAGGATTTGGACTGCTGTGTCCATGGCTGGTATTGCTGCTGGATCTGGGTGTGGCGAAGTCTTCTGTTACGAAGTACTCTGAGAAGAGGGTTGAGATCCAAACGCAGCTTTATTTGAGGGAAATCCAGAGGCGTAATCCAATGTACAGACAAGGGTCATACACAGACAGGCAGTCCAAAACAGATAAACAAAGAAACAAACAAAACAGGCAGGGACCAGAGGCAAGAGAGTAATCCAGGGAACAGGGCAAGATATCCAAAACCAAGAGACAAGAAAACCATAAGAATGCTCAGAAATGCAGTGTAACACTTAAACAAGACTTTGCGGTGAGTGAATGAATGAACATGGTATAAATAGACAAGGACTAACAGGGTGATGAGAAACAGGTGAATGCAATCAGAGACCAACCAGGTGATGAGACACAGGTGAATGAGATCATGAATGCTGATGAATCCGGGGAGTGAATTATGGGAAATGTAGTTAGTGAGGAAGTGATGAAAGTCTATTGTGGAGCGCCCTCTGGTGGCTCTCGAGGGCACTCCAGCTGGTGATCGTTACACATATAATGTTCTACCCATTACATAATAACAACATTTTTCAAAAATGGACATTACAAAGAGAGTTCACACATACAGGCAATGTGATCATGTTTCATAAGAGCATAGTTGCAGAAAATGAATCTCCACATTAACTCTCAGAATAATTACCCTAGAGCTCTGGAAAATATTGAGACCTGCATTTTCTTTCAAGAGTAAATGGATGGTCACAAGCCATCAAACAATGCTGAGCTGGTTGAATATTTGCACCAGGAATGGCATAAAATCACCCAATATCAATGTCAAACACTGGTGGAGAGCATGCCAAGATGCATGATAGCCAATTATTTTGAGACAATTATTATTATACAATTATGATTATTGCACCAAATATTGATTTCTGAACTCTTCCTAAGTTAACATATTAGAATTGTGTGGTTTAATAACGAATATTAACTAATTTTCTTTGCATAGTTTGAGGTCTGACAAACACTTCATGTTTTTGTTATTTTGACCAGATGATATTTTCTGCAAATACGTGATTTGAATGACAATATAAATATATTTTTTTAATTTTAGATAAATGTTGTCAATAGTTTATGTTAATTTCAACCAAACTCATACCTATCAATAGTAAAACCAGGGATGATGATGTTGCAGTGTTCATGTCATGGTTTTCCCTGCATGTCTGTATCTTGTTTCTATGGAATTCCATTAATGTTTTTCCTAGTGTTTCCCTGTCTTGTGTCTAGTGTAATCCGGTTATGGTTTTTCCTTTGTCTCTGTGTTTAGTTTAGTATATTGCATTCCTGGTTTTTAGTTTTTCCTGGACATGATTATCTCACAGCGTTTATTGACTTCCTATGCTTCTTCAGTTCAGTTCCATTACTCACACCTGGTTTACATTATCAGTATTTATATTTAGTCTGCCCCTGTTCTTTGATTCTTTGTCAATCATTGTTTCTGTCAAAGGCTGTTACTGTACATGTTGTGTGCTCCTCCAATTCAACTTCAAGATTTAGGATAATGTAAATGGCCAGTTTTCATTTACCAGTATTATATTATTTTATTTCACTTTTAATGTTTGTTTTGTAAATCTCAAGAACTACTGTGATGCTTGTTGAGAAATGGAATTCAGTTCAAATGTTCAAACAGTTTAGAATGGTATAACTAGATAAGAGTGTTTTTTTGATTGTCTGCAGGGTCATTTAAGACACTGAGGGCCAGATGTACGTACATTTGCGAGCGCAATGTTATTAGCGCCTTGAAGAAGACGCAGAAAGCACTTTTATTGAGACCGCACCTTGCTTCATATTTACGTAGGTTGCAGGTGTTTGTGTAGTCTGCGCCTTTCTCCACCCACTACATCGTACACTGCGCCCTTTAAACGTGCAATTGAATGGGCCTCTTTCTCTCTCTATCGGTCAGTCAAAACCGTAAAAAAAAGATTTTGCGATATGATCTGCTTGTTTATGAGTAGGCATCGAATTTAAATATTATACATGGCCGGAATTCCACACCGACACAAATGAATGCCATCTGGACCAAAATTACAAAGGATGTTGTAATATCCTCGACTCACAAACAGGTGGAAAAGGTGAAAAAAGGTGGAAGGACCTTAAACTTTATGAAGAAAAAGTTGGCTTTAACAGACGATGCAGGTCCCGCAGTACACAAATTCAATGTACCACAATTTAGGAGGTTGTGAATTAATGCTGGTTGCTGTGGAATGCATGGAATGAATCGATAGCTGCTTAGATTACATTAGAAAATGAAGGTAAGTCTAAATAAGACAATTAGTCGTGATTGTAAATGGACTTTGTATAGGTCCCGTTTAGGCCTATTTATATTTTTTAATTATGATGTCTATACTGTACTGCCTACTGTACAAATAATATTCACCCACCCGGCCATTGCTGATATTAAAAAAAGTGACCGGGATTATTGCAACACTTAAAATGTTCATTTATACTCGTCCACACATGGTTTTGTATTTTCCAATTAAAATGTCTAACATGCTAATGAAACATAACTATAATATATGCCATATTTTATTTGGACATTAAGGCTACGTTTGGAGTTTTGGTTAGGCTATTGGCCATCTTTAAGTGTAAGCTTACTAAATCGATTTTGTGTTTGGTCATTTCATTTTGGCAATTTCTCCGCTAGCTAATAAGGATAATAGAAAATATCATAAAGCATAATTGTGATTTGCATTTGGTATATTATTTGGTATATTAGCCTATTAGAAATAGTACTATGTCTGGGCGCATATCCTGGTTTGCACCTGCTTTTCCGAGGCAGAGAATTTTCACCGCAAAATAGAGATGCGCTGTCAGTGGCGGTTTTAGTAGGCTACATAACGTCGAATACATAATTAGGCGCGGTTAACGTTTCTCCTCCCATCTCTTTATGTGATCCTCCCATGAATGCATATGCATTACACGGAAGGCGCTATTAGCCATTTTCAGTTTCAGCGCCAGGCAGTTTGCGTTTCCACCTTGATGCGGCCTGTTAGTACATACCTCGCCATGCTTTTATGCGCAGTTTGCGAAACAAATATGCCTGAAGTGGGCGCAAAAGCGTTAGTACATCTGGCCCTGAGGCCTGTAGCTTACAAACTAGGTCATAGGGTAGTGTCAAGTGTGGACATCACACACACAAGCCTGTTGATCTTGTTATTGTAAAGAGGAGGGGCTTTCCTTTTGCACCTATAGGATACACACACATCCCTTTCTACGTCAGTGTGGCGTTGACTGGAAAACAGTCTGCACCTTGCTGCATCATATCCTCTTCCTGACCAGCTGACTCCCTAGCAGGGATACTGTCTTCAACTTCAGCTACATTCTCCTTCTCCAGATTTTGGGAGTGTACTTAAGAAACAGAAACAATTTTACAAACACTTTAGACAATAATTATGAACATTTAGAAATTGAAATAATTCTAAATTAAATTATTAACCATAAATGTACAGTAATTACCACCAAATACATGTTTCGATTTTGAACATTCACTCACACTTCAGGATTGATCAAAGACCTCCTTCAGCTTTCCCACAAGCTCCTCATGAAGATTCAGCCCAATGCTGCTGATGACATCTGCAGTAAATGTTGATTTTTTTTTACTCCCCAAAAGTAATATGGGGTAGTATCCAACAGCTTCAAGGCGATCCAGCTGAAATGTGATCACACCAAGATATGTGTAAAATACATTGCAAGTACACTAGTAAACTAGTAAACTAGTAACAAACTAGTAATTGTATTACTTATTTCTTCGTTGAATATGAAAAGCTGCAATATGATCTCCATAATGGACATATGGCTCTGCAACCCGATTTCACCCCTTGCTAACACAGGATTACACTGTACATGTATGTGCTATTCATACACCAAATTACATTTTTGTGTGCTATAGAAATGGCATAGTTTTATATTGGGAACGGTTAAGGTTAGGCAAGAACTTACAGAGGTTAGGGTATAATGTATAATAGTGTACTGTAAGTACAGGGGTCTGCGTGGCATAGTGGGCTAAGTCGCTGCATTGCCGGACAGTCTGCGTCACAATGGTCGTAAGTTCGAGTCTAACATGTACTGTCTGACTTTCCTTGGGCCGCCTGCACGAACCAGTGCAGAATTGGCATTGCGCTGCCCAGGGTTTTGTTTACTTAAATCAGATTCTCTATCCTGTCATGTCGCTCTCCAGCGACTCCTTTATTGAAGTATATTCGGTTAACGTTAACCATAGGTCTTGTTACGTCCTGAGGACGTATTATATAAAAAGTATTTTTGATGTGTATTTTACTTTAAGTTGTTGTGTTTGTTATGCTCTGTCAGTCTCTCCCTCACTCTGATTGCCTTACAGCTAATTAACCACACCTGAGGCTCGTAAGGAGAGTTGCAGAGCTGCACTATAAGAGAGCAGAGTGAACACTGCTTGAGGAGGTTCACTTCTCCCCTGCACCAGACTTGTGTGTTGCTACAACTAAGTGTGAAACTGGTGTGTTGACCCTGTGTGGTACAGTTGAGCTTGTTTTTGGTGTGCTTTGTGTGATAAAGCAATCTTTTTTTTTTCTCTTCTTCTTAATAACTTTGTTTGGTAACTAAAAGGTATTGTATATCAACTTTTTGTTTGTTTGGTTTGGAAAGCAGTAGGGAGATTGAGTCACCACCTTTTTCTTTTTGTATATTAATCCTTGTTTTTGGTTAGTCAGGAAGTGGAGGGAAGCATATGTTGTTTATTTATTTTCTTTTACCTGTGTAGGTCATTTAGTTTTTCTTCCAATAGTAAGCTTCCTCTTTTGTTTGTTGTTTTGGTCTGACCTTCTCCTGAAGATCTAAAGCTTCCATTTTCTTTGTTTAAATACAACAAATAATTTTTCTTTTGCATCAAGTGTTGGCTCACATTTCTGGGGCAGAGGACTGAAGGGAACCCTCCACACTTACGTTTGCGTTCTTTTTTTTTTTTTTAAATTAAGTTTGTTACCCTCTCCCAACCCTAGACTGGGAGTAGATCGTAACAAGTGGGGGCTCGTCCGGGATTTGAACCCTGGACCTCTCGCACCCCAAGCGAGAATCATACCCCTAGACCTGAGGCCTACCGACAGAAGTTTCGTGCGCATTCGAAAACAGTCAAACAAACGTATGTTGAGTTTGTAAGAGAAAAGAGAGTTCTTTTTGAAAAGTGGTGTTTTTCTAGCAAGGTTACATCCTTAGAGGAGTTACAGGAATTAATCTTGCTAGAGGAATTTAAAAATTGTCTTCCGACAAATATAGTAATGCACTTAAATGAACAAAAAGTGGTATCATTGGCTAGTGCTGCGGTCTTGGCAGATGAGTTTGTGCTGACACACAGAAATGTGTTCTCAGCCCACACATCGGCCAGGTCTCCATTTGTGAATGTGGAAAGTTCAGCAGTGCCGCGTTCAGGACAATCGTTTAAAAGTGAAACGGCATCTAAATTTGGGCGTAAACTTACAAAGAGTGGTGATAGGCGAGTTTGTTTTTTTTGCCTTGATCCAAACCATTTGATTGCGGATTGTAAGGCTTGGAAACAGAAGAGCGCGGTTTCCAAACCCAAAAACGTAGCACTTGTGCACGCCATGTGTAATGGCAGCTCCCTTAGTGGAGAGAGTTATCACCCTTTCTTATTTGAAGGCACAGTTTCCCTATCTCCTGATTCTGGTTTTAAGACGATAACAATTTTACGTGACACAGGTGCAGCTCAATCCTTTATATCGGAGAGTATATTGCCTTTCTCTGCTGACTCTTTTACGGGTAATGACGTGCTGATTCGTGGAATTGAAATGCACTGTGTGAATGTGCCACTTCATACCGCGTATCTAAGGTCAAGCATTGTCAGTGGTGTGGTCCGTTTAGCAGTGCATCCACAGTTGCCTGTTGAGGGTGTTGATCTAATTCTGGGGAATGACCTTGCGGGTGGCACAGTCTTTCCTAGACCAGTTGTATCACATAAACCTAGTGCTTCACAGACATCTGATCTGGGCGAGAACTTCCCGTCCGTTTTTCCTGCCTGTGCGGTTACCCGTGCCCAGTCAAAGAAATTTGAGGAAGTGGTAGATATCTCAAACTCATTTTTGATTGAGCCTGACTCTGTGGAGTGTGTCCTGTCTGTTACTCCAGACCCTGACCGTGACGTAACTATCCATGAAAAGTTGACCTCTGAAACCCCTCTAAAGGCAGGTAGAGAATACTTAGCTACAGCACAAAAAGCAGACCCTTCCCTAGCCAAGTGTATAGCGGCTGCAGATGGTGCTACCCCAGGGCCTAGTTCAGGTGTGGTTTTCTTTTGGGAGTGTGGATTGTTGATGCGTAGCTTGAAACCCCAGCAAGAAGACCTAGGCTGGCAGGAAGTGCAGCAGATTGTTTTGCCTATTGGTTATCGGCAGCAGGTCTTAAAACTTGCCCATGAAAATGCTTTGTCTGGACATGTCGGTATAACAAAAACTTACCATCGCATTACTAGGTTTTTTTTTTTTTGGCCTGGTCTTAAGTCAGCAGTGTCCAGATTTTGTAAGTCGTGTCATACTTGTCAGCTGGCAGGAAAGCCCAACCAGAAGATACCTCCTGCACCTCTCTATCCTATTCCAGTTGTAAGTGACCCGTTTGATCGCTTAATTGTTGACTGTGTTGGACCATTGCCAAAAGCTAAGTCCGGACACCAATACATTCTGACCATTATGTGTGCTGCGACTCGCTTCCCAGAGGCTGTTCCGTTACGCACGTTGAAAGCTAAGGTTGTAATCAAGGAACTACTCAAGTTTTGTTCTACTTTTGGATTGCCAAAAGTAATTCAGAGTGACCAAGGGTCAAACTTCACTTCCAGGGTTTTTAAACAAGCACTAGAAACCCTTGGTATAAGCCACCAAACTTCTACAGCACACCATCCTGAGTCCCAAGGTGCACTAGAACGCTTCCACCAAACCCTTAAAAAAATGCTACGACGATTTTGTGTGGAAACCGGAAAAGACTGGGTTGAGGGTCTTCCTTTTCTAATGTTTGCAGTAAGAGAATCTGTGCAGGAGTCCCTTGGCTTTAGCCCTGCTGAGCTGGTGTTTGGCCACACAGTCCGTGGCCCTCTAAAGCTGTTAAGTGAACAGCTGCTGAATCCGAGTTCCAAAGCGTTGCCTGTTGATGACTACGTCACTTCTATTCGTGAGAAACTCCACAAGGCCCAAACTCTTGCTAAACTTCATCTGTCTACAGCACAGTCTAAGATGAAGGCTTATTTTGACAAAAAGTCAGTGAAAAGAGATTTTAGTCCTGGTAATCATGTCATGGTTCTACTTCCCACACCTGGTTCTATTTTACATGCAAAATTCTCTGGTCCATACCTGGTTGAAAGGAAGTTAAATGAGTCAAACTTTCTGATTGCGACCCCAGACCGCAAATGTAAAAGCTGTGTTTGTCATGTAAACAGGCTTAAACCCTATGTAAACAGGGCTATTTGTGAATTGACAGTAGAGCAAACTGCGGTTCAACCAGTGGTGTCCTCTCTTGCCGCAGTAGGTGTAATGGCGAATTACTCATTAGAGGAAGATGGTTTAATGTGTAGAGATGTGCCAATTTCCTCTACCAGGTTAAATAATTCTGCTATAATGAAAGATCTTCCACACTTTCTTTCTCATCTGACTAATGAACAATCTTGTGGTTTAATTGAATTACTGCATGCCTTCCCTACCTTGTTCAGTGATGTGCCGGGTAGAACTACTGTGTGTGTTCATGACATTGATGTTGGTGATTCTGTCCCAATAAAACAACATCCTTACAGAGTAAATCCTAGAAAACATGAGATCATGCAGACAGAGGTTGAGTATATGCTGCGCTATGGGCTGGCCGTCCCCAGCCAGAGCCCTTGGAGCTCCCCCTGTTTACTTGTCCCAAAACCTGACAACACCTTTCGCTTTTGCACTGATTATCGTAAGGTCAACAAAGTAACAAAACCTGACTCTTTCCCTCTTCCAAGGATGGAAGATTGTGTAGATAGAGTTGGATTAGCAAACTTTGTCACAAAACTAGATCTGTTAAAAGGTTATTGGCAAGTGCCCCTCAGCCAACGTGCTTCTGAGATTTCAGCGTTTGTCACGCCTGACCGCTTCCTACAATACCAGGTTCTAGCTTTTGGAATGTGAAACGCTCCCGCTACGTTCCAGTGTATGATGTATCACGTACTCTCAGATGTGACTAACTGTGAGATATATCTGGATGATATTGTGGTATATTCGGATAACTGGACAGATCATGTGAAAACACTCGAGAAAGTGTTCAAACGCCTAACTGCTGCTTCCTTGACTCTAAATCTTGCCAAATGTGAGTTTGCGAAAGGAGTTGTTACCTACTTGGGTAAACAAGTAGGTCAAGGAATGGTTAAACCTCTTGATGCTAAAATTGCAGCCATTCTTGAATTCCCTGTACCCTGTAATAGACGAGAGTTGAGGCGCTTCCTAGGAATGAGTGGGTATTATCGAGGTTTTTGTCCCAATTTCTCTGCCCTAGCCTCTCCTCTTACAGATCTCCTGAGTACAAACCGAAGATTCTTATGGAACAATGACTGTCAACTTGCCTTTGATGCGGCCAAAGATCTCCTCTGTCATTCTCCTGTTCTGTCAGCTCCAAACTTCAAAATGCCTTTCAGTCTGCAGGTGGATGCAAGTGCTAAAGGAGCTGGTGCAGTTTTGCTACAAGAGGATGTGTACCATATTGAACATCCTGTCTCCTACTTTTCTAAAAAGTTCTCCAAAACCCAGCAAAACTATAGTGTAATCGAGAAGGAAGCTCTATCATTGTTGCTAGCTCTTCAGCATTTTGATGTATACTTGGGGAGTAGCTCTAAGCCTGTTGTTGTGTACACTGATCATAACCTTTTGGTTTTCCTTTCCCGTATGTCAGGTTCCAACCAGCGACTATTACGGTGGTCTCTCACTGTCCAAGAATATGATCTGGACATCCGACACAAGAAAGGCACTGAAAATGTTATGGCCGATGCTCTCTCTAGAGTTTAAAGGGATTCAGTTTTCTTTGAACCTTGTACCTTTCTTAAATAAGAAAATGGTAAGGGTGTATATATTTGATTACAAACTCTAGTTTGTATTTTTGGTGGTGGAGGTGTTACGTCCTGAGGACGTATTATATAAAAAGTATTTTTGATGTGTATTTTACTTTAAGTTGTTGTGTTTGTTATGCTCTGTCAGTCTCTCCCTCACTCTGATTGCCTTACAGCTAATTAACCACACCTGAGGCTCGTAAGGAGAGTTGCAGAGCTGCACTATAAGAGAGCAGAGTGAACACTGCTTGAGGAGGTTCACTTCTCCCCTGCACCAGACTTGTGTGTTGCTACAACTAAGTGTGAAACTGGTGTGTTGACCCTGTGTGGTACAGTTGAGCTTGTTTTTGGTGTGCTTTGTGTGATAAAGCAATCTTTTTTTTTTCTCTTCTTCTTAATAACTTTGTTTGGTAACTAAAAGGTATTGTATATCAACTTTTTGTTTGTTTGGTTTGGAAACCAGTAGGGAGATTGAGTCACCACCTTTTTCTTTTTGTATATTAATCCTTGTTTTTGGTTAGTCAGGAAGTGGAGGGAAGCATATGTTGTTTATTTATTTTCTTTTACCTGTGTAGGTCATTTAGTTTTTCTTCCAATAGTAAGCTTCCTCTTTTGTTTGTTGTTTTGGTCTGACCTTCTCCTGAAGATCTAAAGCTTCCATTTTCTTTGTTTAAATACAATAAATCATTTTTCTTTTGCATCAAGTGTTGGCTCACATTTCTGGGGCAGAGGACTGAAGGGAACCCTCCACACTTACGTTTGCATTCTTTTTTTTTTTTTTTTTAAATTAAGTTTGTTACCCTCTCCCAACCCTAGACTGGGAGTAGATCGTAACAGTCTCAAACCAGTTCCACGGAGGGCCTAGTGTATGCTGGTTTTACTCTTTTACCTTGTATAAAACTGATTGAGTAGGTCAGTAATTGGCAATTGGTCAGGATCTCCCATGTTAGATGTACACCTTGGGGTGAGATCAGGCTATGATACAGCTATACAATGTAAACCCCAAGAGTTCATTATTTTGTTGAAACTGAATGCACCTAATAAAGTCGAGTACAGTGATTTAAATATACATATCACAGGTTTTTAGAGTAGCTACATGTTTAATAAACATTAACAGTAATACTGATATTTCACAACATGTGAGTTCACCTACTAAGAGTATTTGGGTACAAAATAAATGTGGGTACACTGAAAAAATGGACGGTTGCGGTTGCAGATTAACATAAAAATATTATGTTTGATTAACATAACTATATTGTGTTTAACAGTTATTGTATTTTGGTGTTTAACACAATATAGTAATGTAAATCAAACATAATATTTTTATGTCAATATCACAACCCAGCTTTCCTTTTTTTTCAGTGTAAGTATACTTACATACAATGCAGATTAAAAATGTTCAGAATAATCTTAATTCAAAAAGTCAAACTTTACAGTAAATTGCATTCTTATTAGTATGCACCACTTACCACTTTGAAGCTTGACTCTAGCACATGGGTTTGGTTACAGTTCTTCTTTATGTGTTTGACATATTCAGACTTCTGAGCTGCAAACTTGGTTCTGGCCTCAATCAGTCTTTTCTTGTAAGGCTGCTGTGCTTTGCAGTGAGGGCATTTTTTGCATGCAACATATATTAAATGCTGGCAAGCAACACACTGACGTTGGTTCTTCTTACCTCCCGGCATACCTGGATAAATACACATAGCTTTTAATAAAAACAAATGAAAAAATGCCCCGACCTTCCGGACCCCAATATCAGTAAGGCAGGGTGTCTAAATGTAGAACTATTGTACTTACTTCTTAATGTGTTCAGTTGATCGATTGTTTTCGCAATCGTCTGCAGTCACGATGGGCGAAAATGCACTCTGGTCCAGACGGGTGATGTCACAATAATCGATTCCCACCAAGGCCTCCCGCTAAAATCCTCGAATCAGTATTTATGCGCGTAGGCGTAGTTTAAGTAGCCTGGGTTCCCATTGACTGTATATCTGGAGTTCCCTTACGTTGTCACTCCGAGTTACGTCGGATGACGACGAATGGGGTTTCGCTTAGAAAGCCTATCAACTTCGAGTATTACAAAACGAGCCAATGGCAAAGAAATGCCATTGGTCTGCGGAATTTGCATGACGTAACTCCGCCCCACCTCGTGGGTATAAAAGGAGGAAGTCCGCAACAGCAGTTTATGTTTTCGCTTCGGAGCCAAGTTTATTCTTCTCTCCACAAGCCATCTCTGAATTGTCAGCTTCACGAACGAGTGCCTCGAGTGTTGGTGTGACGGCGATCTACGGCGAGAGCGTGCTTCCTGCTGATCTGCTGCAGTGATCTGCCAGTCGGCGCGTTTCTCCCCGGGTGCTTCAACACTTGAGTTTTCTCACTAAAAGAGCTTACACGCGGCACGTCTTTTTAAAGATGCCTCGCCCGTGTACTTCTGGTTGCGGCAGATTGGTATCGGACTCTGATGGGCACGAGCGTTGCATAGTATGTTTGGGCATTGATCATGCTAGAGCAGCGCTCGTGGATGACTCATGTTCTCTCTGTGGGAACATGACCATCGCGTCATTACGGTCGAGACTCGGTGAACTCGCAAGAGTGAGAGTCCCCTCATCCACCCCCCGTCCTGCGGCTGGTGGCCAGGGTGACCTGAGGGTGACGGTCTGGAACAAGGCGCCGACTATGTGTCCGCGACCCCAGCCCCCCTCTTCAATGACGGTGCCCGCTAGCGAGTGGCCGAGTCCCGCGGGCCTACCCTCTGGTGGCCCGTGTGTTTCGGTTGAAGCTACAGAGGATGATGCCATGTCTGTTGCAGCATCACTAGGTGGGTTTGATTCTTCTGGAAGTGAGGGCTCGTCACAGCTGCCACCTTCCGGTGTGCATACGGCTGTGCTCGAGTCTGATCCGGAGATGACGGCCATGCTTTCCCGGGCAGCCGCGAGCATTGGGCTTGAGTGGAGGCCTCCACCCTGTCCTGAGCGCTCGCGACTTGACGATTGGTTTTTGGGTAAGGCCGCCGACCCTCGTCCTCGGCAAACCCCAATACCTTTCTTCCCGGACGTGCATGATGAGATCTCGAAGTCCTGGAAGACCCCGTTGTCTTCTCGGGACCGCTCGTTGATCTCATCCGCCTTTCCTCCCCTCGATGATGCAGCCGCCCGTGGGTACACTGGGCTCCCCCCGGTTGAACGCTCTGTTGCCATGCAACTATGTCCTCAGAGTGCTTCTTCTCGTGGCGAGCCTAAGCACCCATCCAAGGCCTGTAGATTTTCGTCTACCCTGGTGGCGAAGTCTTACAGAGCGGCGGGACAAGCGGCTGCGTCACTGCATGCTATGGCCACTCTGCAGGTCTACCAGGCCCAGATGCTCAGAGACATGCACGAGGGTAGGACAGACCCAGGGCTCTTTGATGAGCTGCGCGCCGCTACCGACCTCGCTCTACGGGCGACGAAGGTTACCGCGCGCTCCCTGGGTCTGGTGATGTCCACAGCCGTGGTCCAGGAGAGACACCTGTGGCTGAACCTGGCTGACATGCGGGACGCGGAGCGGACCCGTCTGCTTAACGCCCCCTTGTCCCAGTCCGGCCTCTTCGGCGGTGCGGTTGAAGACTTTGCCCAACAGTTTTCAACCGCCCAGAAACAGACCGAGGCCATCAAGCACATCTGCCCCGCCGGCCAGCTGCTGCCTCCACCCAGCTGGCCGGGCAGAAGCCTCGTCCTGTTTCCCGCCGAGGGCGCCCTCCTGCGGTTCCCGCCCCTCCCGCCCGGCCCACGCAGCAGCCTCCACAAACCCGGGCCGGTCGCGGAGGAAGCCGCAAGAAGGCGCCACAGCCCTCTCCCGCCCCGCCCCCCGCTAAACACCGGGCCAAGCGGCGCTCCTGAGACGGGCTGCTCAGGGAAGATGGTCGTTTTTCAGGAGATGGTAGCAGGACCACTCCTTCCCCCGGTGGAGGGCCGGGGGAGAATCTTTTGTTCTCCGCTCCCCGCTGCTCACCCACGGGTGGGCAGCACCCTAGAGTGGTTAAAGACAGAAACGACCCTCTCTTCCCTGAGCCCACAGAGTTCTCGGGCGACACAGAGCGCCGCCCACAAGCCGTGCTCTCCTCGCCCCCCTCTGTCCCAGAGGCGGTTGACACGGCGTGCCGTCCACGGACCGCTTCGCCCCTGTCCCCCTCTGTCGCCCCTGGCAGAGCAGGCCCCCGCGGGACGATCAGCCTGGTCCTCCCCTGGCCCCCTCTGCCAGGGCGCGGTTGCTAACTGTGCCCCCACACCGGGCCGCTATGCCGTCCACGTCTGGGCCAGTTACTCCGCTTCGCTGCCCCTCAGGGGGGACGCTTGTCGTCCGCATGATCCCGCTGGTTCAGTTCCTGGGAGCCTGGTTAGAGCTTCCCCGTCTGTCCCGCTGGATCGCGCGCACCATCAGGCTCGGCTATGCGATTCAGTTCGCACGGTCTCCTCCCCGCTTCAGGGGAGTCGGTGGCAATGCCCCCATCATGAGAGCAGAGATTGCCACCCTGCTGGCGAAGGGTGCAATCGAGACTGTCCCTCCGAGATGAGGTCCGGCTTCTACAGCCCTTACTTCATTGTCCCCAAGAAAACCGGTGGGTTACAGCCAATCCTGGACTTGAGCGTGCTGAACCGCTCCCTTCACAGGCTGCCGTTCAAGATGCTCACCGCCAAACGCGTTTTCGAATGCGTGCGGCCCCGGGATTGGTTTGCAGCGATCGACCTGAAGGACGCCTACTTCCATGTCTCCATTCTTACTCGCCACAGACCGTTCCTACAGTTTGCTTTCGAGGGGCAGGCATACCAGTACGCGGTCCTCCCTTTCGGGCTGGCCCGGTCTCCTAGGAACCTAGGAACTGGTAGGAACCTATGTGCCCAAGGTTCCTACCACTCCCTTTCGGGACCAGGTGGTGAACCTGCAAGCGCTGCCCCCGGAGGAGGCAGACCCAGCCTTGGCACTGCTCTGTCCAGTACGCGCTCTTCGCGCCTATGTAGACAGGACGCAGTGTTTCAGGACGTCAGACCAGCTCTTTGTCTGTTATGGTGGGAAGCTGAAGAGAAAGGCTCTCTCCAAGCAAAGGTTGTCTCACTGGATAGTGGACGCCATTGCCTTGGCATACCAGCAGCAAGGTCGACCGTGCCCCCTTGATGTGACGGCCCACTCCACCCGGAGTGTGGCATCCTCTTGGGCTCTAGCGCATGGCGCCTCGCTAACAGACATCTGCAGAGCTGCAGGCTGGGCGACACCTAACACATTCGCCAGATTCTATAATCTCTGAGTGGAGCCAGTGTCCTCTCATGTACTCGCTTCAACTAGCTAGTACCGGACCCGCTCAGGTGTCTTCGCTTGCTCGCCATTCCACTCCACGGACTGGATACGTGCGATATTCTCCTCAGGTGAGCTTCCCCGAAAGCCCTGAGTTCCTCCAGCACTCCTGACGTCGGCGCCAGTGTCTCTTGCCTGCGCGTCGGCTAGGTGCCTCCCGTGTGCATGGTCCCTCCCCTGAGCGACCCCCACATGTGTATTTCCACTGTAAGCCTCTCTGAGCATGTGTCTTTCCCTCGGCAAGCCACCTTGCCACCCCTGGGGTTGAAACATTCCACCTGCGGCTGGACACCCCAGTGTTCTCCATATGTTTCCTTCGGGCCATATGTGTACTCTCTAAGTCCCCCCCCCTCTGGGTTGGCAATAATTGCATATTTCCTCTAAAATCGTGGGATATGCTCCCCAGTGTACCTTGGTATTCCTGTGTTAAATAGGAGTCCTTCGTCCGTGCTAGTCTCACGACAGGGATCTCAGATTTACGCAGGGCACTGGAAGACAGCTGAGAAGGTGGCGTGATTAGACTGGTAACCCCATTCGTCGTCATCCAACGTAACTCGGAGTGACAACGAAAGGGAACGTCTACGGTTACGTATGTAACCCTTGTTTCCTGAGTAGGGAACGGAGACGTTACGTCTTCCTGACACTTTCCGCTGTACCGCGGGGATCGCCTGAGCTCAGTCTTGGCTCCTCAGCGAAGAAACATAAACTGCTGTTGCGGACTTCCTCCTTTTATACCCACGAGGTGGGGCGGAGTTACGTCATGCAAATTCCGCAGACCCATGGCATTTCTTTGCCATTGGCTCGTTTTGTAATACTCGAAGTTGATAGGCTTTCTAAGCGAAACCCCATTCGCCGTCATCCGACGTAACGTCTCCGTTCCCTACTCAGGGAACGAGGGTTACATACGTAACCGTCGACGTTTTCCTATATGCTGCTGCTGCCTTGCGCGCACGATGTCTGACGTTAGCCAGGCTATTCTAAGCGTAGTTCTGAAATTGTCATCTTTAACGTCCGACTTGAGTGCGTTCACAAAAACTGAATCCAAGTCGTCTAAATCAGAATTTTTAATTCTAATGTGAACTGAATAAACATAATTTCTGTATCCTAATGAAATCATATAAGTATGTTGCACACATTTAAAATAATAGATCCATTGGTTGTGTGTGTAATGCATGTTAAACTTTGTCATTTTTGCAGCAATTGCAAATTTGGACAAGTTATCAGTCGTCTTGTAAAATAAATCTGAAATACAGAATGAGACTTAGCCTACAGTGTATTAGCACATATTTAGCTGTTTCCACTCTCAATTTAGATGGAGTGATAATGTGACAAATGGCCTTTAAGCCAAATGCATTCAAAATATTTTAAGGAAAATAATTGTTTGCAAATTATTCTAGCAAAAAGTACTGTATTTAAGAATCAACCACTTGTATATATTTGTTTCATTGTGTGTTTGTGTTAGATAAGTTAAGGTTAGGGAAAAGTATTTATTTTAATGGCAGTAGGGTTACAGTTTACTAGTGAGGTTTAGTAGTTTTTTTTTTAATGGAACTAGGGTTAGGGGTACGGTGCAACATATATTTTTATTGGTACTAGGGTGTTAGGGTCAAGGGTGCAGGGGCGGTTCTAGGGGGGGGTGGGGGTTGGGGGGGGGGCAGTGCCCCTGTGACAACAAGCTATTGTAACTGGCCCCCTAACAGTACAACTGGCCCCAGCTTGCAGGAACCATGTTATCGCTCGTCGACCATCTCGTACCTTGTTATCAACAAGATAACGCTTAAAGCGTGAATTGAACATTAGAATTTTATTATGGTGGAAAATTTGGTAACCCATTTTGTGTGTGTGTGTGTGTGTGTGTGTGTGTGTGTGTGTGTGTGTGTGTGTGTGTGTGTGTGTGTGTGTGTGTGTGTGTGTGTGTGTGTGTGTGTGTGTGTGTGTGTGTGTGTGTGTTATTGCAGCTTATAGAAATAAAATACATGGTATCTCAAAAAAATTAGAATACAGATTTTCTAATACAGAAATGTCAACCTGAGAAGCATTTGCAGAGACTTTTTATCTCTCAATCTGGTTCAGTACAACCACAATGTGCTGACTTCAGATGCACCTGTATATATATTTTCAACCACTATGTGTGGACACTCTGCATATGTATTCGCATTGGTTGTGTTCTGTTTTGAACTGATATAATCCTCAACCTAACAGCCAACAAAGTCTTCTAGAAGTTGAGGAATGAGGAAAAACTCTACTCTGGACCATGTTCCTCTACCAGTGAGATATGTAGCATCTTGAAATACAATGGTGCGCATAAAACTCCACCAACCTGCTACAGAATACATCTGTTCTCTCCAACACAGAAGTTGATGCATTTCATTCAGTCTAAGTGACCAATACTGAAGATACACATTCATTTGTGTCTGAACATTTTAGCAAAGCAATAAAAATAGTGAAATTTGAGTAACTTCCAAAATACCTCACAAATATATTGTCCAGTTCCTTTACATTTAGGAAGCGATGTGCACATCATCTACAATAAACATGATTGTGCATGCACTTCATTGTTCAATGCTTAGGGTTAGCAGGCAGCACCCATGGAAGGTTTGGCTTTAGCAACAGACAGGTTTCCTAGGCAAGAGGCCTAAGGGCAAAACTGCCCCTTACAGAAAAAAAAAAACAAATGCATTTCACATGTGAAAAAAGCACATGTGATCACATGTGGTTTTTAAACACTTCACATTCTCACCTGTGTTCACACCAAGGGTGTAACTTTGGGTTCCACATTGGGGGGGGTTGAGATCTAAGTTAATCATTTTAATTCATCATTATGATAAGATATTTGGGGCGGGTTGCACTGGCCCGCATCCCCCCGTAAATTACGCATATGGTTCACATGTGCTTCACATGATTTCACATGTTGAAATATAACAATACATGGTGTCACAATAAATACATGTGGTTTTTAGACATGTGATCACATGTGAAAGGGTGTAAGGGTGTTGTCTTCTTTAAATAAAACACCAAAAACTACAGCAACAACAAAAACTAATGAGGATTTAACAGACTGAAGACACACCACAGAGTAATCTGTTGTCAGGCCAGGATGTTACTCCAGCAGTTTTGTTGACAGTTCGCAATTTAAATGATCCCAAATGTATAAACAATTATAAAATATACCTATTCGCTTATCACAGGTACATGTAAGATATACATTTTATTTTTTATATGTTTTGTACAATGTACATATGTTTTTTTATGTTTTTTATATGTTTTGTACAATACTGGAAGAATGGAAATCTAGCTAATATATTCAATGAAACGGGAAATAAGTTTGTAATGGTGCCATTTAAACCCTAATTTTCCGGAAGTGGGGTTTACGCGGGCCATATCTATATATGACGCGGGCGGTACACCACTGCGAGTTTAATCCGAGAGGTAAAACAGTTGAACGATATTGAATAGACAACATCTAAAAATAAGCAAACGTAAAATATTGCGTATTTCTGGAGCAGGGTCAAGAACCCTGAGAGTAGACGTGACATGGCAAGAAGGAAAAGACTACAGAAACAGATTCCTCTTGATGGGCCTAACGTTTCTACACTCACTGGAGACGTGGACGATTATGTTGATAATCGGCTAATTTATATAATTAGTTCCGAATTAAGAGACAAAGTACATGCAAAGCTAAGTAAAGAAAAATATACGTTATGTTAGCCCAAACGAGTGGTAGCCAAAATAACAATTTATAAGCGTTTTAGATCAGTGTTTCACAAACAGCTGTAGGCTGTAATAATTCAAGACACGTAAGTTAGGCATAGTACAATTAATATTAGGGTACTAAGTAGGTACTTTGGCTACAGTCACAGAAAAATGTTGGGAACAACTGTTATAGGTTAATGTTATGTTG
Organism: Gila orcuttii; assembly: GCA_026230005.1. Lineage (NCBI taxonomy): Eukaryota > Metazoa > Chordata > Actinopteri > Cypriniformes > Leuciscidae > Gila > Gila orcuttii. The sequence continues at coordinate 47,463,270 of JAPDVR010000008.1, read as the reverse complement.
GACATTGCTGCATGAACATTTGCGGTGCCTTTCTGGTGAGATATCAATTTTTGTTATATTTAATAGACTCCAATGAATAATTTTTACAGATATATTCTTCAGAAATGCTTTTGAGCACAGATTTAAGTTACCCATCTGAACCCAAATATGAACCTGATTTACTCAAATATAATAATAATATAAATATAAACAATTTATTAATCAATACATTTATTCCAGAAGGATCCATGTAAGAGCAAGAACATTGACTCAGTGCGGTGGAGAAAGAGGGACCAGTTGGGACGATTGACTATTGAGAATCGAACTCCCTCAAGAGGTAGAATGTGTTATGTCAATTATAAGGGGCATTCCTCTAAATTGTCATGAAGTTTTAGACAATCTCTAAAGTTTTCATATGATTTTCCAGTCACATCTGAATGTCGAATGAGGTCGACACGACCTCAATATGAAGATTCATCAGAAGACATTGCTGATACAACAGATGGTGAGAATGTACTATTATTAATTTTTATAACTAGCATGCACAACTGTTGTCCATTTTAGCACTGCATGTATTCTTGCTGATTGTATTATGTACCTATTGTATGTATTCCCACACAGGCACTTCACCGCAACGGTTTGAGGAGACACTTCAATTGATTGGTAAGAGACAATGTCAGATACAATATATGTACATAACTAATTTTGTATTTTACAGGATATGAAAATTCTATATGCTGACACCATTTAGTACAGGGCTGGAAAAAACTGTGAAATACTTTAACTCCATTTATCCCTCTCCTCTAAAGACGAAAATATTCAAGAACTCAAGGAGAGCTTAGACAGCCCAGACATTTATCCATCAGAAACTTCCAACATACGGACCTGGGGTTTGCGGCATGAACTATGTGACGAAAAGTGGCAAAAATCAAGACCACATCTTTTACAAGCCATGTTAACAAGCGGAAGGACACCTCAACAAGCTTGCCAACAGTGTCATGTGGAAGAGGCTGTTATTCGATGCAGAGACTGCCTCCCCAAAGAACTGTATTGCAGTAACTGTGATGTGTCAGTGCATCACCAGTATGTTCTACACAACAGGGAGTCATTTGTGGGAGGCTTTTACAAAGCCATGTCACCGAAATGCATCATTACAAAAGACAGCACGGGTGAACATGCAGTTAGTGAGCAAGGTATGTGTCCGCTATATGGATTGGATTACATATCAAGTGTAAACTGTTACAATTAATATTGATGTCTGTTTTTCCAGATTGCCTCCTATCGGTCGCTTTGCCCAACAAGATTTGCTGTTGTGGTGCTGAGGATGTTTCGGTGAATGCTGGTCGTGCCATTATCTTCATAAATATTAATGGTGCTTACCTTTGTTTAACTTACAACATAGAATGTGTAAAGCAAGTACAAAGGCTTTGTATAGTTGAATGTATGGTTGTGATGAATATCTCTGTTTGACCCAACAGGTCGCTATGATCTCTCCCTTCCTTTGGTAACCTGTAAGTCTTGCCTAAAATCATGGACACTTGAGGTCAAAGACCTTATATTAAATGGGAACTGGCCTGGAACCATTGAGTTTCAAACGGTTTACACTGTCGACCTGTTCAGTACCTTTGAAGACTTTAAAGTCACGGCACCTGGCCTATCCAGACAGGCCTTTGTGAGAATGCTGCAGAGCCGCTCAATGCGTTCTGGCAGAGTAAGTCAGATTTTAACAAAATGTGATGATGTAGAGGATAAGTGGGTGAGGGGGGTTATAGCCATTGACATAAAGGTTTGTTTTATAAATAAGAAAGTTGTGGCTAGATGTACAAGGAAAGGAAATGTTGTGGAATCATGATTAGGAGAAGTCAGGTTGTACTGTATAGTATGATGCAAAAATGTATCTGTTACTTCTTAAGCAACTCTTACCATAACTAGTCTATTTTATGTTTACTAGGTTGGTACAATATCAGTGGACTGTTTTCAGCGCAGTTTTCTGGAATGGACGTACTGTAGACATGAGATGGAAACACTTCTTGGAGATGACCATTTCTCCTGTCCAGCTTGCAGTCAGGATATGGTGGCAGTGTCTCTTGATGGGAACAGGAAAATGTACAGGTTTAATCGCAACGGGTAAGTTAACTTAAAGTAATTTATCTTTTAAAAGACAAAACCTAAACCTGTCAGAGTCCATTCAATGTTTTTTGTATTTTTGTAGGATAAATGAAAATCCATATTTTGACGGAACCTTCTTTGCCAAAAATGAAGAGGTTGCAGATTTTTTGCAAACTATTAGAGACAAAATCAAAACTGTAAGTTATGTAAAAATATAATCAATTAATGCTTCAGTCATAAGAGACAATTTTATCATGTACAACTTACAGGTCATCTTTGATTGTCACGCAACTGCTCCGAGACACGAAGGTGGAGAATCCAAATGCAGTTTTATTAAGGGGTAATCCAAAATAGGCAAGGTCAAACACAGGCAGGCAGTCCGTACAAAAAACACACAAAGCAGGCAGGGGTCAGAGGCAAAATAGTAATCCAAAACAGGCAAGAAATACAAAAAAGACCAAGAGACAAGAAAACGGGGAGAATGCTCAGAATTGCAGTGTGACACTAAAAATAGGCTTCGCGGTGAGTGAATGAATGAACATAAAAAATATAAATATAAATAGACAGACTAACAGGATGAGACACAGGTGAATGCAATCAGTGAATGAGGTACAGGTGAATGTGATCAGTGATGGTGAGTCCGGGCAGTGAGTTATGGGAAATGTAGTTTGTGAGTGATAATAGTCCTATCTGGGGTGCCCTCTGGTGGCTCTCAAGGGCACTCCAGCTGGTGACCGTTACATTGCCCCCCCTTTAAGGAGCGGATTCCAGACGCTCCTCAACTTGTCCAGGAGGGAGGTGGAGCGGAGGCGGACCTGGGGGCGGGATGGAGGGCCAGGCCCGTGGAGCAGAAGAGGACCTGGAGACTGCGGTGGAGCAGGCTGTGGAGGCGACCAGGGCGGAGCAGGCTGTGCAGGCGACCAGGGCGGAGCAGACGACCCATCGGACGGCCAGGGCGAAGCAGACGACCCATCGGGCGACCAGGGCGAAGCAGCCGACCCATCGGGCGGCCAGGGCGGAGCAGACGACCCATCGGGCGGCCAGGGCGGAGCAGACGACCCATCGGGCGGCCAGGGCGGAGCAGACGACCCATCGGGCGGCCAGGGCGGAGCAGACGACCCATCGGGCGGCCAGGGCGAAGCAGACGACCCATCGGGCGACCAGGGCGAAGCAGACGACCCATCGGGCGGCCAGGGCGGTGAAGACGACCCATCGGGCGGCCAGGGCGGTGAAGACCCCTCGGGTGGCCAGGGCAGTGAAGACCCCTCGGGCGGCCATGGCAGAGGCTTTGGAACAGACACTGGCACTGGCTCCGGCTCAGGAATAGCAGACACCGGCTCTGGAACAGCAGACACTGGCTCTGGAACAGCCACTGGCTCCAGCTCTGGAACAGACACTGGCACTGGCTCAGGAACAGGCATTAGCTCAGGAACAGGCGTTAGCTCAGGAACAGGCGTTAGCTCAGGAACAGGCGTTAGCTCAGGAACAGACACCGGCTCAGGAACAGACACCAAAACTGTAACAGCCACAAGAACAGACACAAACACCGAAACAAACACTGGATCTGGCGCTGGAACAGGCAACACAGACTCTGGCTCGGGAACAGGAACAGACTCTGGATCGGCAGACGTGACTTGGACAGTCTCTGGATCGGCAGACGTGACTTGGACAGTCTCTGGATCGGCAGACGTGACGTGAACAGTCTCTGGTTCAGCCATCTTGTCCGTAGACACTGGCTCGGAGGAAGTGACGTGAACAGACTCTGGATCGGCCATCTTGTCCGTAGACACTGGCTCGAAGGTGGCCATCTTGTCCGTAGACACTGGCTCGAAGGCGGCCATCTTGTCCGTAGACACTGGCTCGGAGGCGGCCATCTTGTCCGTAGACACTGGCTCGGAGGCGCCCATCTTGTCCGTAGACACTGGCTCGGAGGCGGCCATCTTGTCCGTAGACACTGGCTCGGAGACGGCCATCTTGTCCGTAGACACTGGCTCGGAGGAAGTGACGTGAACAGTCTCTGGTTCAGCCATCTTGTCCGTAGACACTAGCTGGACGGTCTCTGGCTGGACGGTCTCTGGCTGGACGTGGCTGACGTGAAGCTCTGGCTGGACGTGGCTGACGTGAAGCTCTGGCTGGACGTGGCTGACGTGAAGCTCTGGCTGGACGTGGCTGACGTGAAGCTCTGGCTGGACGTGGCTGACGTGAAGCTCTGGCTGGACGTGGCTGACGTGAAGCTCTGGCTGGACGTGGCTGACGTGAAGCTCTGGCTGGACGTGGCTGACGTGAAGCTCTGGCTGGACGTGGCTGACGTGAAGCTCTGGCAGGACGTGGCTGACGTGAAGCTCTGGCAGGACGTGGCTGACGTGAAGCTCTGGCTGGACGTGGCTGACGTGAAGCTCTGGCTGGACGTGGCTGACGTGAAGCTCTGGCTGGACGTGGCTGACGTGAAGCTCTGGCTGGACGTGGCTGACGTGAAGCTCTGGCTGGACGTGGCTGACGTGAAGCTCTGGCTGGACGTGGCTGACGTGAAGCTCTGGCTGGACGTGGCTGACGTGAAGCTCTGGGTCTGGCTCGGCTGGACTGAACCCTTGAACGATGGCCCTCTTGGCAGCGCGTGCAGACATAAGCGGGGGATCGGCCACGCTGGAAACCGGTCCTGTACGCCCATAGACCGATCCAGTGGCTGGCTTGATGGTTAGCAAGACGTGATGATTCCCAGGCCAGGCAGGCGAGACGTGAACTGACTCTGGTTGGGCAGACTGGACGTGGAGCTGTGAAGACCCTGAACTGGACGCGGCCAGCGGTGAGGGCTCTGGGGGTACTGTGAGCTTGCAGGGTATTTCATCAGCCAAGCCCACAGTAAATGCCGTACCGCTCAAGGAGAGGGCTAGGTCGATATACCCTTCTAGGGTCCAGCCGGTATAGTCCTCCGGCATCAATTGAGCAACATCATCATCCAGCCCACTCCAAAACAGGTCCATGAGCTGGGTGTCATTTAACGTTCCCAGATGACAGCAAGACAAAAAGTCCCTTGCATACCTCACAAAAGGCTGGCCATCTTGGAACACCGAAGAAAGGAACTTCCTCAGGGCCTGGTTGCTGACAACTGCTGGATCCATATGTGGCAAAGTCTTCTGTCACGCAACTGCTCCGAGACACGAAGGTGGAGAATCCAAATGCAGTTTTATTAAGGGGTAATCCAAAACAGGCAAGGTCAAACACAGGCAGGCAGTCCGTACAAACAAACACACAAAGCAGGCAGGGGTCAGAGGCAAAAGAGTAATCCAAAACAGGCAAGAAATCCAAAAAAGACCAAGAGACAAGAAAACGGGGAGAATGCTCAGAATTGCAGTGTGACACTAAAACAAGACTTTGATGTGAGTGAATGAATGAACATGGTATAAATAGACAGACTAACAGGATGAGACACAGGTGAATGCAATCAGTGAATGAGGTACAGGTGAATGTGATCAGTGATAAGTGATGGTGAGTCCGGGCAGTGAGTTATGGGAAATGTAGTTTGTGAGTGATAATAGTCCTATCTGGAGTGCCCTCTGGTGGCTCTCAAGGGCACTCCAGCTGGTGACCGTTACAGTGATGATCTATGATGATGATTTAACAACAATAATAATTGTTTGTGAAAATATTCTCTTAGTCACCAGGCCGACCCATTTGTGGAAACTCACACTTTAAAGCTGGTAGTGAGTCTAACAAGAAGTTTCCATCCAAACTTGATGAAGAGGGTGTGATGATTTCAGTCTGTAGACACTGCATTCTTTTGAATGGTAGGTTCAGCACTCTGCTGAACCCAAGCTAACCAAGACTTTCTTGTCTTTGATTATACTAGAATTTTGAACTAACTGTTTTGTAACAGGACTACAGATGTACCGTGGAGAAGTGTTTGCATACCCTCTTTATCTTCAAAAAGAGCTTGGCAAGACACAAAAGATTGAGTTTGTCTGCACTGATGTAATGTGCAAATATTACCCATACTTAAAAAGAGTGTGTGAGGCCTTTCCTGATCTAGAGTATCTTTTGCAAATGCGACCATTCTTATCAGTTATGCATGCAAAAGGTCATTCAACCAAATGTGAGGTAATTGTATTGATTATATATTTATTTTTAATTCTAAATACATAATGATTATTATACGAGTAATTTTGATACAGTGCTGCAATTATTATGCATAACAGGTGGAGTGGGGTGGCCGCAACCAAGAGGGAGCTGGTGAGTTTTAACTTTAGAGCAGTGGTCTCAAACCTGTTCCATTGAGGGCCTAGTGTATGAAGGTTTTCTCTTTTACCTTGTACCAGACTAAGTAGGTCACTAATTGGTTAGGATCTTAATTGGTCAGTAATTGAAGGGAAAGACCAAAAACAAGCATACACTAGGCCCTCTGTGGAACCGGTTTGAGACCCCTGCTTTAGAGTATCTACTGATAAACCTGTCATTGGATTATTCTCATAGACAGGTTAAATGTCCATATCGTAATTTAAGTTACACTTTTAAAGGAAATCGTTAACATTTACAATGGTATATAATGTTTTTGGGCCCCTCTTAGTATTGTTGTTGTGTCATTATCACTTCATGCTTGTATGTTAAATGTTGCATTGTTTCTGCTGGGCTTTGGAGTTCCTGGCAAAGTCAGAGAAGCTATAGTCAGGCTCGAACTGCTGACTATCATGACATCATTTGTTCTGCCTGGCAGCAACTTTGACCACTATGCCACTCGTACCCCGATGGATCTGTTCCTTAACATTTTTTATATTTCCTACTAATGCAGGTTTGACTGTTGGGGAGGAAGTGGAAGCAGTCAATTCATTTATGTCTCGTGCTGCATTGACAACAAAATATATGACCAAATCTGGTGAGTCGTTGGGTTTAATTAACATCATTGTTAAATATGTGCAATATTTCAAATGGACATGTTCATTTTTTTTTCTCAGCACGCACAGATATGATCACTATCTATGTTCGTGGATGGAACCTAAGGAAAAAGTTAAATCTTCACAATTATCTTGCTCAAAGATATGTTAAGGTGCATTGGGTATTATGTTTTAGTTTATTAATTCTAATTTAGATTAACCTTTGCATTCAGTGTTGGGTAAAGTTCTTGAAAAGTTTATTTTAGTTAATTTTCTGAGTTCACAAGTTTTGGGAAGTCCCTAATTTAGACAAAATAATCGGGTAAATGGAGTTCATATCTTAACAGTGTCCTATAAAACAAATACAAAGAGTAAAGAAAATATCAATCATGGTCATCGGTAAGATATGAACTCCATATACCTGATAATTTTGTCTTAAAGGTCAAATATTGTCAAAATCGACATTTTCTGGCTTTTATTATCATAATGAAGGTCTAGGTGCTATGTATTTACCTTCTAAGTGTCTACACTGATGATTGTCAGACAGACGCACAATCTAAAACAGATTTAGAAACTGCCTGAAAACGAGCCGTTTTGAATTCCTGCATTTTGAGATGTCACAAATGCCTAAGCTCCTCCTTCAGTCACTGCACACACACTACAGCTTGTTCCCTGTGGCTGCCTGCTTGTGCGTCTTTCAAATTGGCAAATCAGAAGAAAGCCTCGTGAACATTAATTAGACAGACCAAAATCGACCTGTTTTTAGCAGAGCTACTGAGAAAAGAGCTTGCAAAACGCTATTTACTTGGTGTTTGATACTTATAACTGCAAATATAACTTCATAAGTACATAAAAACGTAAACAATTTATTAAAAAAAGGTTACAATATGAGACCTTTTATTTGGGACTTCCCAAAACTTGTGAACTCAGAAAATGAACTAAAATGAACTTTTCAAGAACTTGACCCAACACTGTTTGCATTATAAGTATAACTTCATGTACGTTACAGACATTACAGAGAACAGCTGAGGTGGCAGGGGAGATTGAGATGACCAAATCCCACCTGAACAAAACTAGTGAAGATCTTCAGCAGTGGGTCACAGATGTTCAATTGTGGGCAGCATCAAGTAAGTTTGTTCTAAAGAAATCATGTCATGTGTGCAAGGGTGTAGGAATGAGTTTGATATTGAGGGGGACTCATTTTATTCAACAATCGTTGTTTTTATTGGGTGGGACCACATTAACTGCCACTAGGGATCATGTCCCCCCTTCCCCACCTGCTCCTACGCCCTTCCATTTGTGAAATTTGAATGTTATAACTTTTTGAATATTATGTTTGTACGCTTATCCTTTTATTTGCAAACAGCTCCGAGTACCATTAGTTCACATGATCCACAGGGGCTGCAGCGTCTAATGGAAGGCTTGGTCCTTAAAATCCACCAAAAGAAAATGGAGTTGTACAGAGAGACAGGTTTGTGATTGAGTTTTTTTTTTATTCATTTTGTAGGATCCTACACATTCTTGTGAAAGTAATCTATGAATCTGAATGGAAATGTCATAATGTGTGTACTTTATTAAAATTATATTTTTCTGAAATCTGTGTTCATGTGTTACCTCCTTGTAGACAGCAACAAAGACAGGCGACGCAAGCGATCTGCCATTGCTAAAGAGAAGAGCAAACTAGAAGAGGCCATAACATCATACAATGCTCTGGTCTCAAATGCAGAGGCTGTGGATCCAGCAGACACCCTTTTAGCACAAGACTTTTCAATATGGCCTTGGGAAACAGGTAGAGATTGGAACAGGAAATATTATTGTCAACGCAGTATTAAAGTTGTCTTTGTCTTCACTTAGCACAATAGTGCACAATTAGATTCCATGTAGTTTAGTTTTATGTTACATTTATTTATAAAGAGAGAATCAGACTGAGTCCTTGGTCTCTTTTACAGCTGAGCCTTGTGGACAGAATATGTAAAATTCGACACTTTTGGACTGTCAACATAGAGGCTGCTAGAAAGAAAAACAGCTACGTTGAGTTGTTCAAAACATTTCTTTTTAGTAAACTCTGTGTACACAAACAAAGTCCTCAATGCTTTAGTTCATGTCTAGAGCCCCTGGTGATACTTAGAGAAAAGTTTCATGTTATGTTGAGCCTTTTTAGTGTTTTAGGAATAGCAGTTTTGATGCCATCATAGCAATGCCCCTATCACTTCAATTCAAACGGCCATTTGACCGAATAATGAGACTACAATAAATCTTAAACGTGGCTTTTACATCCAAATTATGCTATTAATGAAACGGTTGACTCGAATACATTTTAAAAAAAACATCATAGGTTAAATTTTGGCGAGAGTTTATGCTCTAATGTGGCATGGATTTAAAATGCCCTAAAGTTTATTGCTACTTATTGCTTATTGCTATTTGCTAATTGCTTATTGCTATTTGCTTATTGCTATAAGCTATTAGCTTATTGCTAAGCTACGTAATATGCTATCAGTCTCTGATGCAGAAAAGTTAGTTCATGCATTCATGACCTCGAGACTAGATTACTGTAATGCTTTATTAGCTGGTTGTCCTGCATCTTCAATAAACAAGCTACAGTTAGTCCAAAATGCAGCCGCTAGAGTTCTTACTAGATCAAGAAAATATGATCATATAACACAGATTTTATCATCACTTCATTGGTTACCTATAAAGTTCCGTATTAAATACAAGGTATTGCTTTTGACTTATAAAGCTCTAAATGGTTTAGCTCCAGTCTATTTAACGGATCTTCTATCGCCTTACAATCCATCGCGCTCTTTAAGATCACTAGATTCGAGGCTTCTGGTCATTCCTAGGATATCCAGATCCACCAAAGGAGGCAGAGCATTTTCACATTTAGCTCCGAAGCTCTGGAATAGCCTTCCTGATATTGTTCGTAGCTCAGACTCGCTCTCCCAGTTTAAAACTAGACTGAAGACGCATCTATTTAGCCAGGCATTCATATACATTTTTTATCTTACAGTTACTGTAAATTCGGCCTCTAGTTCATAAACGCCAAAGGAGAACTGGCCCCCGACTGAGCCTGGGTTCTCCCAAGGTTTTTTTTTTTCTCCATTGGGTCATCTGATGGGGTGTTAGGACACCATTAGGTCACTGGATGGAGTTTTTCGGTTCCTTGCCACCAGAGGTGGGCACAAATACATCAAAAACTATTTTGTCACAAAATACAAATACTGGCTCATGAAATGTAACAAAATAAAATACAAAATACTGATATGAAAAATGTATTTAAATAAAATACAAGTAATTAGTATTTTGAAAATACAAAAATACTCCCACAAAAATCTTAAGTTTTTTTTTATTACTGAAAGGTCAATTACACAAATAGTAGCAATAACACAAACATGAGAAATGTGTAAATTCAAAATGGCGAAGTAGCAAAATAAAAAAGTATGGGCATTTCACTAAATCTCTACACGGCCTGAAATAGCTCCCTCTGACGTAAATGGCATGTATAGCTAAGTTCACATCAATGGTGTGGTAGGCTGCCCTTAATAGCAAAATGTGTTTGATGTAGGCTACGTAGCCATATTATCACCGTTACTCTACTCGTGCCTTAAAGGACAAGTTCGGTATTTTACACTTAAAGCTCTGTTTTAAGATCGTTTCTGATGAAATAGAACGGTTAAGATTGAAATTTGGACACATGCTGCTGTCCCGAGAATTTTAGGTTTCTGTGTTAGCACCCCTGCACCTCGACAATGGTTTCATAGGGACACTGGAACAATCATTCATAAAAAGCCTTAAACTTTAGTTCCCCTTCGTTGTCACTCCGAGTTACGTCGGATGACGACGAATGGGGTTTCGCTTAGAAAGCCTATCAGCTTCGAGTATTACAAAACGAGCCTATGGCAAAGAAATGCCATGGGTCTGCGGAATTTGCATGACGTAACTCCGCCCCACCTCGTGGGTATAAAAGGAGGAAGTCCGCAACAGCAGTTTATGTTTTCGCTTCGGAGCCAAGTGTATTCTTCTCTCCACAAGCCATCTCTGAATTGTCAGCTTTACAAACGAGTGCCTCGAGTGTTGGTGTGACGGCGATCTTCTGCGAGAGCGTGCTTCCTGCTGATCTGCTGCAGTGATCTGCCAGTCGGCGCGTTTCTCCCCGGGTGCTTCAACACTTGAGTTTTCTCACTAAAAGAGCTTACACGCGGCACGTCTTTTTAAAGATGCCTCGCCCGTGTACTTCTGGTTGCGGCAGATTGGTATCGGACTCTGATGGGCACGAGCGTTGCATAGTATGTTTGGGCATTGATCATGCTAGAGCAGCGCTCGTGGATGACTCATGTTCTCTCTGTGGGAACATGACCATCGCGTCATTGCGGTCGAGACTCAGTGAACTTGCAAGAGTGAGAGTCCCCTCATCCACCCCCCGCCCTGCGGCTGGTGGCCAGGGTGACCTGAGGGTAACGGTCTGGAACAAGGCGCCGACTATGTGTCCGCGACCCCAGCCCCCCTCTTCAATGACGGTGCCCGCTAGTGAGCGGCCGATTCCCGCGGGTCTACCCTCTGGTGGCCCGCGTGCTTCGGTCGAAGCTACAGAGGATGATGCCATGTCTGTTGCAGCATCACTAGGTGGGTTTGATTCTTCCGGAAGTGAAGACTCGACTCAGCTGCCACCTTCCGGTGTGCATACGGCTGAGCTCGAGTCTGATTCGGAGATGACGGCCATGCTTTCCTGGGCAGCCGCGAGCATCGGGCTTGAGTGGAGGCCTTCACCCTGTCCTGAGCGCTCGCGGCTGGACGATTGGTTTTTGGGTAAGGCCGCCGACCCTCATCCTCGGCAAACCCCAATACCTTTCTTCCCGAATGTGCATGATGAAATCTCGAAGTCCTGGAAGACCCCGTTGTCTTCCCGTGACCGCTCGTTGGTCTCATCCGCCTTTCCTCCCCTCGATGATGCAGCCGCCCGTGGGTACACTGGGCTCCCCCCGGTTGAACGCTCTCAGAGTGCTTCTTCTCGTGGCGAGCCTAAGCACCCATCCAAAGCCTGTAGATTTTCGTCGACCTTGGTGGCGAAGTCTTACAGAGCGGCGGGACAGGCGGCTGCGTCACTGCATGCTATGGCCACTCTGCAGGTCTACCAGGCCCAGATGCTCAGAGACATGCACGAGGGTAGGACAGACCCAGGGCTCTTCAATGAGCTGCGCGCCGCGACCGACCTTGCTCTCCGGGCAACGAAGGTTACCGCGCGCTCCCTGGGTCTGGTGATGTCCACAGCCGTGGTCCAGGAGAGACATCTCTGGCTGAAACTGGCTGACATGCGGGACGCGGAGCGGACCCGTCTGCTTAACGCCCCCTTGTCCCAGGCCGGCCTCTTCGGCGGTGCGGTTGAAGACTTTGCCCAACAGTTTTCAACCGCCCAGAAACAGACCGAGGCCATAAGACAGCCGGCCGGCCAGCTGCTGCCTCCACCCAGCCAGCCGGGCAGACGCCTCGTCCTGTTTCCCGCCGAGGGCGCCCTCCTGCGGCTCCCGCCCCTCCCGCCCGGCCCACGCAGCAGCCTCCACCCCGGGCCGGTCGCGGAGGAAGCCGTAAGAAGGCGCCACAGCCCTCTCCCGCCCCGCCCCCCGCTAAACGCCGGGCCAAGCGGCGCTCCTGAGACGGGCTGCTCAGGGAAGATGGTCGTTTTTCAGGAGATGGTAGCAGGACCACTCCTTCCCCTGGTGGAGGGCCGGGGGAGAATCTTTTGTTCTCCGCTCCCCGCTGCTCACCCACGGGTGGGCAGCACCCTAAAGTGGTTAAAGACAGAAACGACCCTCTCTTCCCTGAGCTCACAGAGTTCTCAGGCGACACAGAGCGCCGCCCACAAGCCGTGCTCTCCTCGCCCCCCTCTGTCCCAGAGGCGGTTGACAAGGCGTGCCGTCCACGGACCGCTTCGCCCCTGTCCCCCTCTGTCGCCAGACCCCTGGCAGAGCAGGCCCCCGCGGGACGACCAGCCTGGTCCTCCCCTGGCCCCCTCTGTTGGGGCGCGGTTGCTAACTGTGCCCCCACACCGGGCCGCTATGCCGTCCACGTCTGGGCCAGTTACTCCGCTTCGCTGCCCCTCCGGGGGGACGCCTGTCGTCCGCTTGATCCCGCTGGTTCAGTTCCTGGGAGCCTGGTTAGAGCTTCCCCGTCTGTCCCGCTGGATCGCGCACACCATCAGGCTCGGCTATGCGATTCAGTTCGCACGGTCTCGTCCCCGCTTCAGGGGAGTCCGCTCCACTTTGGTCGGTGGCAATGCCCCTATCATGAGAGCAGAGATTGCCACCCTGCTGGCGAAGTGTGCAATCGAGACTGTCCCTCCAGCCGAGATGAGGTCCGGGTTCTACAGCCCCTACTTCATTGTCCCCAAGAAAACCGGTGGGTTACGGCCAATCCTGGACTTGCGCGTGCTGAACCGCTCCCTTCACAGGCTGCCGTTCAAGATGCTCACCGCCAAACGCGTTCTCGAATGCGTGCGGCCCCAGGATTGGTTTGCAGCGATCGACCTGAAGGACGCCTACTTTCATGTCTCCATTCTTCCTCGACACAGACCGTTCCTACGGTTTGCTTTCGAGGGGCAGGCATACCAGTACGCGGTTCTCCCTTTCGGGCTAGCCCTGTCTCCTCGCACCTTCACGAAGGTCGTCGAGGCTGCCCTTGTTCCCCTTCGGGAACACGGGGTTCGCATCCTGAGTTATATCGACGACTGGCTGATCCTAGCTCACTCTCGAGATCAGGTTTGCGAACACAGGGACCTAGTGCTCCGGCACCTAGCTCGTCTGGGCCTTCGGGTCAACTGGGAGAAGAGCAAACTTTGCCCCGTGCAGAGGATCTCTTTTCTCGGTATGGACATCGACTCGGTCGCCATGTCCGCGCAGCTTACGAGCGAGCGCGCGCAGTCACTGCTGACTTGCCTGAGACATCTCAAGAGCAAGAGTGCGGTTCCACTGAAACATTTTCAGAGGCTCCTGGGGCATATGGCATCTGCAGCCGCGGTCACGCCGCTCGGATTGCTTCATATGAGACCGCTTTAGCTTTGGCTTCGCGACCGAGTCCCGAGGTGGGCATGGCAACGAGGCACGCTCCGAGTACCAGTTACTCCGACCTGCCGTCAGTTCCTCACCCCGTGGTCGAACCTCAGTTTTCTCAGGGCGGGTGTCCCCCTGGAACGAGCTTCCCGGCATGTTGTGGTCTCCACAGATGCCTCCACCACGGGCTGGGGCGCCATGTGCAATGGACATGCTGCTGCGGGCTCCTGGACAGGACCCCAGCGGCTATGGCATGTCAATTGCCTCGAGTTGTTGGCAGTACGCCTTGCCTTGCACCGCTTCTGGGCGTTGCTCAGGGGTCAACACGTACTAGTCCGCTCAGACAATACCACTACTGTAGCGTACATCAACCATCAAGGTGGTCTACGCTCCCGCCGTATGTCACAACTCGCCCGCCACCTCCTCCTATGGAGTCAGAAGCATCTGAGGTCGCTTCGAGCCATTTTCATTCCCGGAGCCCTGAACTGTGCAGCCGACGAGCTCTCACGGCTTCAGCCCCTCCCTGGAGAATGGCGACTCCATCCCCAGTCGGTTCAGCTGATTTGGGACCAGTTCGGGGACGCACAGATAGATCTGTTTGCCTCTCACGACTCGACCCATTGCGCCCTGTATTTTTCCCTGACCGAGGGCACGCTCGGCACGGATGCACTGGCGCACAGCTGGCCGCCGGGCCGCAAATATGCGTTTCCCCTAGTGAGCCTTCTTGCGCAGACCCTGCGCAAGGTCAGGGAGGACGAGGAGCAGGTCATTTTGGTCGCGCCGTATTGGCCCGGCCGGACCTGGTTCCCCGAACTTGCACTCCTCGCGACAGCACCTCCCTGGCCCATTCCTCTGAGGAAGGACCTTCTTTCTCAGGGACGGGGCACCCTGTGGCACCCTCGCCCCGATCCCTGGAGCCTCCACGTATGGCTCCTGGACGGCTCGAGGTAGGTTTGAGTACCCTTCCACCAACGGTGGCGGCTACCATCACTTCCGCTAGAGCGTCGTCCACTCGGCACGTCTATGCGTTGAAGTGGAACCTCTTCGTTGACTGGTGCTCTTCTCACCGAGAAGACCCCCGGAGATGCTCGATCAGCGTTGTGCTTTCCTTTCTTCAGCAAGGGTTGGAGCGAAGGCTGTCTCCCTCCACCCTTAAGGTCTATGTTGCCGCCATTGCTGCACACCACGACCTGGTCGAAGGTAAGTCGTTGGGGAAGCACGACCTGGTCATCAGGTTCCTGAGAGGAGCGAGGAGACTAAATCCTCCTCGCCCTCCTCTCGTTCCCTCTTGGGACCTCTCAGTGGTTCTAACTGCCCTGAAGAGTGCTCCCTTTGAGCCCCTGCAATCAGTTGAGCTTAAGGTCCTGTCAATGAAGACAGCGCTCCTGGTTGCTCTGGCCTCCATCAAGAGGGTAGGGGACCTGCACGCATTCTCCGTCGACGAAGCGTGCCTGGAATTCGGGCCGGCCTTCTCTCACGTGATCCTGAGACCCCGGCCCGGATACGTGCCCAAGGTTCCTACCACTCCCTTTCGGGACCAGGTGGTGAACCTGCAAACGCTGCCCCCGGAGGAGGCAGACCCAGCCTTGGCACTGCTCTGTCCAGTACGCGCTCTTCGCGCCTATGTAGACAGGACGCAGTGTTTCAGGACCTCAGACCAGCTCTTTGTCTGTTATGGTGGGAAGCTGAAGAGAAAGGCTCTCTCCAAGCAAAGGTTGTCTCACTGGATAGTGGACGCCATTGCTTTGGCATACCAGCAGCAAGGCCGACCGTGCCCCCTTGGTGTGACGGCCCACTCCACCCGGAGTGTGGCATCCTCTTGGGCTCTAGCGCATGGCGCCTCGCTAACAGACATATGCAGAGCTGCAGGCTGGGCGACACCTAACACATTCACCAGATTCTATAATCTCCGAGTGGAGCCAGTGTCCTCTCATGTACTCGCTTCAACTAGCTAGTACCGGACCCGCTCAGGTGTCTTCGCTTGCTCGCCATTCCACTCCACGGACTGGATACGTGCGATATTCTCCTCAGGTGAGCTTCCCCGAAAGCCTTGAGCTCCTCCAGCACTCCTGACGTCGGCGCCAGTGTCTCTTGCCTGCGCGTCGGCTAGGTGCCTCCCGTGTGCATGGCCCCTCCACTGTAAGCCTCTCTGAGCATGTGTCTTTCCCTTGGCAAGCCACCTTGCCACCCCTGGGGTTGAAATATTCTACCTGCGGCAGGACACCCCAATGTTCTCCATATGTTTCCTTCATGTCATATGTGTATTCTCTAAGTCCCCCCCCCCTCTGGGTTGGCATTAATTGCATACTTCCCCTAGCTTGGATATGCTTCCCAGTGTACCTTGGTATTCCTGTGTTAAATTGAGTCCTTCGTCCTTCTATGTCAGGGACCTCGATTTACGCAGGGCACTGGAAGACAGCTGAGAAGGTGGCGTGATTAGACTGGTAACCCCATTCGTCGTCATCCGACGTAACTCGGAGTGACAACGAAAGGGAACGTCTCGGTTACGTATGTAACCCTCGTTCCCTGAGTAGGGAACGGAGACGTTACGTCTGCCTGCCACTTTCCGCTGTACCGCGGGGATCGCCTGAGCTCAGTCTTGGCTCCTCAGCGAAGAAACATAAACTGCTGTTGCGGACTTCCTCCTTTTATACCCACGAGGTGGGGCGGAGTTACGTCATGCAAATTCCGCAGACCCATGGCATTTCTTTGCCATAGGCTCGTTTTGTAATACTCGAAGCTGATAGGCTTTCTAAGCGAAACCCCATTCGTCGTCATCCGACGTAACGTCTCCGTTCCCTACTCAGGGAGCGAGGGTTACATTCGTAACCGAGACGTTTACAAAGACGTGAAACTCACGAGTGGTCTGGAGTGTTCACTGATATGCTCACACAAAAATCACTGCAAAAGATGCTTTCCAACAGGTGTTTTAACATTCGTTGTAAAACTGTGGACCTATTTTTCCAAAAGCCTCACAACCGGACATTCTTCCATTGAGAGCTTGAATAATAGACACTCCAGCCCAGTTGGTGGCGATAATGCACCTTTGCCAATGTTTGGATAGCGTAGCCTACGATACCGCGACTGGAAGACTACAGAAAGAATACAAACAACCCCATTTCCGTTTCCGTCGGTGGAGTAATACCGTACCTCACAGAACATCCAATACAAGTCAATGGAGTTGGACAAAAACTACGATAAAACCTGTTGGAAAGCATCTTTTGCAGCAATTTTTGTGTAAAAATAACAGACCGAGAATTTTCGTCACAAAATCAAAATTCCATTTTAATCATAATATATATGATTAATCATATTAATCATAATGTGTGGGTTTGTTTTACACACGAGACTCTAACTGCCCTGACCGCGTATGCCTTTTCATAGTAGAATCGCGCAGCGTGCGCAATTACTGAAAAACTAAAGGACTGATGATTATTTTATACAAAATCAATATCAATAGTTACGACAGATGCGCTGCTTCATAATTATAGGTATACGGCCTATGATGTCCTTTTATGAATGACAACACAGTGCACTGATCTCATAAGGCACAATTATTTTCTCTATAATGCCGTTCATTGTGCAATATGTGTGTGTGTAGACTGTATATTTTTCACAAAACACTGTACCTTAATGCCGTTTTTAAGAGTTCAAAACTCATTCACTTCTTGGAGGGAGCCCGGTCTACAGGGTGTCACGTGATTTTTGTGCATCTAACCTGGACATTGCCATTGCCAACATCAGACCGAAAATTTGGCAAAATCATTTACTATTGTGATTTTTCTAAAGTATTTAAGTATTTGAAATACTCCAAATACACTCCTTCAAAATATTTTGTTACAAACTACATTTTATTTTTTCCACACCTGCAAAATGCAAATTACAAAATACACTAAAGTAATTAAATACATATTTAAAATACATTTAATTGAAATACTGCCCATGTCTGCTTGCCACTGTTGCCTTTGGCTTGCTCAGTTGGGGATATTCAAATTAATTAACCAGTCATACCATTGATCAGCTCTACCAAACTTGGATGTCTTTTTTCCAGTAATAAACAAACATTAAGTTGTTTTGATTTATACTGTGAAGGAGCTTTGATAAAATCTGTATTGTGAAAAGCACTATATAAATATATTTGACTTGACTTGACTTGACTTAAAGGAACCAAAGCATCAATCTTGAGTTCTCTCTGTAAATCATTCCTAGTGTGAGGGGCATGGTAGACAATAGTTTTTCTTAAATAACTCGTTTTATTTGCTTTTTTTATTATTGAGAATATAGTGATCCTAGTTTTTTTTTTCAATTCAAATGTGCTGACAAAGTTTGTAACAGAACTAGTTCAACACAACCACAAACAATTACATAGCAACCTGGAGATAATTAAACAACTTCACAAAATAACTTCAAATGCATTTTAGAGTGATACATCACTTTTGTGACATAAGCATTTAAAATGCTAAATGGCTTGGGACAAATGACTTGTAGTGCATCTGTTTACCGCTATTACCGTATTTTCCGGACTATTAGTCTCAGTTTTTTTACTCGTCTGGCTGGTCTATTCTATATTGGCACTCGGGAAAACACTAATTTTTAACTACTTTGTAAATATCAATGAACATATTTAAACATCTAAGTTGTAAGTCGACAAGCATAAAATTATAACCATGCCTTTGGTGACCAGTAAAGTTTTTATTTAAAGGGCCTTGAAATATAAGTGCGACTTATACTCCGGTGCGACTTATAGTCCGGAAAAATACGGTATGTAGTTTATCACATTGCAAGGCCTTTTACTGTCGGTCAATCTTTTTTGTCTTTTTTGCTATTACCAGTATTTATCTTTACAGAATCCACTGTGCCCTTGAGACAAAAGAAGATTGTGTTTGACAAGATAATGCTGTTGTCTCGTTTAAAAGAAGAAAAGACTATTCTCATTAAAGAGATGAAACAACACTGGCAGTTCCTGGCTGGTGTCTCCAAGACATTAGGTGATGATATCAAATTGGTCAGACGTGACTTGAAAGAAGGGAGTAAGTATTCATTACTGTTTCTGAGATACTGTATAATTTGGTTTGTGAAGTAAACACTAACAGGTCTTTCTTTTTTATGCCATTTGGTCTAAAAAAAATATATATATATATATAATATATGCATATAATTACTTGTTAGGTAAGATATATGTAGACATATTCAGTGGATGAGCTAATGACTGGTATTAATGCTGATACATTAACCTAGCAAAGATCATCAGGACAGAAATATGGACATTGTATGTTTCTGTAAAAAGCTGCAGTAGGATACATTTGCCCCTAACCAATCTTAAAACGTTTTAAGTCTGTCCTACTAACATGTCTGTGGAGGCATACGAGGGACTGTGCTGCATTATGTTGGCAAGATTGAGTGACGTACAACATCAAATGAGTGAGGTGAAGTCAAAATATAGGTGGGTGCTTATCTGTGGTTTAAATTTGTAATTGTGCATAGGTGTTTTGTATTGTATGCACATGGACTTGCAGGTGGGTATATGTACCAGTACATGTACACTCACCTAAAGGATTATTAGGAACACCATACTAATACTGTGTTTGACCCCCTTTCGCCTTCAGAACTGCCTTAATTCTACGTGGCATTGATTCAACAAGGTGCTGAAAGCATTCTTTAGAAATGTTGGCCCATATTGATAGGACAGCATCTTGCAGTTGATGGAGATTTGTGGGATGCACATCCAGGGCACGAAGCTCCCGTTCCACCACATCCCAAAGATGCTCTATTGGGTATTGAGATATTGAGATCTGGTGACTGTGGGGGCCATTTTAGTACAGTGAACTCATTGTCATGTTCAAGAAACCAATTTGAAATGATTCGAGCTTTGTGACATGGTGCATTATCCTGCTGGAAGTAGCCATCAGAGGATGGGTACATGGTGGCCATAAAGGGATGGACATGGTCAGAAACAATGCTCAGGTAGGCCGTGGCATTTAAACGATGCCCAATTGGCACTAAGGGACCTAAAGTGTGCCAAGAAAACATCCCCCACACCATTACACCACCACCACCAGCCTGCACAGTGGTAACAAGGCATGATGGATCCATGTTCTCATTCTGTTTACGTCAAATTCTGACTCTACCATCTGAATGTCTCAACAGAAATCGAGACTCATCAGACCAGGCAACATTTTTCCAGTCTTCAACTGTCCAATTTTGGTGAGCTCTTGCAAATTGTAGCCTCTTTTTCCTATTTATAGTGGTGATGAGTGGTACCCGGTGGGGTCTTCTGCTGTTGTAGCCCATCCGCCTCAAGGTTGTGCGTGTTGTGGCTTCACAAATGCTTTGCTGCATACCTCGGTTGTAACGAGTGGTTATTTCAGTCAAAGTTGCTCTTCTATCAGCTTGAATCAGTCGGCCCATTCTCCTCTGACCTCTAGCATCAACAAGGCTTTTTCGCCCACAGGACTGCCGCATACTGGATGTTTTTCCGTTTTCACACCATTCTTTGTAAACCCTAGAAATGGTTGTGCGTGAAAATCCCAGTAACTGAGCAGATTGTGAAATACTCAGACCGGCCCGTCTGGCACCAACAACCATGCCACGCTCAAAATTGCTTAAATCACCTTTCTTTCCCATTCTGACATTCAGTTTGGAGTTCAGGAGATTGTCTTGACCAGGACCACACCCCTAAATGCATTGAAGCAACTGCCATGTGATTGGTTGATTAGATAATTGTATTACTGAGAAATTGAACAGGTGTTCCTGATAATCCTTTAGGTGAGTGTATATTGCATGTTCGGTCCCTGTCTTGTACTGTACCTTGTAAAACAGCTTAATCTTTCTTTGTAGACATACTTTTGGTATTGCATTGTGTGAAAGTTACAAGGTAAAATATTTTGTTACTAAAATGGTGTCATTTTATGAGCTCAACAGGACTGAGAAAGTGAGGATGCAAGATATTGATAATTTCAATTAACCTGTGTTCTCTTTATCACAGGCAGATTGTGGTGGATCCAAGTGTTCTCTCAATTGATGAGGAAGATGGAGAAGCAGTTTGTGAGGAATTTCCTTACCTCCATGATGACAGTGATTCATCCGATGAAGACTGAGTGAGGATAAATAATGTACTAGATCACTAACCATAAAAATCTGCAAGCTTCTCCTAATGCGCAGGTACTTTCTTACTAGCTCCTGGCTGACTTTGTGATTAACAATACTCAGCAGTCAGTACTTTTTTTATTTCCTAAGGAGTCTATTAGAGCTTCTGCCTGTTCATTGTATATGCCATTTGCACTACATTCGACTTGGACAATTACGCCCAGTGTTAATTTACTACTAAGGTAGTTGCCTTGCCACTAGCTCTGGAATACATCTAATACAGGGGTGGGGCAACCTGTTTCATGGAGGGCCTTAGTGTATGCTGGTTTTTGGTCTTTCCCTTCAATTAGAGTATAATTAGGACCTAGACTGCCAGGTGAGGGGAGATCCTAACTAATTAGTGAGCTTCTCCATCAGTCTGGTACAAGGGAAAAGAGAAAACCTGCATACACTTGGCCTTCCTAGGACCGGTTTGACACCCCTGGTCTAATATATTGCATGGCTGGGGGTTCCTTCTAGAGGTTTTGAGAACCATTGGTTTTGATGTTTTCAAGACCAGTTTTTGGTTGCTCTGTATAGTTTTAACCCAAGGCTACAGTAAAGTGATACAGATTCGACCATCTTGCACCCAAGTGAGGTTACTGATGAGACAAAGCTTAGAGAGGAATTGTACATGAGAAATGTGTGGGAATACAAACAAAGGGAACAATGATCATTATTAAAGACAAAACTATGCAACGATATGAATCTAACCATATCTTTTATAGGTGAAATATTATACCTGTTAACTTGGACAGCTATTAGAACAAGGCTTACATGACATAATATACATTTTCTTATTATTGCAGTCCTATCTATAGTAAAAAAATGTCTATGTCAGTTATATTATTGAAATATGGACACTCAGTCATGTGTATATAAAGCTGTGTACATGCTGAATGGTAGTACAGTATTTTCTCTTTCGTTACATAAACAGTAGCCCCTACTGTACTTAAGTTAAATAGGATAGTGAATAAGACAGATTAAAACACATTCTGCATTTTCTCATATGATTTCTTACTCTTTTGAAACAGTGGGACCAAGTGGAAGGATAGTGGGGAGCCTTTGTCCTGCCTTTGCCACTGAAATGGTTTATAGCAGCTGTGAAAGTTACATTGAATATGCAGTGAGATGTTGGAGTTGGTAAAACTATAGCTAGAACCAACTGTAATCAATTTGCCATTGTAATTTTAATCAGTGTAAATAAAAAAGAATATCATTAATTTGTTCATTTTGCATTTTTTAATGAGCGTAATATGGTTAATTATACTGGACATTTACTCTGTATAGCCATTAATAAATATATCTTTGTGCATAAGTGTTGAGGTCATAATATAAGTATCAAAAGAGCAAAGGCCTGTATACTGTATTATGCTCTATTGGACAATGTTTTAACTTAAGTCAAATCTAAATGTCTAACAAAAGGTCAGATTTGGAAGCATTATTATGTGTACTTTTTAATTTATTTGTAGAATCAAATCACCTGTGTTTTTCAATGATGTAATTAGTCAAACACATTACATAATGTTTCTCTATTTTTTTAAATTGCAGTCTAGATTTAGAGTAATATAATACAGTTTTTAAATGGGTTTACTTTAGTCATGTATTTATTTCGGACAATCTGTATATGCACAACATTCTAGTAGTGACAAAAGTGACAGAAAAAATACGCAGTGGTTGTAGACACAGCAGGGGACGCTGTTTGTCGGAGGGCTGTCTGGACCAGAGTATGTGAGCGGAGTGGAGCGGCAACAATTTTCCCTCCGCGCTCCAAGCATTTAATAATCACTCCGATCCAGCTCCGCTCCGGGTTCACCATTTACCGCTCCCGCTCCACTCCTCGCTCACTGATATCAGAAACACCGCTCCGTCGTCGCTCCCCGAGGAAATTGCGAATAAAGTATTTAAGTATGCTTTGAAATCTCACAAAATTTCTCCTCATCATAATATATAGGCATATAAAATAAAATAAAATAAAAAACAACATAAGGAGAATAGTTTCAATGTGGTTTATTGGATAGTGTGCAAACTTTTCCTGTGCCATGCTATGCTTATTACATGGTTATCAGAGTTAAAAGTTAAATATCATTGCTGCTTTTTGCAGAGCACATTTTGTTTGGAAAGAGTAAAATAACTACGTTTTCATCAGTTATTTTATCTACGTGTCGCTACATTTCTTACAGATTTCTGCTCATTCGAAATCAAATAGGCTACCGACAGCACTGTAAGATTACATTTGTTTGAGTGCAATGCATTAGCGAGAAAGCGATTGCGTGTGTGAATAAGTGTTACCTGTTTAAAATGTGCTTTCACCCGATCCAGCCCGATCTCATGAAAGTGCATATCTATAGCACAAATTTTATTTCTTGTACCATTTACAAAAATATTTTTTGCTTGCATAGCCTATGATAAGCAGTTTTCGCGTGCATATGATACACACTTTATGGCGTGCACGCACTTCACATCCCTAATCCTAACCAAGGGGTTTAGTGTGTTTCATTTGCACGCAAAAACTATTTTTTTGGCGTATAAATGGCACGAGAAATAAAATTCGTGCAATAGATACGCACTTTCATGAGATCGTGTTGCCCGATCATTTTCAGTAGGCTTGAGAACCTCCTGCAGTCACTTATGTCCATCGGCGTCATCATAACCTTCACATTTTTTTCTGATTTGAGTGATCCATCTGTATCATGCTATAGCGTAATGTGTTTAACGTGTGAATCCTTACTAAAAATGCAGTTCTATAATGAGCCGTTGGCATGAATTGTACTCGTGATGGAGCGGTAGTGGAGCGCTCTCGGAGCGAGTGAAAACCACGACGCTCCGACTTTTAAAAAATCCGCTCCGCGCTCCATTCAAAATCACACCGCTCCACTCCTCGCTCCGCTCCCACTCCACTCCGCTCACATACTCTGGTCTGGACTATTGTAATCAACAAACGAAGAAGAGTAAGTGCGCACACACGCACACACTAATAACTCATTAACACGCGTTAGTTGGATCCAATGACAGTAAAGGTTGAATCAGGGATGCATGTGTGCTCCGCAAATTCATGTCCTACATACTGTATATTAGCTGATCAAAAATGTATGAAAAATTATATATTTGGATGCAATTATATCCTAAAGTTGCAGAACATAATCAAACGTTGCATATAGGTCCCATGAATAGATCTAAAAGAATAGCCTATTCAAAATCTCACATCTAACATGAAATGAAACATATTCTTTATTATCACTTTAAAAACACGGAATTTACAGTTTTTCTTCATATTGTCTTAATATAGTTTTGGGTTTACATCCAAGCTGTTGAATGAAAATGCAAGTACTTAGCCTAAAATTGAATGCTATTTGCTACACGTACGTCAAGGGGGAAATGAACGTGTTTTTTCACAACTGCATCACTACGTGTTGCCATGACATCAATTCTTGTCGGAGTTTAGAAAATATTATAGAGAGAGCGAGAGAGAGAGAGAGAGACTGACTGATAAGTACTGAGTAACAAGATGGGCGTGGCTTTTAAAAGTGCCTTTGTGTGTGTCTGTAGTGCTTTGAAGCTGCCAAATTTGAGGGACCTAAAGAAGAAAAGAGGAAAAAAAAACAGAATTGAACATTTCACACCAGTATTCTCTTAATCTGTGTTGCCAGAATGGGCTAGATTGAACGTGATATTCGTTTTATACAGTCAAAAAACAAGTTAATATTGTTAATTACATTTTATAACAAAATTTGACAAACAGTAAATAAATGCAAGTTTTGCTCTATTTGGAGATATGAATATATATATATATATATATATATATATATATATATATATATATATATATATATATATATATATATATATATATATATATATATATATACATATATATATATATAAATTCACAATTTATTTTAATATAAAAAAATTCCCAAACAAAGCCACAGCAGAACTTAAAATAAATATTATTGCGATTCTCAATATATTGCGATACAGCAAGTATTGTGATTCAATTCTGCGATATTGCGATTCATGTCCCCCATATTATTCAAAGGCATTACAAAAAATTAGGAAAATAAGACCGCTCAACTCACTTTAAATGTCACATTTAATTCTGTAAACATTATCTTCTACACAGTGCAAAAGTGCTAGTGCAAAAATTTAGGAGGGTAGAGCAAAAACTTGTTCTTGAACATTCAGGACACGGGACCTTATTACAGGACAGGACATAATTATTCTCTGAATAGGAGACCTCTCACATGAATGGTGAGCTCTAGGCTTGCTACAATAGTCGGTGTACGACTATTGTACCCACATACGACCCACAGAAAAGACGCGCGTCAGTATCGAGTTCTCTTCCGGGCTTGAACAAACCATAACACACACAAATTATGCCAAAATGTCCGTTTTGTCGAGTGTCCTCATAAGAGCAATCTTAAATTATTTAAATAAAGTCTTAAATAAACATAGAGATTTGTGAGAAAATGGGACGCGTGTCAGATCTCGTCTCTGGCCCACATTGCACTGCATTAACGAATGTAGGCTACAGCTTATGTAACGTTACGCTCAACGCCTGTCCGAATTCGCTCACTTGTTTTCATTCACTCCTTCAGTGAACAGTATTAGTGGACTAACTTAGGGAATAGGCCTAACTTAGTGAATGAGGGTTTAGCGGGGGATTTCAACCCATGTACTCAAGCAGTGAAAAATAGAGGACACTGACAACGCGCTGACAGACAGGACCGAGCAGGTAATATTTAATATGAATTATGAAACAAACAAAGCTCACTGAGCTCCCAGCACATAACTTAAAATTATTTAAATACAATAGAGTAACATAAAGCAGACATAGAGTAACATAAACCTGAGAATAATCATAAAACCGAAATTTAACCACACTTTCGATTTGAAAGAAGACGGAGCGTCGTGTACAACCAATAGTGAAGCCATTTTCATTTGAATTTGCTGTTGAATGTAGACAACAAAGCACCGCAACAAGCGCCACCTTGTGGATGTAATACGCAAATGTAAATGATCAGATTAAACTCTGAGAAAACCGGAAAGTAAAACAGATAATTTTATAATTAAATATCGCAATACTTTGCGCTACAGTATCGATATAATTGCGTGCGCAAAATATCGCGATACCGAACAGAATCGATTTTTTCCCCCACCACTAATATATATATATATATATATATATATATATATATATATATATATATATATATATGTATATGAATCAGTCAATAATTTATGACAGCATTACTTATTATTATATATTAATTGTTTTATTTCTTATTGAAAAATTGTGATGAGCCACAATTTTGTAGTTATGAAATAAATTGTATTGTTAACTATGGATTTATTTGGTTGTTTATTATATATTTTTGAGTGGATTTTAAACAATTAGGCTGTAAAACAAACCAATCTGGCTTAATCGTTCTTCACTCTGAACATTTATAATGTTTGATAATAGTTGTGTGAGCTAATGTAACGTTAGCCTAATACTTACACTTGAATTCAATAACGTTAGCTAGCTATATTTTTATAATTTCTTCTATCATTTATCGTCATAAGAAATGGCCACCTTACCAATCTAAAGTTTCTAAACACAACCTATTGTCCTGACTCAACAGTTTTTAATCAAACCTTTTAATCAAAAAATATGTTATCCAGCTTCTTAAAGCAGTGTCCTACCGATGACAAGAAAATGCTAAAACTGCTTACTTGCAAGCGTCTTAGAGCGTTGTTAAACTCACCTTTTAATGTCGTTTTGCCTGCAGTTGAAGGTTGCTTTGGTCAAACTCACCTCTGAATGCCGTTTTACCTGCAGTAGAGTGTTGTTAAATTCACCGCTGCGTTGTTAAACTCACCGCTGAATCATCACGTGCGTTGTTAAACTCACCGCTGAACGCGCTAAACCTTTGCGGGGACTTTGATATCAGATTGCGACGGGTTTTAAACATCAAAAACCAGTTGGAGGGCCAGATAAAAATTATCTGGGTGCAGCCATTTGACTCGCCCTGGCATAGATAATATTTTGTAGCCCAATGAGAAAAAAGGGAGTAAATAATTAAAACAAAATGAACAGCATTAGCTGCTACGTGTGAAAAGAAACCTGCTTTGGATGTATTATGTTCAGGACAAACGTAATAGCACTGCAATAGATTGGCTATATTAGGTTAAGCACCAGCGTAATAGCATTGCTTATATTAGCCCTTGTGCATCCTTATGGACATTTTTGTCCTTTTCAGTTTTGTTTTTTTGATCACTTTGCCTGTGTTAATGCTAACTACATAACATTTGGCACAGGTGTGTGTTTTTATTGGAATTTTACTATTTCACCGCCATTCTCTTAAAAAAATATTTTTTGCACTAGCTACACAAAATACTCCCACTCAGCGCCTTTTGGACAAAAATGTCCCCATTGAAACCCATTAAAACTGCAATTTTTAATCCCAGGGCCATTTAACTATAAAGTGATGCAATCTTTGTTAAGAGGCTTTCATTCTGTTGACAAGGCTTCAAAATTTAAATTTTTACTATTTTTTATCAAATGGTGCAATTTTTCCAGGTTTGGCCTATAAAACAAATATCGCTTTATTCCTGTTTTCTGCTTCGGCATATTATAGAGCCAATTGGATAAATTGTGCAACGATAATTGTGTGGGTGTGTTAGTATGGATATCAGAGTGTGGTTTGTATGTGTGTAATAAAAAAAATGTGTGTGTAGATGTGTTTGTGTGCTTGTAATATTTGAGAGAGAAAAACTCAATTGCAAATCTAAAATCCAATTACTGTGTGCACCAGTGGAGTTTTGCTGGCACCCAATGGGGAAAATGTGTTACTGCGCCCAAACAAACTCTTACCGAAAGCTCATTTTTTGAGATATCATCCTCAAATTTGGAACACAATTTATTTAGTTTTATGGCTTTTATTTTCTTGCCGTTTTAGAGTTCAACTTGATTTATAAAATATATATTTTGTATAAAATAATTTTCATAAATAATTTTCATAAACTTATACCTATATAACTTTTTTTGGGATTTACTTATTATAATTTTTTTACTTCAGCAATAATCTGCCAAGGGTCTTCTTTAAAATGATACCAAACTTAAGTCTGTGCTCCCAAGCTTCACATTTTTATGACAGGGTTGTGAATCTGATGAGTGCATACTGCATACATATTGAAATGTATGTTTTCTGTAGGCTACACATTGTTCAAAAACTCATTCAATACAGACAAGTTAAGGCGAGAGCTGCGTGTGTGTGTGTGTGTGTGTTTCTTCAACCTTCTCCCGTTACTTTCCCCCTTTTTAAGGGCATAACACTGACACAAACTAAACATAATGAACATACTGTGACACCGATATACTTTAAGTGAAATTGAAGAACAAACTGGTGTGAAGCCTCAGAGCTGGAGCAAACATTCCAGACAGCAACATAGTGTCGGCCCAGATCCGGCCTAAATCTCATCAGTGTGGGCGGCGTCAGATGTTCACTAACTGTATGTCGCTGATCATGTATTTCAAGAATGGAAATTAACTTCAGTGTGAGTATATCGGGGCCTTAAGATTTCTGTAGCGTTTTATGGTGAGGCTTAGTGAAGCATAACCATACAAAGCAAATACAATGACCGCTTCTTTTCAGGTAGGGACTGATTCAAACTGATAACCTGCAAGTTCGAGATTCATTGGCCTTGTCCTTAATGGTGCACTTGATATGGTCTTGTGGACTTGAGGGTCATCAGATGCAAGCTCTACAATGGTCACACTGAATGTTTGTTGTTGTGTGTAACAGAAAGCAGAAAAGACTGTCTGAGTATTGTAAAGACTCAGGGGCGGATCTAATCCGTGGAGGATTTTCATATCATAATTAATAATTGGTAATTAATAATTATTCATACATGTTTGGATTAGATCAGTCTTACATGTTAATAAATCTCCCGATAAGGGATGATATGTCATTTTACCTGCATGGATGCATTTGTATCCTTGCAATTAACCACAAGTTTATTGTGATTAATTACACGGACCACGTCCTACAAAACAGGCAAAATTAATTAGCTCAATTGTCAGAATAATATTTGTGGGGATCCACAATATCATCCTACTTTATAGGATTTCAGGAAAAGCAATTCTGTGGCCACAAGAATTGGGTTTCCTGCCCTATAAACAAATACTCTTTAAAGTATCTTTAATTTGTAAGCTTGTAGCTAAGATCTTTGACACTTAAGGGACTTGAAATATGAGCAAAGAGGCAGTACATCAATCAAAATGAATATAATGAATTTAATAAGGCAGAACTACTTATGCATTTACTACGTTACAGGAATACATGTATTTACAAACATTAACAGACAACGACGACAACGCGGGGCGTTTGGACAATGGATACACGTGTGAGAGCGAGTAAGTGAGAGAGAGAGAGAGAGAGAGAGAGAGAGGGAGGGGAAGAGAGAGAGAGACAGCCTAGGTACAATTTCCCCAGACATTCACCTTTCTGTAACAACACGAAAAACATCATCTTAATGCTTCTTAGAAGCTCTATAAAGAAATATACTTGCACAAGTTTCTTGGTCTCTCTGTGTCGCGGCATTCTCACACGGCCTGGTCTGGCCATGTGCGTGAGCGGAGTCCTTTGTGTGGAAGCGTCACGTGGTGCTGCTTGGCCCGCGTGTTGAACAGAGGTTTAAAGTCTTTGAGGTAACATTACCAAAGGAATTAGTTCGGCTAAGTTCGTTTCACTTAGTGGAAGTGAACAGAGTCAAGTACGGAAAACAAAACTTTGACTAACAAAGAAAAGAAAGATCCCCGAGGGGAGATCACGCGGAGTTACATCTTTGCATGGCTGGTGAAGAAGCGTGTGTGCGTCTCTCGGTCCGGCGCGTCACGTGGTCAGGTGCGTGTGTTTCTCCTTCAAAGCGAGCGCGCGCTCGTTTAAAGGTCCCTTGTAGATGGATTTGCTGAAGAGATATGTCACGCGGTGTTCTTTTCACTCGACGATTGGAATTAAACACAGAGGCTTATCTAAGACTGAAAAACACAAACTAAACTAGAAACAAATACAAGAAAGGCGAAGAGCTCGCCGGAGGCGAGACGTTACATTATGAAACGAGGACGAGAGGGGTAAGAGGAAGAGCGGAGTGGGGAAGCGTTATTTATCACCTTGGAGAAATCCAGCCTCTTCCTGTTGGCTTGACCAATAAGAGGGTTGGAATTCACAGGCGGGACTTTGGTTTTTATTGCTCTTTGTCTAAGAGAGAGAGCTCCTTGGGGGGGGGGGGGGGTGTAGATGCTGGGGTTGTCCATTCTTTGAAGAAACTATGAAAGATGCTTTTACTGTTAATATGTTGTTGTTACCGACATATCGTGTATACAGTCACGTCGATCTTCAAAGTACCAGGTTTTAGAGACCAAATATGTCACACATCTGATTCTGGTTAAGTATAGTGTGAACAGTCTGGAATAGTAAGTATTAGAGTTTACATGAAACAAACCACATAAAAGCACACATCATGAGATTGGAACATTAGATACATGGTAATACATTTCTCACATGGTAATATATATATAGAATATATATGATTGAAAAGGTTTCATTTCTCCTTCTCAGCAAGAATTAAATCCGTGCACATTCTTTTGGGTCGTAAACCCGTAACAGGACACTGACTTCGGCCAGTGTTAGCAGAGCAAAGTTTCACAGACTTTATTAGGATAGTGTGTTTGCTGGATTATTCATTAAAAATGCATAATACAGGCATTTGTCGTTCGTTTAGAACTACAATACACTCACACGTATCTTCATAGGCCCTGGGCACTCTGACCCATATAACACATATGAAATATATCTCATTAAAATGTCTTTAATGGGGAAATTCGTTAAAAGTTATTATGTGTATGTGTGTGGACGGAGAGGTCCGGCATGCAGGCCACCTGGGTTTGTCTGCAGTGGGGGAAGTTTGTGAGTTGTTCGGGGACACATCACAGAGTCGTAAATGTTTCAGAAATAGTCTCATCTAGGCATTCTCATGCCAATGTCCATAATTTACATTCATTCTAAAAGACCTTGGGTTTTAGGAAGAATGTGCTTAATTTGTTTCAGAGGGACTGAGTGAATGATTCACCCAGATACCCTACAGTATATTAATACAGTGTCCACATCAGAGACAATGCACATGTCAAGAACCGTTAATGACACTGTAAGGCACTGATAGAAACTCAAATGATTAAGTTCCGTATTTTCTTGTTTTTTTTTCAATGACCAGTAGTGAATACGAATCGATTCTCAGTTCCCAACCCTGACACACTTTTGTCCATTTTTTTGTTTTGTTTCAGTGAACTTGTAAAACAGAGTACTAAGTAGCCTACTTATGTATGTTTTTAAATAATCAGTTAGTGTAAGTTTAAATAAGAGTACATAGATAAGAATAAGAAGCTTTTCTTCTCTACTTAGACTATGCCCACGTTTTTACTAAAGATGTGAATATTACATCTCTGTCCTGGTGGGTGAGGCTACTGTTGCTTTGCTGAATTATGACATCAGATCCAGAAGTGTGTGACAGGACAGGAGAGCAAATACATCACAAAAGGTCCTATGATTAGTCCTGTTACTCTTGTTACAGATTTCCATCTCCTGTTCTTTATCATGTTTTGTTTGTTCATCATCTGTGAGTTTTTCTGAGATTTATTATTAAGGCCCCGATACACTTCAAGCAAAGTTCTTTTTCGATCTTTGTTTATGGGTAAAACAAAGTTCGAAATATGTGACCAGCGATATACTGTTATCGAACATCTGACGCCGCCCACACTGCTGAGAGTGACGATTAGATGAATATGTACATGTGCTGCGCGCTTTCCTCTCTTAATAACAAAGTAAACACACAATAAAATTGAGAAAACAGCAAGCATTTTAATACAGCATAAGAAAAGCATCTGATCATCATAGCGACCTGGATTTGTTTGCACGAGCTCTAGTCAAGTCAAGTCACCTTCATTTATAAAGCGCTTTTAACAGTAAAGCATCTTTACAGTGATAATAGAAATTACCGTAACAGATTGTTTTGGCTTTACAGCAGCTCTAGGATAAAGTTATTGTCCAGCTAAAGTTAGTTTTGATTGATTCACTTCTGTTGCGAAGATCATTAGTTATTAACTTAGGGGCCGCTAACACGACACTGTTCTAACAGAAAAACCCTTAATGCTCCGGCCAACCATCCGCATAAAACAGTGCCTGGTGTCTCGAGAACGCACTCCCTGAAATAGGTTCGAAGGTGCAAATGATTATCCATTATCTCTGCGCAAACCTCAAAAACACAAACCCGTGAAAACCCAGACGGCGAGCACATGCGCATCACGTGTTCAGTCAATAGGTATGCGTGTTTGAATATATATGTGCGCAGGCGTGTAGTCCTTCACAAATCACTGACTGGACATCTGACTGGACTCAACTGAAGAACACCTACCTATTACGTAATCCCACGGACTAATGGTAATACAAAGGTGTTTACCAGCCAGAGCAAACTTTTCTGGAGAGTTCCCTTTGGCGAGCCGTTTCGAACTCCTGAAACGAACACAAAACGAACTTCGTTTTGGCCTGATTTTGTTTAAAATGACATCATATCAGTTCGTTCTTTGATTTCGTTTAAGTATATTGGGGCCTTTACCCTTGCCATCACTAACTTACCCAATCACATAACTGATGGCATGTTTAAGTATATTGGGGCCTTTACCCTTGCCATCACTAACTTACCCAATCACAGAACTGATGGCATGTTTAAGAACAGGAAAAAGTAATTGTCCATTTATTTGACAGCTTGTATTGGTTCCCATGTTTTATTGAATTTGTAACATTGCTTTAATTCAAATATTCAAAGAAAGACTTTTTTTTACCTATATAATGATTCAGAGAGGCCATTCATTACCTGTTTCACAGCAATGCTCGAGTTATCACAATGCTGATTTGCACACAAGCTGTTCGTAAATATGTAACCTACTGATTTAGCTTTGCAGCAAATTCACATCTTACTAAATAAAGGTTTATACATTTTGTTGTCATTACTGTATTATTAGATCCATGTTTATTAAAATATAGACAGAGGCAAAGATGTCCCTGCTTGCGCAGTTCAGTGGAAAGAACTTAATCTAATGTTAGCTTTGGTGAGTTATAATTCAATGTATTGAATGTATTTTGAATATGTCTATCAATAAATGTAATCATTCAAAACATCTATTGTGTTGGTGTCATTATAATTGATTAATTAAGTGATGATTAAGCAGTAGTGATAAACACCTGATGAAATCAGCTGAAGACAAAAAGTCATTGAATCTCTGAAGATCTCAGCAGAGGAGGTGGAAACAATTCCACAAACAGCATTACCAGCTTCACTTATTACTAACCAGGGGTGCGTTTCCCAAAGCCAACTATGGTAGCAAGTGCGTCATTTCCAATAGAGTTCAATGGAAATTGCGATCATAATTGGCCAATGATGCTTTTGGGAAACGCACCCCAGATTGACTTTATTTTCTTTGCTCTTGGCTGACACGTGGCTTTGCTATGGCCTGCTTCTGGCCCATATCTAGCAAACAGTTAATTATTTAATGATCACTGTAAAAAAAATTGCCAGGAATTTACAGGATTAAAGAGTATTATTTTACAATAAATTACTGTAGTCAGAAGTTTACAGTGAAATGAATACATGATGCAGTGTTACTCATTGCGCGGCTCGCCAAGCTTTCATTTGTGGCACGCATGGCCGTAAATAATACAGTGATATGATCATGCAGTTACCACAGATATTTCATAAAAACATTAAAAACAAGTAGGGCTATAACATAACTATGGCTGGGTACCGAGTTCGGTACTTTTTAGGTACCGACCGAATTGCCTCGATACTACCGAGTACCGAAACATGTCTTCTTTTTCGGTACCAAATTTCGGTACCTAAGTGGTTAATCTCTTCAACGTCAGTGAAACAATAAGCATGCAGCATGATTGGCTGTGGCGGAAAAACACTAGTTTACGCGGCTGCCCAGAGACGTGGCTCGTCGCACGTGAGGCTGTAGTGTGTGTGTGTGTGTGTGTGTGTGTGTGTGTAAGCGTCCCAACCCAGATAGATAGAAAATATGTGGAAATGATCAAAAGTGTAGCCTACCTATGTACCAGACTCGATGCCAGAAGCACGCGATGCAATATTTTCGACAAGATAACTGCTGCCAAGACCGGCAACACGATAAATCTGATAAGGCACTTAAAAGTGCACAGAATACACTTTTCAAATTTTATCCTTCTTCGACTGCAAGGAGCGCGTCACAAATGAGCCGAAACTCAGCGTATAGGATACTTGCCTCAAGTCACAGACATGAGGAATAGTCATATAGACGGACAAAATATGTCTAATTGTAAACGAAAAAATTAGAAATAAATAGTTTGATTACCTAATCCATTTAAGCGCGCGCACGTTCACTACTGCAGGAATGACGAGTCAGAACCGCCATAATCATCTTTGCAGCCAACACACTTAGTAAACACTTGTTCATTAATAAACAATTAAAATGTCTCCTTGCTATTGTTTCCTGACACATCCGTAATCATTAGGCTACTTTTGCCAGTGCTTTGCGGAAAGCTTCATGTGTGCTGAGCGCGAGGCATATATCCCGCACCCCAGTAGGCTATATTTAATTCAATTCCCATTTATTTGTAGGCTATAGCATTTTTTACAATACATATCATTTCAAAGCAGCTTTACAGCAAATGCATGTGTCTAAATTACAATTTAGAGTGATCTGTTATCAGAGGTGACTGTGTAATGCATTTCAATTAATTTTCATTCAGTTTCATTGTTAAACAATGGATTAAGTTAAGGCAGAAACAATGAGCTCATTGAAGTAAAGAATACATGTTGTAAAATGATTAGGAAACAGAAAACTTTAACATTGGTGATTTTTTACAGACTCAAAATATGAGTGTAAAACAAACTGAAAAAATAAAAAATAAATTGATACAGAACTAATAAAGAACTAATGTAGGAGAATGGTTATTAAGCAACAACAGCGGGAAACTCCGTATATTTCAAAAAATCTATTCCGATTTAAATCTTTTGACTTATAAACATAAACATAAACATCAACCCGATCATGTATCGCATCACGATGTTTAGCGTTCATGTAAACTACAATACATTGATTCATCAATCAGAATGAATTCAGTCCGATTGAAACAAAACATGTACATGTAAACATATCCAGTCCAACAGCGGAGTTGCCAGTTATGGCGGTGTGTTGGACTTTAAACTTCAGTTTAAACAAGGACTTTTATTTTGATACTTATTTTTGATTTTTCCTTAGTTTTCCTATGGTTTCCTGTTTAAAAGAGGAAGTAGGCCATATTTCTTGAGTGCTTGAGTTGTGCAAGGTGCTCCATGTGGTTGCAGACATCCAGCTTCATCTTGCCTATCAAAGCCCTTTTAAATGCAATATCTGTAAGTTACTGTTTGATTTTGTTTAGTGAGCATTATGAGTACTTTATTGCTGTGCTATGTAATGTAGCATTCAATTCAGCATGTTTGTTACTTTTTTCTACTCAAGTTTACAAAGTATTAATCTATGCTGTTGATGTACAACTGTATTGTTGTTGGTTATTAGCCTTGTGTGTTTGATAGTACTCATTTTGATGATTTCTATTTTGTGAAATTCATGCTTGTGTATTTTTTCTTCTTCGTAGTTTCACACTTTTCATGATTAAACTTCATAAATCGCATCTCCGTGGAATTTATTGAGGAAGTGTTTAGCGGCTGGATAGCTGGATCAATTAAAACAGTGAGGCCAGTGACAGGCGGTCTTTCCAGCTCTTAACGCTACATGTGCTCTTAGATGGTTAGATGGCTACATGATGGCTAATGTAGAAAAAAATAATTTAAAGTAATTCTGGGATGAATATAGTCTGGGTTTCTCCATGCTGCCTTCCCGCAGCGCGATTTTATTCACGCTGAAAGGCAGTATGGATACCATGGTCCAGATTTTCGCCTCATTTAGGGAACCAATCAAAGAACGGGGAGGGAGCAGCAAGACGATGACGACATCTATGCGACACACCGAAGCAGTTTGTTTATTTCTATGGATTCAACATGGCAGCAGACGCGAGGCTACCGCATGTTTATCTTGCACAAACGGCAATAGTCGCTGAACGTAATTGTTTACACAAAAATATCTTACCCATCGTCTTCTTCCTTGTCTAATTTCGGTCGCTCTACATACGTCATCTGGTATAATTGAAACGATTGTACAGGCGCAATTGCTAGACATTCTTAGCACCCAATAAACGGCGCCTCAAATACGAGAAAATGTACATGTGGTTCCCAGACCCAAGTCTCAACGAGAATTGGGTCTGGCGTTAGCCAGGCTAGGATGAATATATTCTGGATATCCTTTTTTTTTTTGTCATTAAGGTAAATCATCTAGTCTAGTCTGACTGGTAAGTCATAAAGAATGTTTTTCAACCCTTTTGTAATTATTACATTGCATATT
Source organism: Gila orcuttii (assembly GCA_026230005.1). Lineage (NCBI taxonomy): Eukaryota > Metazoa > Chordata > Actinopteri > Cypriniformes > Leuciscidae > Gila > Gila orcuttii. Next base: position 47,426,641 of record JAPDVR010000008.1, on the reverse strand, counting down.
GTATGTTCAGAGGTGACAGATTGATAAGCAGAAATGGTATTTATGACTGGATGTAACTTTTTATACTTTGTGGTAAAATGGCTCTCCTGCTGACTTTGTCCTATCAGTGCGGCTCTCATGAAAAAAATAGTGAAGACATGATGGGTCATTTTATTACGAATTACTGTTAATCAACAGGAAAATGATGCTGACATCACAGTAATGTAATGCTCTTGTTTTACTCTGAATTCACATTATAAAGTTGTCTTTAACCATGCCACTGTAAGCAATTACATTGTTTAGTACTGTAATTGGTTTGAAGTCACCATAATGGTGATTAGTGTTACATTTGCTTGGGATCTAGCCAAGTCGGAAATTTGACAAATGAAAACATTTGTCAAAACAATGACAAGCTAGAATATAAAATAAACTATTTGGCTGATTCAAAGTTAGTCAAACTATACTATTAACTATACTATTATTAGTGTTATTTCAGCATAAAATAAGAGAAATCCTACTGTGGATTTACTGTGAAAGTAATGTTGCCAACTAATCTTACATTTTTTAATTTTACATTACATAATGTCATTACAAGTTATGTAGAGTACACAATGACATTACTCAAACTGACTGGCCATCTCGGCCAATGTGAAATTTTAGATTTGTTTGTTAATTATCACATATTTGATATTACACCTTATGTTCTAAATTTGTCTTTTGTCAACTATAGTATTCTGAACTGATTGTGTTTAAATGATTTGACCGAAGGGGAAAAATAGTTGAAGTTTGTCTCATTAAGATAATTCTGGTTAATGCATGATTTATTCTTTTAATCAACTGGCAGTCCAAAAAAAATTACTGAGCGTACGCAAGACTGTTTTAAAAGAACCGTGTAGCTTTGTTTACTCTGACACATGCTTCCTACAGGATGTGGTTTGACAATGAGAGATGTATTTTTTTTTTTTTTTACTGTAGTTTTAATATATTTTAGAAAAAAAAAACTGTAAAAGCTTTGAAATGCGTTAATATTTGTTTTACATTTTAGAAACAAGGAAAATTTGTAATTTCTGAGAGTGATTTTTATTGCATGACACTAAACAGACACACAGAAGGTCCCAGTGTGTTTTAAGAGAAAAACATGTGCTCCATGAATTCACAGTGACACTCTCAGTCTGTGAGTCAAAGCTGTATACCAGTATATTAAGGGTCACACTACACATGCCAGTAAAGCAGTGAGGAGAATTCCTATAGGAAAAAAAAAAAAACCTGAATGCAAAACAAAGTACTTTAACAGTGACACTAAGAAATATTTTTGCCACCTGGTCTCAGTGATCTTACGCTCGTATACATCTCTCATTGTCAAACCACATCCTGTAAGAAGCATGAAGCATGTGTCAATGTGTTCTTGACACCTCATTTAGCAACTTTTCTGTGTTTTTTCTTCAGAAGACCCATTCACTAAGTGGACACACAAGTCAACCAGCCGGTTGACTCGCCCATATAGGGATATTCTCGGGATGAACTGACAAGTATTACGCCTGTTTCACACATACTCCGTGTGCAGTGTGTACGTGGTGTGTGTTGCGGTGCGTATGCGTCGCTGGAGCAGCACGCGCTATTGTGCTTTCACATATGCTGCGTTTGCAGTGCGCAACTGATCTACGGCTGTACCACAAACACAACATTTATCCTCTATTTTGTTATTTCAAATCACTATTTTATTATCAGCGTCTTTTATAAAATAATATAAAAAAGTTTCAACATTGCGATTCTACATCCATTATGTCGCGTTGTTGAGGTACTGTGCAGTTTTCCTTGCTTTAATTACCCCGGGCTTAAAGCTAAAAAGAATATGACTGTGAAAAATAGTAATATAATTTAATTAAATGCATTTATGGTGAGATTACTATATTTTCATTTCAATCCTTGTTCATTCTGACCACAAACCATGCGCTGTCCCTTTAATTTAGCGTGCAGGCTCAGATCCAGCGTTCACTACTGCGCCGGCTCGGGTCCAGCGTTCACTACTGCGCGGGCTCGGGTCCAGCGTTCACTACTGCTCAGGCTCGGGTCCAGCGTTCACTACTGCGCAGACTCGGGTCCAGCGTTCACTACTGCGCAGACTCAGATCCAGCGTTCACTACTGCGCAGGCTTGGATCCAGCGTTCACTACTGCGCAGGCTTGGATCCAGCGTTCACTACTGCGCAGGCTCTACTCAGTCACATCAGCTCATTCACTACTGCTAAAATTTGGGATTAATGACCCCATAGTAATAGTATCTGAGTGTGAAAGAAATCTGTTCCCTTTTTGAAATATCCTTTTTTTTCATCTGCCATGATGCTAAAAACCTTACTGTTCTTCACTTGTTCTATGATTTCAGACTGAACCATTTCTGCCAAACAACCCAAAACCTCATTCTGGATGATCTTGCTTGTGTACTTTGCATTGTGAATGGAAGGTTAACAAGTGGGTCGTGGTTAGCAACTGTTTTAAGAATTTCCCTAAAGTTTCCTTTGTTATTGGACTCTTCAGATTCATCATGTCCTCTTTGTGCTATGTTTTGTGTAGCCGCAAGTAACAGCACTTCCCCAACTGTTTTAATGTATGCCCGATTTTCTTGTACTTGTTTAGTGTGTTCTTTGTCAAGAAAATCTGCTAGTGTTGCATCAGTTTTAACAGCTCTTTGATAATCCCTCCATGCTATCATTGCATACTTGTGTCGTTCAGACTTTGCATGTACTGAAAACCCTGCATCTCTCATAGTTGCTTTTTTCCCGTTTCTAAAACCAGGTGTTAAAACAAAAACGGTGTCTGGGGGATTTGGTGTGCTAAAATGTCTACATGCATAGCAATATGTAGAGTCCATCATGACAAAATACTCAAGCCATGGATGAAGATTATACCAGTTTGGCCTGAAGCTCCGTCTTCTGTCCCCCATCAAAGTGGTTGGGAATATATCCAAGTTGGGCTGTACTGGTACATCATTCTTGGACTTATGATATCTGTAGAAAGATGTACAGTAAACAGGGCACAACTACAACATTTATTTACTTCTGCGTGTATATCTGCATGCATTTCAAAATGTAGATCAAGTATTTACTTAAAAAAAGAAACAGAGGCATAAAAAATAATTTACAGCAGAAAGCACAATTTTAGCCCTCTGAGGTCTAAGGTGTTTTCTGGGTCCTGGAGGTGTTCTGACATGCTCTGACATTTGTGCTTTTTTCAGTTATTTATAAACATGTTAATGACAAAGGTGTAAATTCACTCTATATAGCACAAACGGGGCTACCGTAATATGTGAGCAACATGTATGTACATGTTTGTATTTTTAAGATAATAATGTTTATGCGTGGTTTGTGAAAAAACAAAAAACAAATGTCACTGAAATAAGGTTATAAAACCCATAGTGATTATTTCTTCACAAGACTTTTGAAAATTGTATCACGTAGCCTAGAATAATTGCTCCAAAACTATGTGAAAATCATCCTGCATACTCATTTAGATAAGACAATATATTGATTTAAAATGTGTATGATGTGTTTTGTGTGAGAAATCTTTATGCGAAGGGGCGTGGATCTCTCATTAATATGAATGGATTTTACACCTGAGAAAGACAAAGACCCCCCCCCCCCCCCTAATGGCCCTATTAGGGGCTATCAGGCCCTATCATCATGAGAAGCCTTGCACAAAGAATGAGGAGAAATTAAAAAAAGAATGGCTTTTAGATTGTCTGGATTTATTTACAACACAACATAATCCAAAGATACACAACAAAGGACAAAAAGCACATTAGTAAACACACTGATGTAAAGACTTAAACAGTCACACACCTTTGTGCCATTCCTGAAACATAGTAGCCTACATACCTGTCATGTCCAAGGTGTTTGACTTTTCATTTTACCATGTTCATGTACAGAGACTCATGTGAATGTTGAAGTCAGCAGGACTCATCCAGTGGCATCTGGTCCCTTTCTAAAAAATAAATAAATAAACACCTGTAAACATGTTGATATCAAGACAAACTATAGGGCTGCACGATTCTGGGAATACATTTTAGATTTTTCACTCACACACACACACACATATACATATATATATATACACGCAATATATATATATATATACACATTATATATATATATATATAAATATATATATATACACACACACACACTGCCGTTCAAAAGTTTTGGGTCGGTATGATTTTTTATGTTTTTAAAAGAAGTCACGTATGCTCACAAAGGCTGCATTTATTTGAGTAAAAATACAAAACAAACCCAGTAATATTGTGAAATAATATTTCAATGTTAATCAGCTGTTTTCTATGTAAATATATAGTAAAGTGTAATTTATTCCTGTGATCATTACAGTCTTCAGTGTCACATGATCCTTCAGAAATCAGTATAATATGATGATTTGATGCTCAAGAAACATTTTTCATTATCATCAATGTTGAAAACAGTTATTTACATTTTTATTTCAGGATTCTTTGATGAATAGAAAGTTCAAAAGAACAGCATTTATCTGAAAAATAATCAAATCATAAGTGACTTCTTTTAAAAACATTAAAAATCTTACCGACCCCAAACTTTTGAACGGCAGTGTATATATGTATATGTATTTTGTAAATATATATAGAAACACCTAGTTTGTTGTGCCTTGTATATAGGCATGTGTAGGGCTGCATAAAATAATAACAATAGCCTAGATAGCAGGCAGCCTATAAATCGTTAAAAATGAACACTTTTCAGTAACACTACACTAGACAAACATATATTGTTTATCATATGTTACTTCAAATATTTCTATTCGTTATGAAATGAGATGAGTTTGTCGTGAAGCCTAATGTGTGGCGTGTTTTGCTTTTCAAACACACAGCGCGACTCAGACCCAAACTCAGCGCGTGCAGCGATCGAGCCGCTCCAAACTATGAAACATTGTTGTTACATTATACATCTACGTTTGAGCAGATATCCACAAACACAGTATTTAACAGTAAACACAGGTCTTAACATTAAAATATTCACCATATTAGAATAAACACTCATACTAGCATAGGCCTACTTGTATCTCATTTCATAACATTTTAGGCTGCACCAGTTTGAGTTTAGTAGCTACAATGTAAAGTTTATGCAACAATAAAACACTTACTAATATGTCTCTTACCTTAAAAATTGTTCTCATAATAAAAATGTGTCCTTCTTAGCTAAATCCAAGGTAAATCCACAGCACAAACAGTCTTCCAAACTGATGAAAAGTAGAGAAATACCGAGTCGCTGATTCTTTGTTTAGAGCTGATGAGGGCGTTAACAGCTCTGCGTTCCTTCACGTGGATCATTTGAATGAGAACAGCTCGCGCGTGGGGGTGTGGTCACATTAAAGTTAATGAGCTCGGGCTGGAGAAACTGTACATGTCGTTGCTTTCATACGGATTTCTTAAACCGAGAATATTTGTTTTTGATATGATTTACTTCATTTAAAAAAGGAGACTTCGAACTTTGTAAAGACATTACTTTCATGTGTGGGTGGCAAGTATTGGCTGAGTTAAAGATAATTTTCTGTCGCGTTTCAGAATGAACTTCACATTGAGAGAGAAGACAGAACGTGCATCATGTTTTTTTTCTTTATTTTACGAAAAACACAACTTTTTGTTTTTATTATTAGTGTACACAAAAAAAGAAGACATTTAACAGTTTTTAAAAATGTATAACACTTGTATAACAAAAATCGACGGAGTTATTTGAGTTTCTTTTGCACTGATAAGAAAAAAAGCGAAGCCGACCTCAGAGGGTTAAGCACAGACAGTAGGCCTACAATGAAATTATAATTGCACTGCTTTGCAAATAGTAAGAACCTTCTTCATCACAAACCTGATGGTGCAGTACTTGATCCACATGGATCAAGTGCACAGTGCTGGCCAGGGACATGTCTACAGAGGCACGGGCCTCCCTAGGCCTCCGTGTAGAACCGCCACTGGTCAGCCATCACCACACCTGCTGCTGATCATCACCAATCACCTGAGTAACGACTCGCTGCATCTGCCCTCCTTCATCAGCACACCCTTTATATGCCCCATTCACCTTACACTCTGGGTTTGGTCTCGTCGAATTACTACGACAAACGGACTCCTTACCTGAACACTCACCTGAGATCGTCATTCGTATCCTGTCTACTGTCTGTCAACATGTCATCCAGATCCAGTTCCCCTGTCTTCACTCGTCTTCATCACCTGCACGGAAACCCACTTCAGTCTCCATCCAGCTATGCATTGTTCAGTCACCATTCACTCTCCATTGCCTGGTTCCTGTTACTGCTTCACACAGAAACGATGCTGCCCTGAGTTCCTTGTTCTTGTGCATACAAATTAAACTTAAAATCTTCTGTTTGAACTGAAAAACTTCTGTTAGATAGAAACCTGGAGATAAAAAATAGGTAGACTGAACCCCTTTTAACACAAGTCTCTAAGAATCAGCATTTTGTGAGATACAAAACGGCTGCCGAGCTCTCAGAAAAGGACGGCACAGTCCAAGTACATTGATTTACGTGATGAGAAATTAGGCAGAAAATATTTATAATTCATTCGCTTTGAAAGAAAGAGAGAGAGAAGACGATTTCGAGACCGAAATACAATGACTACTTCGACCATGGACCAACATCAGACACGAGAGGGCGCAGTTTCACCAGCGAACCCAAAGACCAGGGGAAAATCTGAGACATTCATTTGTGCACTGTACGAGTTGCAGTCACTGGTTAAACAGTCATGGTTCAGGAAAACAAAACAGGCTGGACACGCTCACTCTTGAAGTCAGTAAGGACTTTTTCTCAGTCATTATAGAGGGGATTCATATATTAGGACTGTCAAAATTAATGTAACGCATTTAATTAATTTTTTCAGTTTAACGCGTTTAATATTTAACGCAATTAAAACAGCGTCCGTTTTTTTCTGTCATCTTTTATGATATTTTACAGTATATATTTTACAGCATATGGTCACTCTATCATTCATTGAAGTGCTATTAAACCATTCAAGCGTGATAAGATGAGAAAAAATGTGTGTGTGTGTGTGTGTGTTTCTTGAAATGCAGCCTAGAAAGGGTCTCTTTCTTTGTCAAGGAGAAAGGGTCTAGAAGGCTGCTCTGGGATGAACAGTGCATTTATCCGGAAAGTGGCCATTAATGGACTTGTCTAAAATTCTAGTATATTCTCATTGAATGATTGTTACATCATTCCTGGACCCTGTATAAATGCTGATGTATGCAAGTAAAAGCTGAGAAGGTCTGTGAACACCAATAGGCTTCATGTTCCTGACTCTCCCAGGCATGTAATTCTTTTCAATTTGTGAAAAAGGAACAAGATAGGGATAAAATAATCTAACAATGACAAAAAAAAAAACAAACAAAAAAACATAAATATCATGGTTTTGCCTAACATCATAGTTTGAGATAGAAAAAAGCAAAATGACAAGGTTAAATAACTTTGAATAATTCAACATAACGCATAAAAAATGCTATTTTTGTGTTATTTATAAGCCTGAGGGATGAGACGAGAGTTGAATTCAACAAGAAAAGGAGATTTAAGCGACTTGCTTGAGGATGAAATATTTTGCTTATAAAATAAAGTAATTAACAACATGTTCAAGAGATAACTATTTTGGGTTTTTGTAATTAAAAATAATATAAGGATAAAACTTGTAGGTCTTAATAGAAGGGTTCAAATATAAGAACTTAAATCAACCCTAAATTTATTGGCTATACTACAAACTCAAAATAAAGGGGCAGCTGTTTTTTCAACAAGACCACAAAATGAACAAGTTTCATCAATATCAAGATATTTACAGATAGATGAATTAAATAGTTTGCTCATATCTTTTAAGTTGTTGCGCTTGTGATAATGTCTTAGGTCACATAATAACGTCAACATGGCAGATGTCCGGATTGCATTCATACTTCACGCTTTTCAGTACCTACTCTTTTAGCACTCGTTAAGCAAGTACTTGTATCAGTGAGTATGCGGTTTCAAACGCAGCCACTCTCTGTCTTTACACCCACTTGAACCAAACTCCGAGAATACATCATGTAAGTAGACAAGTGATCAAAAACCACAAGTGTGTCAATTTCTGACACATGCAGAAGATGGTCTGAGGCACATGTTGATGAATTTATTCTTATGCGTTTAAACTACAATGTGGAAAAAGTTAATGATGCAGCATCTCCCTCTTGTGGTCTTGAGTTGCACTTAAATAGTTATCACCTTTACCCTCTTCACCTGTAGAGGGGGCACAAACATAAATCAAAGAATTTATTAAAATAACGAAATGCATAGTAATGCATCAATTAAATACAAAACATTTTATAAGCAAATACTTGGCTTCTACAGTTTTAATACATCAAGTCATTATTTTGTAGTAATATTTCAGTACGGACCTTTTGAAAATAACCTCTGGTGCAGTGTTAATTTAGTACAATGTGGTGTGTATACCATATCCTTTCTATATCTAAATAATTACTATATCCTTTTTCTTGTCAGCTACCGAAAAAAAAAAAAAAAAAGTTATTTAACTTAACAAATGTATGACAGGCAGTTTCATAAACTGTCTCCTGAAATGATAAATTCCTTTCTTTGGTTTTGTTTTGTTTTTCTTTTTTGAATCCAGAAAACTGTAACTTTATGTTCCATTTTACAAACTTTTTGGGTACTGTGATATTTTTATATAAACATACGTTTTTCAAAAATAACTAATAATACAGTAATACACATATTTATTGTATCTTTTTTGTATTACTTTGGTTACAGTTTACAATATGGTTTCATTTGTTAACATTTTTATCTATATTTGTTAACATGTAAAAATACTTCTAAAGCATTTATTACACTTAATGTTAATTTTAGCATTAACAAATCACAATCAAAAGTTGTATCTATTAACCCTCTGAGGTCTAAGGTGTTTTCTGGGTCCTGGAGGTGTTCTGACATGCTCTGACATTTGTGCTTTTTTCAGTTATTTATAAACATGTTAATGACAAAGGTGTAAATTCACTCTATATAGCACAAACGGGGCTACCGTAATATGTGAGCAACATGCATGTACATGTTTGTATTTTTAAGATAATAATGTTTATGCGTGGTTTGTGAAAAAACAAAAAACAAATGTCACTGAAATAAGGTCATAAAACCCATAGTGATTATTTCTTCACAAGACTTTTGAAAATTGTATCACGTAGCCTAGAATATTTGCTCCAAAGCTATGTGAAAATCATCCTGCATACTCATTTAGATAAGACAATATATTGATTTAAAATTTGTATGACGTGTTTTGTGTGAGAAAGCTTTATGCGAACATGGATCTCTCATTAATATGAATGCATTTTACACCTGAGAAAGACAAAGACCCTCCCCTAATGGCCCTATTAGGGGCTATCAGGCCCTATCATCATGAGAAGCCTTGCACAAAGAATGAGGAGAAATTAAAAAAAGAATGGCTTTTAGATTGTCTGGATTTATTTACAACACAACATAATCCAAAGATACACAACAAAGGACAAAAAGCACATTAGTAAACACACTGATGTAAAGACTGTAACAGTCACTGCCTGTCACATGTTTATTTGTTTTTCATTTTCAGTGCTATGTTCATCCCATCCACTAGGGGACACCAGTAGCACCTCTACCTTATAGATAAAAGAGGAAGTGGGAGAATAAGAGGTACATTCAGTTTGAGTAACCACATGGTATTAGTGATGGGCAGATCGAGGCTTCGTGAAGCAATGAAACAGTCGAAGCAAATGTGCCATTTTGTTTCGAGGCTTCGAATCAATCCGAAACCCGTCTCCACGGTGACACCTAGTGGTCACTTGCAGGTGTTGATCTGAAACAACCTTTACAAAGAGCTAATAAAAAAATGTGTTTTTTTTTTTTTTTTTTTTTATTGTATTTTTGTAATATATGAAGCTTGTAACCTGTAGTCTCTTCACATTGCATAATGTGATTTTGGTCATGAAAAATGAATATTAATAAAAATAAATCAAGCCACAATGTCTCCCTTTCTTCTAGATTTTTATTAAAAAATATTAATTTCTCTGCTGTTGAAGGACTCAGCCTACTTCTTTTTTTACAGATAAATTCTCCAGCCTTTGAAAAAATTTTCTCACAAGGGACACTTGTTGCTGGCATACAAAGATATTTTTTAGCTAGGACATACAAATGAGGAAAGATTACTGCTCTCTCTTTCCAGTAAGTTAGAGGATCATGAGTTCTGGGCAAAAACGCATCGCTGAGGTATTTTTTCACTTCCACTGTGGCATCAGCTGTAGGATTGTGTATCATCTGGGTCTCACGGATACGATTGTCAAAATGTTCCCATAAACTGTCTTTTGTTTCAACTGGTGTTGATGATGATGGGCCTGATGTTGACATTTGTGGTTCTGAATTAAAAGAAAACGGCAATTAGTAACAAATCATAAAACAATGCATACCTTGCTTAGATGGCCCAGCAGTGTCAGTAGCAGGCCTTGGTACAGGGGGAACACTACCATCCTCTGTACCCTGCAGAATGGCAGGATGAATGCTCCTCAAATGGCGCATCATGGATGATGTATTGTTGCAGTAGGCTAGCTGCCGATCACAATACACACATCTCACTTTATTTGGGGTTTCCAAATGGAAATGCTCCCACACCACAGATGTACGGCATCTCTTCTGTGGAGCCTCCATTTCTATCTATCTATCTATCTATCTATCTATCTATCTATCTATCTATCTATTTTATATGTAGCCTATCTATCTAATAATCTATATGTATCTGTAATATATGTATCTATTTATTAATCTATATATATATATATATATATATATATATATATATATATATATATCAATGCATCTATTAATGTGTCACTATATGTACTCTGTGTGTCTCTAAGTCAATGTGTAAATGTAAATTAAATCCTAAATATAACTAAACAAATCGCACTATAAATGTCACTATATCACCAAAAATCCGCTATCTCAAAACCAAACTCCTCTCACAAAAACCCACGATATGAAAATGCGTTGACAAAACTTTTATACTGTGTGATTGTGTGATTTGTTCCCGAACCGACCAATCAATGAAACCCTGATTCGGCGGAGCACTCCACCTGATGAAACACTTAGACGCTTCATTTAGCCGTTGTCACGTGACGTGGGTGTTTTGAATCACGCTTCGGATCAGTGTTTCGAATCATCTTTGCTTCGGGATCTCGCAAAGCTTCGGAACGTCTGTTTCGCGCCAGCCATCCTTACATGGTATCTGCTGTTCTCAATGGTAATCCTGGTCTGAGAAACGTTAAGTTTGCTGCTCAACCGTGAGTTTGTAGTTCAACTTTCATCTTGTGTATGCTTTGGTAAAAGAACTTGTAAAGATGTTAATGAGTTGTTTTCTGTTATAGAGGATTTTTGTATTACCCGTGACTTACATAGCCCTTGAGTGCTGGATTGGGAGTTTGCTTGGGTGCATGAGGGCAACTGCCCAAGGACTTTATTCAAAGACTCCCGAGCTGCAACCAGAAGGACAAATACTTCATTTCATCAGTTACTTCCATTACCAGATAAGACTGTTAATTCTAAAGACTTCTCACTTCATCAACCTCATTATCCGTCAACATCTTTTGTGGGACATTTCACATTCATCCACTCCCACCAGGACTTTTCTTCTGTGATATTTTGTTTATTTGGTGTATGAAGTGTTTTGTGTAACATTCAATATGTTTGAAGAGAAAAGGTTTTCATTTAGTTGTCTTTTGTTGATTCATGCATACCCTGAACACAGTATCTGGTGCAAGACTGATTTCCCCCTCATTCTACTATAGCAGGCCTGGTTTAAAATAGCTGGGACAGTTATAGAGTGGCGCCCGAACAGGGACTGTTTGCATATCAAGTGTTCAGGGTTTATGCTTTTTTGTTAGTTTATCATTTGTTTTCTGTTATGTTTCAGTAATGTCAGTTACATCACAAGATGCAGAGGATGAGTGCAAACCCAATCCTGATTTCACTGCTGGTCCCTTTGTCACCAGAAGAGACCCACAACCTGTGTAAGAACTCATTCATACTTTCAGTGACTTGTACTCTGATGAAGATATTGATTCCAACATTCATCTTGATGAACTTCCTCCACCTCCTCCTCCTGGTGAGGTAGTTCCTGAAATTCACCTCTCAACACAAATTATGCATTCATTGACCAACCGTATAACAGATTTGGAAGGTGAAGTGAAAGCCTGCACCCAAAAAGTGAGTCAATGTTGTTCTCATTCTGAGTTTAAGGACCAGTGGCAGATGTTGGCGGAAAAGTTGAACTACAGGATTGAAAGGGAATGTGAAAGAGTAAAAACTACTTGAGCTGAGTATAGCTGATTTGGGAAAGTCTATGGTGGATTGTTTGAAGAGGAGAGATGCGCAAATCGACACTAAGCTTAAGTCATATGCTCATATCATGTCTACTCCAGTTTCTCTTCCTTTGCTCACCCCAGCCTTGCCAAGAGACTCTCATAGATCACGTACTGAGCAGTTTCATCACCGTACTCACAACCTACCTGATAACACGTCAACTGCTCCATATCTACCTCCGGTAAAGGTTGAATTCCCACAATTTGGTGCAGATGCAGACAATGATCCCATTTCCTTTGTTGAACGTTGTGAAGAATATTTTGCACTCAGGCCACTCACTGACTCAGAAATACTAGCTTCGTTCACTTCAGTGTTAAAGGGGACAGCTAAGGGGACAGCCACATTTTCACTTGGGACCAGTTTAAACAAGATTTCTTGCATGCTTTCTTGACTGATGACTACGAAGCTGAATCTGCCAAACGTTTACTGGAGAGGAAACAAGGTCCAAAATAACCAATTAGAAACTTTGCATACCATTATCGTGCCTTATGTTTAAGATGGAAGAAGGAGATGTCTAAGAAGGAGATTGTACAGTCCATTTTGAGGAATTGCAATCCACGACTCGCAAGTTTGTTAAGGGGCACTGTAAAAGAGGTGAGTGAATTAGTAAGAGTGGGCACGCAAATTGAGAGAGATTTTGAGGAAGCCAAGAGGTATTGGAGTCAGGCCAACACTGAAATGCAGAAGCACAAGAACCAAACTGACAGAGATGCCCATCACAAATCCAATCCCTCGCATGCACGTATTCTGCAGTCCATTCTCAATGCCAACATGGTGAACTTCAAGTTTCTCACCCTGCCAATGTTGATCCGAGGGAGATATTTTCAAGCTATGATGGATACGGGTAGTTCCCTGACTCTAATACAAGAATCCTGTTGGAGACAGTTGAGTCGCAGAGAACAGCTGAATTCTAGTCATGGTCAGACCTTCAAACAAGCTAATGGCCAAGTGTTATCATCTTTGGGGATGTGGAACTGTGAATGTGAAGTGCAAGGAAGGAGGTATGATTTGAATTTGTATGTAATGAAGGACGAAGATCTGACTGTACCTGTCATCTTGGGTATGGATTCTCTGATGACTATGGGAATCAACTTGAATTTCCATAAAGCTCAATATACCTTACCTACCTCAAACCACTGCCAAGAAGAGACATTCCCATTCATGTCATCCAATTCCCCCAATGCATTGCTGTCTTTCTACCTTGCCTTACCCCTACCAGAAGAGTCACCTGAAACGCAAACATTTATCCATCAACTTGTTACCAGTGCAGATACATCTCCAGAATACAGGGCACAACTCAAGCATCTGATGAGAGAATGGCCTACTGTTTGTACCAATGAAATAGGACACACAGATATAGTCAAACATCGCATTATTACCACCAGTGAAGTACCTATCCTTAAGAGACCTTACAGAGTATCACCTGAGAAACAACAATTCATCGAACAAGAAATCAATGTAATGCTGGAGAAAAACATCATTAGGCCTTCACTTTCTCCATGGGCTGCACCGGTGGTCCTTGTACCGAAGAAGGGAGGTGGACAGAGATTCTGTGTCGATTTTAGAGGTTTGAATTCAAAGACATACTTGGACGGTTACCCCATGCCACAGATACATGAAATCCTCGAGTCTCTGCATGGAGCTTCTATCTTTAGTACCCTCGACCTCAAAAGCGGATACTGGCAAGTTGAGATGGAGCCAGAGAGTATCTCCAAGACTGCTTTTACTACAGCATCGGGATTATATGAATTTCTTCGTTTACCTTTCGGCCTTAAAAACACTGCTGCCACATTCCAGCGACTTATGGAGTTTGTGTTGAAAGACGTGAGGGGTAAGAGTTGTTTCGTATATATTGACGATGTCGTGGTTTACTCCAAGTCAGAGGAAGAACATCTAACCCATCTAAGAGAAATCTTCCAGTTTTTGAGTCGTGCAGGTCTCACTCTAAACCTCCAAAAGTGCAATCTAATGCAGAAATCCTTGAAGTTTTTGGGACATGTAATTTCAGCAGAAGGAATTAAAACTGATCCTGCTAAAGTTGAAGCTGTAGCCACATTTCCTGTCCCTAAGTCACTAAAAGAGGTGCAACGCTTCCTAGGTTTAGCAGGATGGTATCATAGATTCATCCCTCAATTTTCTGAGAAAGCTGCCCCACTGCATTCCTTGAAAAGGAAAGGAGCTACTTGGACTTGGACAGAGGATTGTGAGCGTTCTTTTGAAATGATCAAGCATGAATTGGCCAGTGCCCCAGTTTTAATTGCCCCAGATTTGTCAAAGCCGTTTAGAGTCCAAACTGACGCCAGTGACATTGGTTTGGGAGCTGTCCTGACCCAAGACATAGATGAGGTGGAACATGTCGTTGCCTATGCCTCACGTCTCTTGCAAGGAGCTAAGAAATCGTATTCAGTTTCAGAGAAAGAGTGCTGTGCAGTGATATGGGCAGTTGAAAAATGGAGACCGTATCTGGAGGGACGCCGTTTCGAGGTGATCACTGATCACGCTGCTCTAACCTGGGTGTTTAATCATCCAAAACCATCTTCACGCCTGACCCGTTGTCCATTCGCCTGCAAGACTTTGATTTCAACGTCAAGTATCGAAAGGGTCAATGTAACATCGTGCCCGATACCTTATCACGCAGTTTCCCAGATATCTCACCACTTGCTATGCTATCACAGGTAAAATCCCAGGATTCATAAACCACTTTTTCTTCATTTCCTGTTGAATGGACAGATATTGCCAAAGCCCAACATGAAGATGCAGACATTCAAGAGATCATGGGGAAAAACAAAACATCTGCTGATACTGATCCCACCCGTATTCATTTCCTGTTGAAAAATGGATTTCTGTTCTGCAGCATGCCACAAGGACAGGGAGGGCCCAAGCTTCAAATAGTCATACCTATCAGCTTAAGACAAGATTTTCTCAACTATGCACACAACAACCCTCTAAGTGGACATCTTGGCAGACTTAAAACTCTGCTAAGACTTGTGGATATTTGCTACTGGCCCACCATGCGCTCCGATGTATGGAAGCATTGTAAGGAGTGTCAAGTATGTCAACAACACAAACCATCCATTTCAAAACTCGCCGGCCATATGCAGTCTACGCCGGTAGTGGAACCCGGACATATGCTAGGAGTTGACCTCATGGGACCATTTCCCAGAAGTCCCAAGCAGAATGTACATCTTTTAGTAATTGTGGACTACTGCTCAAAATGGGTGGAGTTGTTTCCCTTGCGTGTCGCAAAAGCTCCACAGATCGCACGCATCCTGGTAGAGGAGATCTTCACTAGATGGGGTGCCCCAATGTATCTGGTGTCTGACATACCCCTTTTCCACCAAAGCATTTTGAGAGCCGGTTCGGAGCCGGTGCCTGCGCGCGAACCAGTTCTTTGTGTTTCGACAGGCAAAGAACCGGTTCTCGGCCAGGAAAACTGGTTCCAAAGCGGCACCAACTCTTTGCTGGACTAGAACCGTTCTTTTACCACGTCATGCTTACGTCGGGGGCGGGTTTAGATGTGTTCTAAGGTAAACATCTTTTCTGACCATAATATAGGATCGCAAAGCCAGGAGAAACATTTGCAGAAACACGATGTAGTCCGCCTTTGTAATTGTTATGCTTGAAGTTGGCGCAAGCGTTTCTATTTTTTTTTTTTGAAAACATTATAAGCAAAGAAGAAAACAGTCACAATATAGAACAAATAAATGGAAAGGGAAAAAAAGACACAAGACAGGGGTACATAACTAATCAGAAAAGATTGCATATCAAAGGAAAAGATTAAAAGACTTACATATTTCAATTGTTTTTGAAGCCTTCTTGGTACACGAGTTAGAGATAATCCCAAAGTAATGTTGTACTTGCAAGCGTTCTAGCTAAGACGTATGGCGACGTACACAGTGACGTAACGACGTCGTTCGCTGGCCGCTCTAGTCAGTGGAAAAACAAACAGGTTCTGAAAAGGTTCGCAAGTTGAACCAACTCCGAACCAACTTTGAACCAGCACCAGTTCCGAACCAGTTCTTTTTTGGTGGAAAAGGGGTAACAGAGGAACTCAGTTCACCTCACAACTAATGGACTTCACTCCCACCAGGACTTTTCTTCTGTGATATTTTGTTTATTTGGTGTATGATGAAGTGTTTTGTGTAACATTCAATATGTTTGAAGAGAAAAGGTTTTCATTTAGTTGTCTTTTGTTGATTCATGCATACCCTGAACACAGTATCTGGTGCAAGACTGATTTCCCCCTCATTCTACTATAGCAGGCCTGGTTTAAAATAGCTGGGACAGTTATAAGACAAAGACTTAAACAGTCACACACCTTTGTGCCATTCCTGAAACATAGTAGCCTACATACCTGTCATGTCCAAGGTGTTTGACTTTTCATTTTACCATGTTCATGTACAGAGACTCATGTGAATGTTGAAGTCAGCGGGACTCATCCAGTGGCATCTGGTCCCTTTCTAAAAAATAAATAAATAAACACCTGTAAACATGTTGACATCAAGACAAACTATAGGGCTGCACGATTCTGGGAATACATTTTAGATTTTTCACTCACACACACACACACACACACACACACACACACACACACACACACACACACACACACACACACACACACACTATATATATATATATATATATATATATATATATATATACACACACACACACACACACACACACTGCCGTTCAAAAGTTTGGGGTCGGTATGATTTTTAATGTTTTTAAAAGAAGTCACGTATGCTCACAAAGGCTGCATTTATTTGAGTAAAAATACAAAACAAACCCAGTAATATTGTGAAATTATATTTCAATGTTAATCAGCTGTTTTCTATGTAAATATATAGTAAAGTGTAATTTATTCCTGTGATCATTATTCCAGTCTTCAGTGTCACATGATCCTTCAGAAATCAGTATAATATGATGATTTGATGCTCAAGAAACATTTTTCATTATCATCAATGTTGAAAACAGTTATTTACATTTTTATTTCAGGATTCTTTGATGAATAGAAAGTTCAAAAGAACAGCATTTATCTGAAAAATAATCTAATCATGAGTGACTTCTTTTAAAAACATTAAAAATCTTACCGACCCCAAACTTTTGAACGGCAGTGTATATATGTATATGTATTTTGTAAATATATATAGGAACACCTAGTTTGTTGTGCCTTGTATATAGGCATGTGTAGGGCTGCATAAAATAACAACAATAGCCTAGATAGCAGGCAGCCTATAAATCGTTAAAAATGAACACTTTTCAGTAACACTACACTAGACAAACATATATTGTTTATCATATGTTACTTCAAATATTTCTATTCGTTATGTAATGAGATGAGTTTGTCGTGAAGCCTAATGTGTGGCGTGTTTTGCTTTTCAAACACACAGCGTGACTCAGACCCAAACTCAGCGCGTGCAGCGATCGAGCCGCTCCAAACTATGAAACATTATTGTTACATTATACATCTACGTTTGAGCAGATATCCACAAACACAGTATTTAACAGTAAACACAGGTCTAAACATTAAAATATTCACCATATTAGAATAAACACTCATACTAGCATAGACCAGGGCTCTCAAGTCTCACGCATCGGGCGTGAGACACACGCATTTCAACCCGTTCACACGCTCTCACGCCACACCTTGTATTTCTCACGCTGAGGAGTAAGGGAACTTGTCCCGCTATACAATTAATGGACGAGGCGCAGGCAAACAGAGGGAAGTTCTCTGCCGAGTTCATTGCATCTGTCTCAAGTTATACAGAGTTAAATGCTAGCTACCAGCCAATCAGAAATTAGAATTAGTTGTTTCCGGGTAAATTATGTGTTCCCGCTGCAAGCACGTTCGTTACTAGACAACACGCGCACATACGGAGTGGAAATTGAAAGAGCACGATCTGATGAATGCGGTTTGCGGACATCTTCATTTATTTTTTATTTTTTTTAGCATTTTGATTTTACGATTCCTGGACGATATCTCTTGCCTGTGATCAAAGACAGTGAGAGCTGATGTTGAGGAGTATAGCCAAATTCGTGCTAAATTATTTTTGATGCATTCAAAAACTCTCCAACTGCTTTTAAAGGGGTCATCGGATGCAAAATACACTTTTATATGGTATTTGCGAATAAATGTGTCTTTGCAGTGTGTGGACACAATCACCATGCAATGAAAAAAATCCATTCACTTTTTTTTAATCCTCAAAAAGCCAAAAAGTTGTTGCTCATTATCATTTAAAGAGACATGCACCGAAACGGGTCACTGTGAACAGAGCTGTTTTTGAAGAGGTAAAAAGGGTGTTGTTTTACACAACCATTGAGACATTTTAACCAAAGTATGTTACAAACTTTACATGAAGACCCAAAAGAATCATACCAACTTGTGGAAAATGAACATCCGATGACCCCTGTAAAGGTGACCGGTTTGGGTCTTGACATTCATGCTCAGTGCAAGTTGTTATGACACAATGTTATGTACATTGAGCACTGATGTTCAGTTGGCTTGTTTGGGGTCAAATTTATTTTTTTTTATTTTTCAATAAATTTGTATTTTTTAAATATAACTATTTATTTTATTTGAATGAATTTGTCTTTTTATCAGATTTAACAATTGTTATAATTTCCATTTGTGCTGGTCAATTATGAACAATAGGCAAAATTGAACTGCTAGCAAAAATTGAAGCGAATTTGGTTGGGTCGAGGGACCGCTGCTGCAAATATTTGGGTGTCTCCTCCCCTAAATCTCACTCTAAACTTTTGATAAAACTTGAGAGCCCTGGCATAGACCTACTTGTATCTCATTTCATAACATTTTAGGCTGCACCAGTTTGAGTTTAGTAGCTACAATGTAAAGTTTATGCAACAATAAAACACTTATTATGTCTCTTACCTTAAAAATTGTTCTCATAATAAAAATGTGTCCTTCTTAGGTAAATCCAAGGTAAATCCACAGCACAAACAGTCTTCCAAACTGATGAAAAGTAGAGAAATACTGGAGTCGCTGATTCTTTGTTTAGAGCTGATGAGGGCGTTAACAGCTCTGCGTTCCTTCACGTGGATCATTTGAATGAGAACAGCTGCGCGCGTGGGGGTGTGGTCAAATTAAAGTTAATGAGATCGGGCTGGAGAAACTGTACATGTCGTTGCTTTCATACGGATTTCTTAAACCGAGAATATTTGTTTTTGATATGATTTACTTCATTTAAAAAAGGAGACTTCGAACTTTGTAAAGACATTACTTTCATGTGTGGGTGGCAAGTATTGGCTGAGTTAAAGATAATTTTCTGTCGCGTTTCAGAATGAACTTCACATTGAGAGAGAAGACAGAACGTGCATCATGTTTTTTTTCTTTATTTTACGAAAAACACAACTTTTTGTTTTTATTATTAGTGTACACAAAAAAAAGAAGACATTTAACCGTTTTGACAAAATGACAAAAATTGACGGAGTTATTTGAGTTTCTTTTGCACTGATAAGAAAAAAAGCGAGACTATCGCGCCGGTGCGATAGCCGACCTCAGAGGGTTAATGGACCTCAGCTTAAATGAACTAAAAATGCACAGTTTATTTTTATAAACTAACTTTAACAAAGAGGAATATTTACTGTTTAGCTCAATTAATGTTAATGAATTATAATGATAACTAATGGGTCCTTATTAATAAAATAAATGCTATCAAGATGTTTATAACAAGTCCTTTTCAAGCAACTGAACTCAACTATCTTACCCTTTATTTGGAATGATAAAAACCATAGAATTAAACAACTACATCTCTCCAAACCTAGGAATGTAGGGGGTCTTGCCTTTCCAGACTTCTTCTGCTAACCTCAATATCAATAATATTAAACGATAAAAGTGGACAACAGGGGTCCGTTCTTTGTACGTCGCTAACTCAGTTAGCTGGATTTGATTGTTGGCGATTTGGCATGATCTTGGATTGTTTGGTTCTTCGACGCTCATCCTGGACTTGCTGTCATAGCAACAGGTCCGTAAGCTTGAACCTGCTTGCGAGCAGGCTTATTTCATGATAACAAGATTAGATCGCGGCTTTATAAGCGAAGGTGATATGGTAAGTCCTTTAGCGCAGCGCGATAGTGTACTTTTTTTAAAGATATCGTTTTTCTCATGAGTGTGTTATTTAAATCATTAATTTGTTGGAACCACACATAAATGTTCGACTCGTTGGAGTCGTGCTTTAACAACAGCACAAACTGTGTGCATTGCCCTGAGATTCTATGCAAGTCCCTTACGGAATAAAAATATATGGGAATATACTGCAAAATATAATGCGATATATTACATAATACATTTCCATAAATGGGAAACTAGTGCTTATATTTTTCAATATACTGCAATATATACATTGACCATGTATGGCTGTATGGCTACTTTCTGTAGGCATAGGGAGAGACAAAGAAACATTAGCTTTAGTTTCTCGATTAACACCGTTACATAGTCCTCGACTACCACTTCCAGGTCACCTAGCGAAGAAACGCCTGCACAATTTTTCACCCATGGTGTAGGGAAAGGCCTACCCAGCATGAGATTCTCGATAAAAGTGGACTAACACATGTTAGTTATGGCACATGTGGTCCACAGGCGTAAATATCGGTAAGCAAGGTACGCGGTTGCTTACGGACCTGGACCAATCAGGGGCGTGACTGGAAGATATTGAATGACAGCCCTGCCCTCTGATCAAACCATACCCTACTTTTACTTTGCTCCCTGGTCTCCTCCTCAACTACCAAACACTGGAGAAAGGTTTGTTAGTTAATTAGTTTATTATCTAGATTGTCGTGAATTTTAACTGCACAGGTAGAAATATTAGTTGTAATTAGTTGGTAACGTTTTTATATACTTACCTGTTTCTGTTTTAGATGTAGGTTATCAAAGACCTTGGCACTCTCAACCAGTAGCGTGGGCAAGTCCATCTCTAGCCAGGTGCTTGAATATATGGTTGACAAAGGCCCCATCCACACTACTGCGTTTTAGTTTAGAAACGGAGAATTAAAACAAATACGATTTCCGTCCACACCAGCGTTTTAGCTGCGTATTAGAACTGATCTCCGTCCACATTAAAACGACTGAAAACGCGGATCACATCACCATTCACCTACACTGGGCATGCGTGTGCCGGTGTAAACATGAATCAGATTGACTATTCCTCAGATTTCGCTGAGGTTGATAAGTGCCGATCTGGACATTCAAAAGTTTTCGCACCATTCTTCAGGAACTACAACTTCATTGATAAAATTATCCCACCATGCGCTGGTTCTTCCCGGCTTAACCCAAAACCGACGCTCCATGTACGGTCGATTCCGCCGCTGCACACGGGAACTGTCACAGATCGCTGGAATAATAGCTTGCCTCCGGCGCATGTAGGCAGTTATAGCATTGTGAAATGCAGAATTTACTTGCACTAACGTAACTGGTAGTCCAGGGCAGGCTGTTGTTGTACGTTTTCTTCCGCTGTATGACACCCAATCAGAGAGCCGAGCGTGAGCCTCTGCGTCATCGTTTCTAAAGTCCTCCGTTTTGACCCCTCTACACTAAAACGCCCTCCAGAGATTCAAAACGCAAAACGTGGTCGGCAGCGTTTCTAAACTTCTCCGTTTTAGGTCTTCGTTTTTGCCGTTTTAGTGTGGACGGGAGGTGCAAACATAGCAAAAGGTCTGCGTTTCTAAACTAAAACGTAGTAGTGTGTATGGGGCCAAAGGAGTGGGCAAGTACAGCTGCATCACCTTTGGCGTGTACCTGCAGTGGTGTATTCAGATATTTGACTTAAAGTGATAGTTCACCCAAAACTTCTGTCATCATTTACTCAACCTCAAGTTGTTCCAAACTTGAATACATTTCTTTCCTCTGCTAAACACAAAAGATAATATTTTAAAATAATGCTGGTAACCAAACAGTTGACGGTAGCTATTGACTTCCATAGATTTTTTTTTTCCTACTATGGAAGTCAATGGGTGCCATCATCTGTTTGATTACCAAGATTATTTAAAATACCTTTTTTGTTCAGCAGAGATGTTGTAAGCATGATATTGTATATCAATTTATATAGGTTTGGAACAACTTGAGGGTGAGTAAATGATGACAGAATTTTCATATTTGAATTAACTATCCCTTTAAAAAATAACAATACCATAGAGTAAAATATGTTGTGTCATGTAAAACTCCTGCGGTAAAATGTAATAAAAGCATGAGCCTAAATATATACTTCATTAAAGTATCATATGCATTATGTTATTGGATGCACTTAGTTACATTTCACCACTGTGTACCTGTGGGAGTGGCCTTCGAAGACAGAAAGGATGGCACTTTTCTTAGGCTTTGACTCTTGCATTTCACTGTGATGAAGCATCTCAAAAAACATCCTGCACTCTTCATCTGATGGTGTACTGTCAGGAAAACCAGGGCCTTGAACATGACGGGGCTCTTGTTTATGACAGAAACTGATGTTACGGATCTCTGCATATTGGACACCTCGGACAGGCTCCATACTTGGCTGGGCCCATGCACAGGGCTTCTGGGTACAAGCCTGCCCATTCTTGACATCAACAGCAACCAAAACACAATACATTTGCTGCATGAGAGGATACCTCTCCTAAACCAGCCTTACAGGTGCAATGAGCCATGAGAACAGTCCCATCTTCCTGTACTGTTATCCAGGGGTGTGTTGGTGTTACACTGAGGCTTTGTGAATGCTTCACCTGGAAATTTAAATAAAAGTAAAATTAGCAAATTACAGGTACAGTAAGCTAGCTAAATTAAAACATGTAGTTTACAATTGGAACACGTATAACGTCATTCTAGACCGCTATCTATATTTACATTAGTAACCTTAGTTATACGTATGGCTGAATTATGTTGTTGTTACTTGCTTCAGTATGCTAAACTACTGCTCACTGTTTCTGCTTTAAATTAATACGTTGTTTAAATTAATAGATTATTAGCTAACTGCGTGATTTGTATACATTTCTGAAATGCATAACTTGGACACTCTAAATTGTAATGTAGACATTGTGAAAAGTTCTATACAAATAAATGATAATTGAAAAGGTGTCCAAACGTCACTGATAATACAAGAGATGTGCTTTACCGACATTATTAGCAATTCAGTTCAGCGATGCTTTTATGTTCAGAGATGCAGTGATTACTCGTGTAACGTTAATATCGCTTGATTAACAGAGTGCCACTTACCCTTCCTGTTATCAAGAACATTTTCTTCATCTCCAGATGATAGATTTAGGGATCATCAACCCATCCTGAGGTGAAGTAGCGGTAGGCTTCAGTGCTTTTAAATGCCTTGAGAGCTTCGCCGGTGAATGGAGAGGGATTGTGGACGAGGTAAATGTAAATGTCAGCAAACGTCAAATTTGGCAAGTTTTTACTTGACTTAAGTGGAGTCAGCAGTTTGTTTGACAGTAAATACGGATCTATATCTTAAGTATCTATTTTATTTAAATACCGTTGCTTTTCGTCTGTAGTGAGGTGTGCTATTTTAGTGTGCGAAATCTTTCCGATCACCAAGGAGAGGCTATGCAATTGGTCTTTGTCAGACACGTGGGTTTGTTGTGTGTGACGTCACCACGGCGCCATTTTTGAGGTATCGCGACTGACTGAGAATTAAAGAGATTGCAGGAGTAGAAGTAAATAAGATAACACTAAGACAACTAATAAGATAACTATCTAGATAATAAGTACATTTAACTCGCAAACCTGGAGAAGCAAAAGAAAATTGAGAAAAGGCCGTAACGAGATAAACTCGATAAAGATGCCAGGGACCGTTATTTGGAGAAAGTGTCATCCATTCTGAACATAGATCCATATGAGCTGACTGCAGTAAGTGCTGACCCCACATTGCTACCTCCATGCTCATACTTAGACATTGTCAATTATCTTGTTTATGGTATAAGCGCATATACCAGTGAACAATTTAAAAACTATAAATCTCTGGAAGCCCACGGACATTTCACCAATAGCTGGGTACAGGATTTATTTACATTCCAACCGAAGGACTGCGACAACACAGTATAACAGCAAAAGTATTGCTGTAATGATGATGATGATAACGTCATGTTAACTGTATATCATCATTTCCATGATTAAGGATGGTTTGTTTAGTTTGAACATGTCAAATAAATTTTAATACTACCCTCTTTTCATGCATTTTTTTCTTTATTGTATTAATTACACAAACCAGTACCTAACACAATAAAACTGAAGCACTGTTCCAATAAAATAAGTCATCATCATGCAACAAATTGTCTGACATATTACTGAACTGCAGCCAAAGTAAGTTGTTGTCTACAAATCTTCCACTCGCAACGGCTGAATGAGACACCACTCAAGCCCACATGGCCAAGGGCCATCATCAGCTTATCAGAGGCTATAACTTCTGGTCATTGCACATGTATGGCAGGAATTGCCGAAACATGCACACATGTTGCAGCTTTGCTCTTCAAGTTAGAAGCAGTAGTCAGATGCAGAAAACAACGGTTACTGGCCAACCTGCATACTGGATGATACCAAGTAACATCACAAAAGTGAGAGCGGAGATAGGACACAGAATAGACTTTACTTCTGCAAAAGCAAAAAGAAAGTGTCTTATTGTAGCCGGGTGGTATTTGGACTTATAAGAAAGAAAGCGAGTACTTCCCCTTTAAGAAAAGCGGTCCCTGTTGATGACGTGATAATAGCGCGATACAGAGAAAGACGGCTAAAGCAGTGCATGAGAGACGAGTTCAGTCGTGTGTCAAGTGATTATCATCCTTGATTTAATCGATGTTCTATGTGAGTAAAGATAATAATCATCATTTAATCTGGTGTAATAGGCTGTGTTCGTTTTATCCTGTGTATGTATAATGTGTATTTTGTGGTTAGAGTTCGAGATGACCGGATATATTTGATCGATGCACGTGACCAGCATTACGAAGTCTTTATAAAAGAGTTCGGTAAGTTGTTAATGTAGTGTGTATGTGCTAAACAAATGTGGATGAGGTGCATTATCATGTGTATGTTATATTAGATTTTCGTGAAATGGAGCTTGAATGCACATGATGAAAATGCTGAAATGTGGTTTTGTGTTTGTGTAGGGTGCCACTACCGTGTTTGTCTGCTTTCAAAGTGTATTGTTTCACCCCGAAAGTGTGCCCTAACATTTGTAATAATCTGTAATTCAAGAAATTGACACTTTATAAGGCTTTACTGGTATTTCTGTAAAGATATTGTTTTGTTAACTATTCATTTTGAGTTTCTACACTTGAATAGTGTAATCTAGTATTTGAGGTGGAGTGATACTAAATTATCACCTGTTATTCGTTTAATCATTCAGTTTAAAGCATTGAAGATCTTAAAGGAAATTTAAACTATTGACTGAATTAATATAGAACAATAAAGCCAATCTAAAACGTGGTTCAGTGTCAATGTATTTATTTTGTTAACTGGCAACAAAATTTGGTACCAGGAGTGGGGTCGTTTTATAAATCGATTTGCCAGTGTCAGTTAAGTGTTAGTGGCACACGGGTGAGCAAACACGGTAGTGGTGAAGAGAAGCGTCTTGCATAGGAGGAGCCAGCGATCACCGGACGGAGTGTTCGACGCAGAATAGTGACGGGTCGTGGGATTTGGCCAGGTCGTGACGGAGCAGACGGAGTGGTGACGTGCGTTTCCCTTGGATTTCTGAAGTAGGCACGGACGGTCCCTTCTAGTTACCACGCTCAAGACTTTGACTTTCAACATGTCTGACCATTCAGATGGTGAAGAGGACGACATTCGCCTAAGGTTAAGAGAACTGAGTCAAAAGCACGATGAAGCAATGGCCACACTTGAGTCTTTGAAGGGTGGGCTTAATAAGACTTATGTGTATGTGCCTCGAGAACGTCACATCAGCCCATTCACAGGGGACATTGAAAAAGATGGGAGAACAGTAGATGAGTTTGTAGATGAGGTTGGGCGTGCTTTAAGAGCCAGAAACTTGACACCAAATGATGAGTGTGATTTTGTTATGTCGTTGCTGAGAGGTGCTGCATTAGAAGAGGTTCGACTGCGATGCGATGTAGACACGGATGCAGCCACTGATATGCTTACTTACCTTAGAGAGGCTTTCACTGATAGGCGTAGCAGTGCCCAGCTCCTCCAGGACTTTTATAGTCGTAAGCAGAAAGAGGGGGAGGATGTTCGTGATTTCTCTCATGCACTTGCCCAAACTCTCAGTCAGATTACGAAGCGTGCACCAGAGTCTGTGGGAGATGAAAAGACGATGTTAAGAGACCAGTTTGTAGAGGGCATCCGAGACCCCGCACTCAGGCGGGAACTTCGACGGTATGTAAGAGACAAGCCTGGGTCTTCTATGGTGGAAGTGAGGGAGGAAGCTTATCTATGGGGCTGGGAGGAGCAGTCTGGGAGGGTTCGGACCACTAAAAGTCGAAGTGGTACTTATGGCTCCTACAGTGAGAGTGCACACTGTGCAGAAGTGAAAGCCATGGGCCACAACCCAGTCACTTTATCCAAAGTAATGGATGTAGTCACTGAACAGGGCAGGCAGATCCTTGAGCTTACACAGGCCGTTAATAGTTTGATGACACAACAACAGGGGGCTGGGGGCCTGCGGCATAACACACGAACCCAGTTACGATTCACTGAGGATGGTAAGCCCATATGCCTGAAATGTCAACAAGCCGGACATATTGCGAGAAATTGTCCCCAGAAACAAAACTCTAAGAAACCTGCATCCCGTTCCATTGAGTCGGGAAATGTGACGCCCGGGTTGCTGTGAGTTAAGCAATCCGGGGCCAACCTGTAGACTCAAGTCAAGAAGAACTGTTGAAGCGGGCAGTGGGGACTTGTCCTCAAGTAGATATTAAGGTTCTGGGCGTAGAAGTATCCTGTCTCCTGGACACAGGCAGCCAAGTGAGTACGATATCTGAAAGTTTCTTTCGACAGCATTTGGGGGGTGATGATGAAGACATGCTTTCGACTGCTGGATGGCTCAAGCTTACTGCCGCAAACGGGCTGGACATCCCGTACCTAGGATATCTCGAGTTAGAGGTAGAGACGATGGGCAGGAAAATTCCAAATTGCGGTTTCTTAGTAGTAAAGGATCCTCCGCTCTCCTCAAAAGCGGTTTCCTGTATTGTGGGGATGAACATCATTAGTCAGTGCCGGCAGATAGTGCAGTCTGAATTCGAGGCTCCATTGGAAGGGGGGCTAGAGACTGATTGGAGGAACGTGTTCCAGCAAGCACAGACCTGTGATGTTCCAAAGAGTCGGCTGGCCCGGGTAGCAGGGAAAAGTGTGGTGCATGTGCCAGCGGGCTCTATATCGACAGTGACGGCAAAAGGGTGGTCGGTGAATGCGAAAGGTGAAAGTGAGTGGCTGTTAGAGCCAGCACATTTAGCGTTGCCAGGAGGTGTGCTGGTTATGCCAGCTGTGTTAAGCTCACACCATCACGAGGGCTCAGTCCAAGTTATTAACCTGTCTGATGAACATGTGTGGTTGCACCCTAGGACTCGCATTGGAGTTTTGTCGAAAGTGAAGTTGGTGGATAATGACCCAGGACACGAGGTAACATTCCAACGGATTTCTGCGAATGCAGAAGAGATCTCTATGGGGGCTAAATCACCATCAAGTCAAGAGCAGAGGTCTAAAGTGATATCCCAGCTGGACATTGGAGGTACGGTGGAGCAGCAAGCCGAGTTGAAAGCATTACTCGCCGAATATGCCGATGTGTTTGCCATAGGGGATGAGGAGCTCGGATTTACAGACAGAGTACAACATGAGATTAACCTGGTGGATGATGTACCGATTAACCTGCCATATCGCGAGTTCCGCCAAACCAGTACAAAGAGGTCAGGGAACACATAGCACAGCTGTTAAGAAAGGGTGTTATCCAGGAGAGTTCAAGCGCCTATGCATCTCCAGTGGTGCTGGTGAGAAAAACCGACGGCAGTATTAGGTTGTGCGTGGACTACCGCAAGCTAAATCTGAAAACCAAACGGGACGCTTTTCCACTGCCACGAGTGGATGAGAGTTTCGATGTGTTACGAGGTGCCCAGTTTTTCTCAAGCATCGACCTGGCCAGTGGTTATCACCAGGTAGCTGTTGCAGAAAAGGATCGGCCTAAGACAGCCTTTACCACACCATTTGGGCTGTACGAACATCTGAGAATGCCGATGGGGGTGTGCAATGGCCCCGCCATTTTCCAAAGATTAATGCAAACCACCATGAGTGATCTCATTTTTCAGATTATGCTAGTATATTTGGACGACATCTTGGTGTTCTCAAAAACGTTTCCCGAGCATTTGGAGAGGTTGCTGACTGTGTTGTTAAGGCTGCAGGAGACCGGACTTAAAGTCAAAGTAGGGAAATGTCACTTCCTACAGTCTACAGTGACGTTTTTGGGACATCAGATATCTGCTGAGGGTATAGCCACTGACCCTAACAAGATCTCTGCTGTGAAGCAGTGGGCGGTACCCACTACTCTGAAAGCTCTGAGGTCATTCCTCGGTTTCTGCGGGTACTATAGGAGATTTGTCCCGGGCTTCTCAAAAATCGCAGGGCCGCTGCATGATTTAGTCAACCAGTGTCTGAACGAGGGACCTCCGGCAAACGTTAATCAAAAGGTTATCAATGGTTGGAGTCCTGAGTGTCAGGCATCCTTTGATGTTTTGAAGGAGAAACTAACTAGTGCGCCCGTGCTCGGATTTGCTGATTTCTCTGCCCCATTTATCCTTGAGACTGACGCAAGCAATCAGGGCTTAGGAGCCGTTCTTCTACAGCAGCAAGAGGGAAAGAAAAGAGTGATCTCTTATGCGAGCCGAAGATTGCGGAATGCTAAAAAGAATGACAAAAATTATAGCAGCATGAAGTTGGAGCTGCTGAGTCTCAAGTGGGCAGTAACGGATAAATTCAGGGGCTACTTGCTGGGTTCCAAATTTACCGTAATCACGGATAATAATCCACTATGTCACCTAAACACTGCCAAATTAGGAGCCCTGGAACAGAGATGGGTGGCACAGTTAGCGGCATTTGACTTTGATGTCCAATACCGACCTGGTCGGTGTAATCAAGCCGCGGATGCATTGTCTAGGCAGCCCTTGGCAGGGGAGCCCGTGGTAGACAAGGAAGATGCCGAGTATGATGACTGTGTGACTATTTGTAGCCTGGCACAACGTGGGACTGCTCTGAATGTTGAATTGATTCAAGCTGGAATAGAGAGGTGCGAGGTCCGTCAAATGCGCGCCGTGGAAACGCATGTGCTGGCGAGCACTGAGGAAAAGGGGAGTACTGCTATTTGGCCTGGTTATTCTAAAGAGCAGTTGGCCACGTTTCAGACTCAAGATCCACTGCTGAAGGAGTTCAGGATCTTTTGGGACCAGAAACGTAAACCTGCAGGCTTGGAAGTTAAAACCCTATCAAAATCCGTACGATCATTGCTGAAGCAGTGGAGCCGACTAAGGGAAAAGGAGGGATTGTTGTACCGTGTTGTGGAGGATGTGCGTCATGGAGAGTGCTTCCAACTGTTAGTCCCCACCTGCTTGAAAACCCAGGTGCTTGAGACCGTGCATGCTGGTATGGGGCATCAGGGAATTGAAAAGACACTGCAACTGCTGAGGCCAAGATGTTACTGGTTGGGAATGTACGGGGATGTTGAGCAGTGGATAAAGAACTGTCAGCGCTGTGTTCTCACTAAAATGCCTCAGCCTAAAGTACACCCGCCCATGAAATCATTCCTTGCTAGCCGACCTTTAGAGGTGGTGGCCGTAGATTTCACTTTACTGGAGCCAGCCACTGATGGAAGGGAGAACGTCTTAGTTGTCACTGATGTGTTCACGAAGTTCACGCAAGCTTTCGTAACGCGGGACCAGAAAGCTGACACCACAGCTAAAGTTCTCTTGAGGGAGTGGTTCATGAAATTATCCCAGAACGGTCCCAGAACGGCTACATGCAGACCAGGGGCGCAATTTTGAAAGTGAGGTAATCGCAGAATTGTGCAAGCTGTATGGGGTTAAGAAAAGCCGTACCACTCCCTATCATCCGACCGGAAACGCCCAATGCGAGCGTTTTAATCGCACTCTACATGAGCTGCTACGAACACTTCCTCCCGAGACCAAAAGACGGTGGCCTGAACATCTTGCCGAGCTGGTCTATGCGTACAACATTACCCTGCATTCTACAACAGGGTATTCTCCTTTCTATCTGTTGTTCGGCGTGGACCCTCATTTGCCTGTGGATGCACTGTTGGGACAACTCATGACTGGTTAGTGGTGCATCAGAGACGGCTGAAGGAGGCTCATGAACGTGCCAGGGTCTATGCTGAGAAAAAAGCAGCAGAGCGAATTGAGCATTCTCAGGATAAAGTGTTTTGTCCATCCATTGAGGTTGGCCAGATCGTATACCTGAGGAATCGACCACTGGGAAGGAATAAAATCCAGGACGCTTGGCATTCGACCCAATACCGGGTGATAGAGATTCAAGGGACCACTCATACGGTGGAGCCTGTGCAGGGAGGGCCCATCAAAAGAGTGAATCGGGTGGATCTCAGACCTTGTGTGCATGTCTCTACTCCAGTGGCCCGCAAGGGGAATGTTGAGCCTAATATGGAAGTGGATGAGGCTTCAACAGGGGATGTGGATGATGAGAGTTTAGAGGAGGGTGTAGTGCTCGTGGAATGTACTGGCCCAAGTGTGGTTGAAAGTCATGTAAGGACTGAAACTGAAGCTGAAAACGAGATGGAAGCTCCAGAGGTGTCTCCTTGTGATCCCGAGGTTCCGGCTGGAATAGAACTTAGGGGAAGGTTTCAGGAGGAAGATGGGGTTTCTAGTTTGCCCACACTTCGAAGGAGTACCAGATCTAATGTGGGTCAACATTCAAATCCACACCATGAGCCTAGATCAGCCCTAAATCATAATGCTGTTTCTCAAATGATAGCTAATCTGGGTACCGTATTCTTCCGAGAAGCAGTTAAAGAGCTGAGAAACTCTTACGCTGTCACCGAGGGCGTTGACATGTCAGCAGGGGAGAATGTAGCCGGGTGGTATTTGGACTTATAAGAAAGAAAGCGAGTACTTCCCCTTTAAGAAAAGCGGTCCCTGTTGATGACGTGATAATAGCGCGATACAGAGAAAGACGGCTAAAGCAGTGCATGAGAGACGAGTTCAGTCGTGTGTCAAGTGATTATCATCCTTGATTTAATCGATGTTCTATGTGAGTAAAGATAATAATCATCATTTAATCTGGTGTAATAGGCTGTGTTCGTTTTATCCTGTGTATGTATAATGTGTATTTTGTGGTTAGAGTTCGAGATGACCGGATATATTTGATCGATGCACGTGACCAGCATTACGAAGTCTTTATAAAAGAGTTCGGTAAGTTGTTAATGTAGTGTGTATGTGCTAAACAAATGTGGATGAGGTGCATTATCATGTGTATGTTATATTAGATTTTCGTGAAATGGAGCTTGAATGCACATGATGAAAATTCTGAAATGTGGTTTTGTGTTTGTGTAGGGTGCCACTACCGTGTTTGTCTGCTTTCAAAGTGTATTGTTTCACCCCGAATGTGTGCCCTAACATTTGTAATAATCTGTAATTCAAGAAAGTGACACTTTATAAGGCTTTACTGGTATTTCTGTAAAGATATTGTTTTGTTAACTATTCATTTTGAGTTTCTACACTTGAATAGTGTAATCTAGTATTTGAGGTGGAGTGATACTAAATTATCACCTGTTATTCGTTTAATCATTCAGTTTAAAGCATTGAAGATCTTAAAGGAAATTTAAACTATTGACTGAATTAATATAGAACAATAAAGCCAATCTAAAACGTGGTTCAGTGTCAATGTATTTATTTTGTTAACTGGCAACATTATAATCTCCTGGATGGTGAGGTATCAAGCATACCTGCTTTAAGGACTTCATCGAACATGTATAGGTTCAATACTGCAACACAGAAGCAGTGGGAATCATATCTTGCACAAC
Source organism: Gila orcuttii (assembly GCA_026230005.1). Classification (NCBI taxonomy): domain Eukaryota; kingdom Metazoa; phylum Chordata; class Actinopteri; order Cypriniformes; family Leuciscidae; genus Gila; species Gila orcuttii. The sequence continues at coordinate 47,394,253 of JAPDVR010000008.1, read as the reverse complement.
TGCAGAAAGTATCTCCAAAAGCTGCAATTCTGTCAACTTTGCCTGGTTATTGTGATGCTTTTACAGACCCAGTACAGCCGTTCTCAGCACCAGATTCACTGCACATTCTATGTGATAAAAAAATGGAGGGCAGTGAACCATCTGTCTTGCGCCAGTACTGCAAAACCATAGCAAGTAAGGTAAATGTTACACCTAAGCAGGCTGAATTCATTGAAAGACAGACCAGAAAGCAGCACAAATGCTCATCTTGGTTTCACTTTCGCAATGGGAGAATTACTGCATCCAAAATGCATTCAGTCTTTGTGTCTGACTTTGACAACCCTCCGCTGTTTACAGTGAGAGCAGTTTGTTACCCCAACAGTGGTTCTTCAAACCAGTGTCCTGCTACTGCATGGGGAAGACAAAATGAGGAAAATGGGAGGTCACAGTATAAACTGCAAACCATGAAACATCACTGTGACATGATAATTAGTGAGTGTGGTTGCATCATAAACCCTAAGTTTCCTCAGGTTGGAGCATCGCCAGATGGATTGGTGCAGTGTACCTGCTGTGGAAGAGGCTGCATCGAGATAAAGTGCCCGTATAAATACCGTAACAGCACTGTGGAGGAAGCATGCAGCAGCCGTGACAAAGACTTCTGTTTAGAAGTTGTTAGTGGTGAGCTTCAGCTAAAGGAGGGTAGTCCATACTACAAGCAATTCCAGACACACATTTTTGTGGCTGATGCGAAGAACTGTGATTTTATTGTGTGGACTTTAAAAGACTGCACTGTGTTGCGTGTTGCACCTGACCCAAAGCTCTGGAATAATGTTCTTAAAAAGGCACAGCAATTTTTTGAGTTTGTGTCTCCCTGAACTTGTAAGTGGTTACTTCACTCAGATGCCACTTAAAGAGATCTCTGTTCCAGAAGGGGGAAAAAAAAAACTCAACAGACCTCTAAAATAGTACCGAAGAAGGGCAGGACCAGGAGAAGTTTTGAGAAGTTGTGGTGCATTTTCCGTGGGCCAGAAAGCAAGGACGACATGGTAGCCTGTGACAACCAAAACTGCACAATTGTGTGGTTTCATGTAACTTGTGTGGGGCTACAACATGCACCTGCCAAAGAAGACATTTGGATCTGTTCTCGTTGTTCCACATAAGCCCAAGCTGCTTGTCACGGCTCCACCAGATCTACAGACTCCGCCCACTCGTTCACTCTCCCCTGAGTACTGATTCACCACACCTGCACCTCATCACCTGTTCTCCTTAAAACATTCACTTGCACCTCACATGCTTGTCTGATCTTGTCTTTCCATGGACACACAGACTCTACCGCAAACCTCACCTGGTATCCTCACCTGGTATCCTCACCTGGTATCCTCACCTGGTATCCTCACCTGCTATCCTCACCTGCTGTCCTCACCTGCTATTATTGATGGCATAATGAGGCTTCCTGAACCACTGAGACCTCGCAGCCCATTGCTTCACCCAAAGGTTCATTACTCGAAGCTTCATTCAGCATTCAGCATCGCTCACTAGTGTCACCTAGCTTCTGTGCAAAGAAGTAGCAGACAAATTAATTAATTCTGAACCAATGACCTGAGCAGACTTATGATGTCCATATACCCCCCCACCCTTCTGTGTCATTTATTTATTCGTTTATTTATTGATTTATTTTCTTCTCACTGTTAATGTCTGTAACCTTTCATTTGCAATAATAAAAAGACTTGAGCAGACATTTGTCCATTGCCTGGGTATAAAATAAAATATGTAGCCCATCTTTCTCTGTCTGAATTACCTCAGAGTTAAATTTCATATGTGCAAAATCATATGAGCATGTGGTCACATGTGAATCATCGATTAGCGTTCCCTGAACAAGATAACCGTAAAATTCTGCTATCCTCTTCCCCTCGTCCCAGCTGCGCTAGAACATCTCAGTAGAGCCACAGTGTTCATCAAGAACTGGCCCACACCATCCACCATCAAAGAATTCCAGCGTTTCCTTGGCTTTGCCAATTTCTACCTAGAGTTTATCCACGGCTACAGCTCCATCACCAATCCTCTCACCATCCTCCTGAGAAGCAAGACCAAGTCTCTGTCTTGGTCACCATCTACCAACGAAGCCTTTCAACACCTGAAGGAAAAATTCACCAGCGCACCGCTCCTCGTCCACCCAGACCCTGAGAAACCCTTCATCGTGGAAGTGTATGCCTCCACTAACAGGGTAGGAGCGGTGTTGTCTCAGCAGCAGGGGACCCCAGCCAAACTCCATCCATGCGCCTTCTACTCCAAAAAACTTAGCCCGGTGGAGAGTAACTACAATGTTGGCAATAGAGAACTCCTCGCCATCAAGCTGGCCTTAGAAGTAAGCTTCTAAGCTTTCCATGTTTCACTCCTCAAACCTCATCACTGTTTCTGTTCCCACAGAGCCTGGCCAAGCAAAGGAACCCCCTCTTACGTCAATCCTCGAGGATGGCGCAACTTATCAGGTGCAGGAGATCTTGGACTTGGTGCCCATTTCAATAAGGAGGTTCAACCAACTCTGAGTTAAAACTTGAACTCTGAGTTGACTTACCCTGAGATGGGAAACTCTGAGTTTTCGGTTACAGAACAGCTGAATTGAGCTAGTTCAATCAACTCTAAGTTGACTGACTCTGAGTTAAGCGCGTGCACCACAACTATAAAAAGCCATTATCAATGGAGCGCAGATATTATGAGTCACCATGACAACAGCACCAGACAAAAAGAGGTCTACATATTTCTATATATATATCGGCTGCAGCGACGAAGGACGGAGAGTTTTAGCTTTAGAGAAAATAGTTGCTTGAGTCAGTGCATACGTTTTTTAATTTTAATTAAAACATTTAAAATACAGTGTTGGGTGTAATTAATTAGCCTACCAAGTAATCTAAATACTGTAATTCAATTAAAGGGATTACTCTTAATTATTCTGTAATTTAAAGTAAAATCTGATGTAATTGCATTAAATACTGCATAGACTATAGAACAATTCTGTATAAAACAATACTGGATTTAACATAGCCTATATTTTTAAAAGGTATATTTTTAATGTAACCTTCTCCCTCTACACACTTTGGTCAATTTAAGAATAATTCATGCAATTGTATATTGTTAAATTGAAAGCATTAAAAGTGCAGTTTCTTGTCTCTCCTTGTATTGTTCAAGTGGTTGAGGTTGATATGGGATTTAGTAATTAGTAATAAGTAGACCAATACTTTCTAGAGATAGCAATTATTACATTAATCTAATTACACTGGTGAAGATGTCATTTGCAGTTAGTAATTAATAACTATTTTAGAGTAACTTACCCAACTGTTATAATATCAGAGGTGAAACTGGAAGAATAGAATATGTTATTCAACCTAATTTTAATTTTCATGTAGGTGCAACCCTTTAGGCATTAAAAGAACATGGCAGCAGCTGAAAATGAAATATAAAAACATAATTCAATCAGGTAAGGCTTGAGCATATCATGGGTGTATACCTGACTTAACAAACATTTGACATTAAATAACTAAATAGCATCCAGTGTCTAGCAGTGCAGCAGCATGTTTGACATAGGTCTAATTAACACAATTAAATGTTCATTCTCATTTGACTTCTACTCAGCCAACAGAAAGAAGGAAGAGGCTCGCAAAGATGGAGATGCAGAGGAGATGGAGATGGAGATGCAGAGGAGATGGAGATGCAGAGGAGATGGAGATGCAGAGGAGATGGAGATGCAGTGGAGATGGAGATGCAGAGGAGATGAAGATGCAGAGGAGATGGAGATGAAGATGCAGAGGAGATGGAGATGGAGAGGAGATGGAGATGAAGATGCAGAGGAGATGGAGATGCAGAGGAGATGGAGATGCAGAGGAGATGGAGATGCAGAGGAGATGGAGATGCAGAGGAGATGGAGATGCAGAGGAGATGAAGATGGAGATGCAGAGGAGATGGAGATGAAGATGCAGAGGAGATGCAGAGGAGATGGAGATGCAGAGGAGATGAAGATGCAGAGGAGATGCAGAGGAGATGAAGATGCAGAGGAGATGCAGAGGAGATGAAGATGCAGAGGAGATGAAGATGCAGAGGAGATGGAGATGCAGAGGAGATGCAGAGGAGATGGAGAAGCAGAGGAGATGGAGATGCAGAGGAGATGGAGATGGAGATGGAGATGAAGATGCAGAGGAGATGGAGATGGCCCTGATCCTGAATGCTGGAAGGACAATGGCTGAGGGAATTCCTGGAGGGACTTCATCAGAGCCAGTCACTCCCGAAGATTCAAGGGCCTTCATAAAATGTAATCTACATATGTGTTATTTTTTATATAGGCTATTTTTGATATCACCATATATTTTACTTTGGGTTGGGTTTTTTGTTGCTCCCAACTGATTCTGATGGTAATGTCTGTCTTTTGGAGCCTCCTGTCCCAACATAACCCCAGGCAGTTGGAAGTAGCCTACTCAATACACCAGAAATTATGACAAATAGTATTATAAAATGTGCTCAACCAAATGCTCATCTTCACAGGACGATGGGGATGAAGAAACAGTTTCTGCTGCCACAGAGAGGCCTACAGAGGTAATGTTAATATTATGTGTCTACACATCAAACAATCTACACCAGGGATGGGCAACTACGGTCCTCGAGGGCCACTGTCCTGCAGAGTTTAGCTCCAACCCTGACAAAAATAAATTTTTAGTAATCCTGAAAACATTGATTAGCTTGTTCAGGTGTGTTTAATTAGGGTTGGAGCTAAACTCTGCAGGACAGTGGCCCTCGAGGACCGGAGTTGCCCATCCCTGATCTACACATTCACATTTCTTCACATTTTTATGTGGAGTAGCCTATAGAATCTAAGTTTATATCTAAGTATAAACGGATATTCTTATATCTCCCCCCGTCCCCCAGAGTTTGGAAGAACAGTAGGAGGAAGGTCCATCAACATCTGGTGCACAGATGAACACAGTTCAGTGATTTTCAGTAAATGCCACAGTTTAATTCTGTAGAATTTGTTTAGAACTAAACAATGTAAGTCTAATCTACTGTATTTTCAGTTGCCAGTTAAGGAGTTATATAGACTTCATCTTATTAAAAAAATAGAAAAAAACAGCAGTAAAAACAGCAATGAATAAATGTACCGAAAGAATGAATGAGGTGTTTAAACACTGCTTCCTCTTTAAAAAAGGGGAGGAGACCGAAAGAAGCTCTGGGTTTACCAAAGAAAACCTGCTCCCGACCAGGTTAGGTTCACAGAGTTAGTTGCCATGGTAACTGACTCTGAGTATAAGTTACCTCTCTTTCAGAAACGGGCTTGACTTACTGTGCTTTCTCAGGTTTGACATATCTCCCATTCTGAAACTGAAAACCCAGAGTTTCCCTCATTTCAGGGTTAACATACTCAGAGTTTTCACTTAACCTCCTTTCTGAAACAGGCCCCAGATGTCACTGATGAGTCCTGCTGACTTAAACATTCATATAAATATAAGTCTCTGTACATGAACATGGTAAAATGAAAAATCAAACACATTGAAATGACAGGTATGTACTATGTTCCAGGAATGGCACAAAGGTGTGTGACTGTTCAATTCTCTGTCTTTAGATCAGTGTGTTCTGCAATAATGTGATTTTTTTGTGCTTTGTTGTGCATCTTTGGATTATGTTGTGTTGTAAATACATCCAAACTACCAAAAAGCCATTCTTTTAATCTCTCCACATTCTTTGTTCTGGTTCCTTCACAATACCACCTGATAGGGCCATTAGGGGAGGATCTTTGTCTTTCCAGGTGTGAAATACATAAATATTCCTAATGATTCATGATGACGCCTCCTCACACAGAGCTTACTTACACAAAACATGTCTTACACATTTTAAATAAATATATATATTTTTTTTATCTGAATGAGTAGGCAGGATGATTTTCACATAGTTTTGAAGCAGATAGTCTAGACTAGTGTTGTAAAGAAATAATCAGTATGGGTTTAATGACCTTATTTCAGTGACAATTTTTTTTTGTTTTTTCACAAACCACGCATAAACGTAATTTTCTCAAAACTACAAACTTTTATATACATACTGCTGACATATTATTGTAGCAGAGTTTGTGCTTAATACAGTGTAATCAGACTTTAGCCATGGAAATATTACAAGTAACAGAAATAAGCACAAATGTCAGAGCTTGTCACAACACCAGAGGGGTGCGCGTGGTTTATATACATGTTGCTGCTGATTGGGCTGACATTTTTGACACGTCAACCAAACAAGAGAAAACGTATATCAAAACCCGTTGCACCCGGAAACCGTAGCAAAATGTTGCTCACCGATTTGAGCTTGAATGTGTCCCTGACTGACATGAAACATGAACCAAAACAGGACGTGACATCGCTATAGTTTAGAAAATGGTAATAGATATGAAAAGAAGAGTTAAACTGTGTCAGAACAAATTCAAATAATATATTTATTAAAGACAAAGAATGAGCAACATAAAATAAAGTCAGTATAAATGTACAACTTGAAACGAAAACAAAAGCGATCAGGGTATGTGAAGTGTCATGCAAAAAGAAACAAAAATCAGCAAAACGGTGCGGGAGAGAAGGAGAAGCGGCCCTTTCAACCAAGTCTGGAAAGCTTTTAACACCCAGGATACTGGAAGCAACCACACGCGGTCCTGGAGCAATCATCTGCAACACACCACACCTGCGCTCCTCTCACCTATAGGGGAGACGTAATGAACAGCGAACAGCAAACCGCAAAGGAGGAGGAGCTGACTGGTCCGAGACAGTCACACCCCCTCCCTTAAAACAGAGGCCCCTAAAAGGCCTCTGCAAAACCCTTCAAAACCCCACACAACAAAATAAACAATTTTATTTTTTCTTTTAATTTTTTTTTCTATCTAAAAGTGAGCACTTAACTTTAGTTCCGAGATATGGATAATCCGCATACATAGAAGAGTTTTTCGGTCCAGTCTGTCCACAGGCCCCCAACCCCTCTACCCTCCAGCAGCTCCAATCGCCCCTCCTCATCCCAGAACTCCAGCAAATCCCGGTACCTGGAAAGCTACATTTAAAGAGACTAAACAGAAGAAGAGAGTGTAGAAACAGGAAGAGAGAAAAATGGGACAAGACAAAACATTCAATCCAGCCCACCTGGAGCACGGGACAAAGCGTCTGCCATCACATTGTCCACGCCCCGAATATGCCGTATCTCTAAATTGTATGGCTGTAAAAATAAAACCCAGCGCATAAGGCGCTGACTCGGACTCTTCAAAGAGTGGAGGAATGTCAGTGGATTATGGTCAGAGTAAACCGTGATAGGAACAGCACCCCCAGCTAAATATATATCAAACTGCTGTAGACCCCAAACTAACGCCAATGTTTCCTTCTCAATAGTTGAATAATTCAACTGATGACAATTAAACTTTGAGAAATAACATGTTGGCCGGTCCACACCCTTCTCATCACTCTGCAGGAGCACCGCACCAGCCCCCACATGGCTTGCATCAACCTGCATCCGGAAAGGCTGATCTAGACGGGGTGCCATCAAAACTGGAGCAGAGGTCAACAACAACTTGACATTATCAAAAGCAATCTGAGAGGTCACAGTCCATTCAAACTTCACTTTAGCTTTTAACAGGTTGGTCAAAGGGGCTACTACCGTAGAAAATTTGGAACAAAAACTACGGTAATACCCTAACATCCCCAAAAAGCGCCGCAACTCGGTTTTGGTGGTAGGAACAGGAAACTTATCAATAGCCACCACTTTTGCATGGACCGGCTTCACTTGACCCTGCCCTACGATCTTCCCCAAATATGCAACTGTAGCCTGGGCAAACTCGCACTTGGCCAGATTTATAGTGAGACGAGCATCAACAAGCCTAGCAAAAAGAGCCCGAACACGGTCCAGATGTTCAGACCACTCCTCGCTATACACAACCACATCATCAAGGTACACAGCACACCCCTGCAAACCAGATACAACACGGTTCATAAGTCGCTGAAATGTGGCTGGAGCGTTTCGCAAACCAAAACTCATAACAGAGTAAGAATATAGCCCAGATGCTGTTATAAAAGCTGAAACTTCCTGAGCTCGAGGTGACAAAGGGACTTGATAATAACCCTTCAACAAATCAAACTTACTCACAAACCTTGCGGATCCTACACGATCAACACAATCTTCAACTCTTGGAAGTGGAAAAGAATCTGATTTCGTGATGTTATTCAATTTACGATAATCAGTACAGAATCTATATGTCCCATCAGGTTTACTGACCAATAAACAGGGAGAAGCCAAACTCGAATAGGAAGGCTTAGCCAACCCATTATCCAACAGGTACTTCGCAAATGTCCAAACAATGTATTCAACTCCCCCAGTTTTTCAGAGTTCCTCAGACGAGGTTTCAACATACCGTCATCAGGACCTACCATATCCTCACCACTACAAGCTGCTACCATGTTGGGAGTCTCCAAGACCCTAGGAGCCTCAACAGCAGCGGCTAAAGAAACGGCCATCACCCGGTCACTAGACTCTGCTGTCCCAGAGACTGAAGACCTGCTATAATAGGACTTCAACAGATTTATGTGACAGAGCTGAGTAGAACGCCTGCGATTTGGTGTAGAAAGTAAATAATTCAGGTCTGACACCTGTCGAATCACCCTATAAGGACCCGTATATTTTGCAAGGAAAGGAGAGTTTAATATTGGCAACAAGGCCAAAACCTGATCACCCGGACTAAAGACCCTTGGTTCAGCTCGACGGTCATACCAACTCTTCATTTTCTGTTGGGCTTTAGTCAGGTTGCCCGTCGCCATCTCACAGGCTAAAAACAACCTACGACGAAAACCATTAACGTAGTCCAACAGATTAACAGGAGACTCAGGACTCTTTAGCTCCCCCTGTAAAACTGCTGAAAGGCCCACAAACTCTATGGCCGAAGACTAAATCATTAGGCGAGAAACCCGTACTCTCCTGGGTTACCTCTCGTGCTGCCAACATTAGCCATGGGAGCCCTTCTTCCCAGTCTTTGTTAAGCTCAACACAATAACCCCTGAGAAGAGACTTCAGTGTCTGATGAAACCGCTCCAGAACCCCATGGCTCTGGGCGTGATAAGCACTACTACGTTGATGTTTCACACACAACTGCTCGAGCACTTCTCTGAACATGCGTGACGTAAAGTTAGATCCTCTGTCACTCTGTATTGTATGAGGGATACCGAAAATAGAAATAAATTGTGAAAGGGCTTTCACCACCGATCTAGTGGTTATTGTTCGCAAAGCATAGGCAGCAGGATATCGGGTTGACTGACACATCACCGTCAGCAGGTAACCACACCCTGACTTAGATGGAGGCAATGGTCCCACACAATCAATTAACAGATGTTCAAATGGTTTACCTACAGCTGGAATAGGGTAGAGTGGAGCTGGCTTTAACACCTGATTAGGCTTCCCTGTTAACTGGCATACATGACACGTCTTAATGAAGGATGCCACATCCTTCTTTATACGAGGCCAATAGAAGTACTTCATAAGACGGTCATAGGTTTTCCTTACCCCCAAGTGCCCAGCTACCTCCCCATGAGCTGTCTGTAGGACCAAATCTCTAAACTTAACTGGTACTATCACCTGAAATACTGGATCCTCAACCCCTTCGTCAGTGTGAGAAGACCACTTCCGTATCAACAACCCGTCCTGAACCAAATAACCCCTTACTGCATTGCGCAACTCCTCAGGTGGTAACACCCCAACGAACAGATCTTTTAATGTTGCATCCTCCTTTTGAGCTGCAACAAAATCACTATGAGAGAGAGAAGGTGGTAGATAAGGCACAATAACAGACTTAAACTCTCTAGTCTGGGAAACATCATCAACGGCACGGCTCATAGCCCGGGTCACTGCACAAGCTGTAAAAACAGATAAATTCTGACCATGAACGTCACTATCATCTGCAATAGAGGGAACATTCTTAACAATTACAGGGGGCGGTATATCACGCCAAACACGCCCTCCAGCCAGATTGTTACCCAAGAGAAGATGAACACCCTCTATAGGTAAGGAAGGGCGGACTGCTATTTTTACTTCCCCCTGTACTAAGTCAGACTGCAGATTAACTCTGTGCAAAGGAACAGAAACAACCTGCAATCCAATCCCCCGGACTAAAACATTGTTCCCAGTACTCGAGGCAACAGAAAAAGGCAACACAGACCCCAAGATAAAAGACTCAGACGCCCCTGTGTCCCTAAGTATCTTAACCGGCACCTGGATGGAACTACCCACCAGTGAAACTAAGCCATCTGTAACAAAAGGAAAATACCCACTTCCACCCGTTACAACTGAATCAGCCCTACCATTTCTCTCACTAATTTCAGCAGAACTCAGGCCTGATGTCTGAGATGAAGTCACAACGCCTTCAGCTTTAGCCTCAGTCTCACCCACCAAAACTTTAGCAGGTATAACTGATTCAGATACAGCAAGTGTGACCCCCCTAACAACATCAGTACCATTTCTCTGACTTTTCCCCTTTAAAACTGGACAGTCTTTCTTCCAATGCCCCTTTTCTAAACAATATCGACACATCACCATCGTTCTTAGCCTGACCACCAGGTGTAAACGCAGAATACCTAGAGTCTCTGCGAAAACTCACAGCACCTCTGTGTGACTGACTTGAGTGTTAATCTATTTTTCTCTGAGTAGTTGACTCCAATGGACCCAACGAAGAAGACCCCAAAACTCTATTGAAACGTCCAAAACGTTGTTCCTGATAAACCTTACCTGTATTGCTTTCTTTTAAACTATACTTGTGCCATAGCGAAATCGTCAGCCATAACTGCGGCTTCCGCTGCGGTTTTCATCTTATGCTCAAATACATGTGTAGCAACACGCTCAGGAAGGATATTTCTAAACTGTTCTAAAACAATTAAATTAGACCATTCTTCAAAAGTAGTGACTCCCACTGCAGAGCACCAACGATTAAAGTGGCCATTCAATTCCCGCGCTACTTCTGTATAGGTCTGTTTGTCTCCTTTTCTCCAACTACGAAACCGCAAACGATAAGCCTCAGGAACTAATTCATAGATTTTAAGCACTGCCTCTTTTACTCTGACATATATTTTCCTATCTGACACAGACAACGCAATAAACGCTTCTTGTGCTCTACCTACAAGAACACTTTGGACTAACAACGTTCTCTCAGAGTCAGACCATCCACAGTCATCAGCCACACTCTCAAATAAAGAAAAGAAAATATCGGGATCTCTCTCATTGAATTTCGGCAGCAACCTAACCATGTTAGATATATCCGGGGAACGCACAAACCCCCTAAGAGCAGTACCCTCACCTTCATCAACTGAGAGCCTACCTTCAGCGCTCAGTCTCAACCGTTCTAAAGCCACATCACGTTCGCTTTTTATTCTTTCCATCTCTACCTCACGTTGAGCTTCTCTCTCTTTCCTCTCCGCCTCACGCTCAGCCTCTCTCTCTTGACGTTCAGCTTCTCTCTCTCAGCTCTGCCTCACGTTGAGCCTCTCTCTCTCTCTGCTCTGCCTTACGCTGAGCCTCTCTCTCTCTCTCTCTCTGTTGCATTTCTATCAACACTTTTTGTTGCTCAAACGTAAGTGACATTTTAGAAAACTCGGTCGAAAGAGGTGTCGACATTGCTTGTCCGAACTCTAACTCATCCATAATTAGAGATGCAGGTGACGAAAGAATATTCCTAACGACCAATTCCGCCTGAACTGACACTCTAATCTGGGCTAATTTCGTTGTTCTGGGTAAACCCAAGTCAAAGTTATAATGTTCACAAACTTGACGCAACTGATCCTTTGTCAAATTATTCAGAACCTCCACAGATGGAGTTACAAAAAAATCCTCCAAGCTAGCCATAAAATTTTAACTAATTCTACAGCATACAATTCTTACAGATACTAAAGAAAACAAACGAGCTCACCTTTTCAAATTGTAAGTGTGGCCACAACACTGTGCATCAAGACGAGACAAAACGGAGCTGCCCTTTAAAAAAAAAAAAAAAAAAAACAGCGATCCTCTTCATGCATATCCCAAGGACAGAGATTTTTAATACACAATATCAGCCTTAACTCCCCCGACAAAATGCCGTTAAAGCAGGCATCCACGACGGTGCCCTCTGCCCAGGATAGCACAAAAATAACAAACAAATATTTAAAACTTGACGGGCACTTGCAAAGCTCCCATAGTTATCTTATCGAATACTTTATCAATAACCTCAATCTTGCACGCACAGTGCAGACCCACACCCACCAGACAATGGCTCACCGCAAACTCTTCAACCTGGCTTACTTCAAAAACAGCCCAGGCACAAATTTAACAAAAATATTCTCCTCCTCTCTGCACCAACAAAAATAAATAATTAAATAATTTTGAATGCAACTAATTTTCAAACTAATCCACATGCGTCTTCCCAATGATTCAAAACAAAACGTTCAACTCAATGAACTATCAAAGCGCTTTCCAAATCAAACGTATCTGAATGAAACGGTCCTAATATATTTAAAGCTTCCAACGCCCCAGGCAATTCAAAACCTAGTTATAAATATCAAAATATATTTACAGATGTCGTTTCAAATCCTTATTTTGACAAGCCCCCCAATCTGTTTGTCGTTTTAGATCCCGAACGTTCCAAATCCCTTGACGAGCCACCAATCTGTTACATACAGCCCGTGCCGGCCTATGCAACAGAGAGGTGAGACCACGCGGATTATTTGATTTCAAATAATATATTTATTAAAGACAAAGAATGAGCAACATAAAATAAAGTCAGTATAAATGTACAACTTGAAACGAAAACAAAAGCGATCAGGGTATGTGAAGTGTCATGCAAAAAGAAACAAAAATCAGCAAAACGCTGCGGGAGAGAAGGAGAAGCGGTCGACCCTTTCAACCAAGTCTGGAAAGCTTTTAACACCCAGGATACTGGAAGCAACCACACACGGTCCTGGAGCAATCATCTGCAACACACCACACCTGCGCTCCTCTCACCTATAGGGGAGACGTAATGAACAGCAAACCGCAAAGGAGGAGGAGCTGACTGGTCCGAGACCGTCACATAGTCCATTGTATGAAGAATTTTTGGGTATAATATGTCACAGTTTACTTTATTTTGCTATCATCACTTACATAAATGAACTATAGTGTCCTGCACCCACTAGAAAAATATATCAACAATTATATACTTATATAATTATAACCTACTTTAGTAGGTTTAACTGTAATACTTTATATAATACTTCATACACTATAATGGTAAGGTATTAGAAGAAATGCTGGATTTGAAGGGTCTAGTATGTACAGTATGAATGATGGTAAAGCTGCTAGAATTGATGTAGCCCGAGGTAGTTGCTCATCTATAGATTTAACACTGCTGTCGTAAGTCTAGCAGGGATGTGTATATGGGATGTTTGGGAGGACTCTACAATAGGAAGTGATCACTATGTCATTAGCTGTAAAATAGGCATTTATGTTAGTGAAATTAGAAGATAAGATATCTAGATGGAAATTTAAAATGGCAAATTTGGAGACATTTTAATATATTAATGAAGTCATGTTAGTAGAGTCTAGTTTTAATGAGGAAATGGATGATGTAGAAATATGTAATAATAAATTATGTAAAGTATCGTAAAAGTACAGCAGAAGACTTTATTGAAAAAAGTAAAGGAATAAAAATCCATGGTGGACAGAATTATGTAGCAAAGCAAATTCAAGCTAGAAATAAAGCTTTTAAAGGGGTTAAGAAGACGTATATACTTTTTTAAAAAAAGATTACTTAATTCAAGCACAAGCGAATGTGAGAAGGGTAATATGAGCTGCTAAAAAGAACTACTGACAAAGTTATTGTAATTCAATAGGGAAGAAAGTAGATGTCAGTGAAGTATGGGGTATGATCAGAAAGATTTGTTGGTTTTAAAATAAACGGTAACACTTTATTTTGATAGTCCGTTCGTTGAGACTCTACTACTTATTAGTAGCCATTCAGTAGCTTGTCAACAGTGCATCAGTTGACATTCAACAACACTGTTTCAACAGACAAGTAACATACATTCAACTAACTGCCTATAGACTATAAGGTACATATAAGGTACATTTCAAGTGTTAATATCAGTTGACATTCAACAACACTGTTTCAACAGACAAGTAACACACTTTCAACTAACTGCTTATAGACTATAAGGTACATTTCAAGTGTTAATCTACAGATTTTACAAAAAGTGCCTGTTGACTTTCAATGTTATTTTGCAACAAGTTATTAACCAATTGTCAACTAACTTTCTGTAGATTGAGTGACCATCTTCTAAGCTGTCTACCAACAACTCAAAATCAATCTGTCAGTTGAAAGTCAACTGTCATGTCAGCATATGATCTGTATATGATACTGTATAGGGGTCCCAAATGCATCACATAAATGTTTATTTCAACTGAATAAAAACTGTTTAAAAAACAAATCTGTAGTTTACCATTTGTTGATAATCTGTTGATAGTCAACTAAAGATTAGTTGCTTATCTGTTTCTTGTCAACAAATATATTGTTTATGATTAGTAGACTATTAATAGACATTCTCCACTAAGCGTTAGCAGATATAATTTAGGACTATCTAATTAAAGTGAAAAACAGTTGATATCAGTAGAAAGTCTATAAACTATCAACAGATTGCGTACAGGTTTCCATTAATTATATGCAACATAATTACAATTTAAAACGAGAACAGTTTTGCATACCTGACTGAAGTAGAACAAACACCATAGGCAGCACATCAGAGAAAAAAATGCACTTTTATTAAATTAAAAAAACACTCCAAATAATACAACCCATTCTTTACTAGGGTATCAGGATCACATCTGATTATGTGACATTATATTGAGCATTTCAAAACGAGAAAACTCTCTCAATACTTGAAAAAAAAAATGCTGCACTGGCCTATTTGGTCTAGTTTGGTGGTCAAGTTATAAAGAGTAGAACAACAAAAAACAAAAACAAAACTAGTTGTGCTAGTTGCAAAAGTGTGTATTTACCCTTGAACTGTTCTAGGACACTTTCGTCTACCATGTAAATCTCTGCAATTGCTGCCGTGTCTTTCACAGCATTTCTAAAAAAACACAAGATTTCTTGAAAGCTGCGGTCATCCTGAAGCCTCTTTGCACAAGTTTGAGGACACGCCGATATCTTTTCACCACATCTGCAATTGAGGCAACTGAAAAAAACAATACAATAATGTGAATAAATCACCAAGGACTGTTGTGTTGTGTCTTGTGCGGTTTCTTAGTCGCTGGGTGAGCCACAGTGTTACCCACATGTTTTCTCTTTAAAAGGAAGGCTAAAACTTGGATTAAGGCTTGTGGCTTATTCTTTGATTTAGAACATTTAATAGTCAGTAGTGTTAGGGCAGTGTGCCAATAAAGACTATTGATGAGTATTGCTATAAAAACACAGGTAAATACTGTTGAGAACATTCTTTATATTGAATTATTGATTACCATAATAGGTAAGCACATGTTGTGTCTTTATTTACTTCATTCCTTACATAATCTTTGTAAGAAAGCTATAGTAAAAATACAAGTTAGATACAGATCATCACTGATATTCACTGAGAATTCAGGGACACTGGCCGTAACAGAACAGTTAAGCTTTTGACATGTGGATTTCATGTCATTCAAAAAAAGAGATGACAAGAGTGATGATGACTGGGTTGTGGGATAGTGTGCACTATGCAACAAATCAAGTATAAGGCACTAAAATAAAAATAATCACCTAAATACTTCATAACTAACTAAATACAGTGTGTCCATACCTCGCTCTCCTTTTCCGTTTGACCTCTTCACCTTTTTGGTTTCCTTCTTTCTTTTTTTGCTTTTCTTCTTGCCATTCTTCTTTTTGCGCTTCTTTTTCTTCTTTCCCTCATCTGAAGAGTCAGAGATAGAGCTGGAGCTGACTTACAGTCATAAAACGATGAACACTTTACAGTTGGTTTTATGACTGTAAGTCATTGTCTTCAAATGTCATTGAGCTTTAAATTATGGCATATTTTGTGTAAGACCCCATACAGTAGTGAAATACATATCAATATTTACATATGATTTAACACTTTATTGTCATTAATATCAAAAATCTAAAAGGTGTGCATCATACTTGACACCTAGATGAACTCTTTATAGTTGGTTTTTATGGCTGTAAGTCATTGTCTTCAAATGCTAGAAACCTATGTCGCATGTAACTTTAGAGACAGTCCCTAAATACTAGAGATGCGCGGATGGGCTATTATTTCATCCGCAACCGCATCACAAAACTCATCATCCGTCCGCCATCCATCCATCCACCAACGTTTTTGACCAATTTTCAAAACCGCACCCGCCCGCAATCCGCTGATTGGGCGATACAAGGCGCTGCTGATGACAGCCGCGAGACTAGAAAGCTCTCAGAATATCAGCAGTGAACTCCGTCTCCGATCGGCGCGCAGGGACAAAGATAACAATATTTAACAATGTATATATATTTTTCATTTGATTGGTTTAACCGCCCGCCACCCGCCCGAATTTAATTAAAATATTTTTTTCCGTCACGTCATCCGCCCGATCCGCGGTTTATCCGCGGAGTCCGCGGCTGTAACCGCCAACCGCACATCTCTACTAAATACGCGAATGTCGAACGTCCAACGTCATACCAACTTCATGCCAACGTTCAGACTAATGAATTATCGCATTGTGTGAATCATTCGCTCAAGCTAAATCACTTTCAATTTGCCCAGACACGTTATCGCGTCGCCCAGAGCAAATTTGTGTTGACTTGTATGCAATCGCGTCACCAGAAATATCAGCTTTGTGTTTGGTAGCACACTAACACCAACAATTTTCAAATTTATAAACACAACTTACCACTTTTTTTGTGGATGGACACTACTTCTTCTTTTCCCTTGGTATTTCCTCTCTGTGCCTTTGCACGGGTAAAATGCATGGTACCCGCACTCCCCCCACTGCCAGTGCCAGCTGAGGGGCAGTGTACTGAAGGCGCTTGATCATCTTGATGCTGAAAAAAAGTGAGATAAAGATATTGTTTCACAAGAATGAAAATAATAAATGACAATATTTCCCAAGGGATTTGATAGGCCCACTTACCATCTCTACAATCAAATGTTCGGGGACTCGGAGCAGACTGCAGAGCAACCTGGAACTGTAGGCAGTGCTAGATCAGATTGAAGAAGTATTTGGTCACGTGTCAACTCTCTGATTCTGATCAGAGCCCGTAAGCCAATGAAAGGAAAGTGCGCCAATTTTTAATTTTTGTGTTGTATTACTAGCTCGAGGCTCGAGCCGCTGACTTGATGTATTCACTGGAGATCAAACTTTTGAACAAAGTTTATGTTAGAGAAACAAAAAAATCGTCTTTAAAGTTAATAAAATGGTTGCAAAAGATTGGCTTGTTGAAACGCAAAATTAAATGCAATAACTGCGGGCATAAAATGAACATGGTTGCCTCCCAGTCCAAGGACCATTACATCTGGTAAGAATAAATGCTTTGTTTGTATGATTTAAGATAATATAAAAATCTTAAATGGTAGCCTATAAAATAGTGTTAGTTGTTATTTTAAGATGTGTTTAGGGGTTATACAAGAAATAATGACATAATGTGTTAAACTTCAAAAGCCTATTTAAATAAATGTGAGAGGTACAAGTTTCAAAGTAACAAAAATATGGTGCGGTTGCGGACTCTATAGTGGCGCACTGTTTCAGAGCATGCAGTTGGCAATGAATACTGCACACCTACGTCAAGTGATTGTCATAGTTCATTAACAGTGGATCATAAGCAATGTATACCTATTATTGTATTTATGTTGTAATTTAAATGTAGATCGTTGTAAGAGTGCCAATTTATCATGATTATTTCTATTTTATCTAATCAGTTTGAATAAGCAGCTGGAAGTAGTAAAAACAGATATTTCAAGTAAATAGATTTTACTAGTAACAGATTCAGCACAATAATCAGTTGCTCAACATCTGTATCGACATATTGGTACTAAACAACATGATTTTTACATAAGCTTTTGTTATATTAATTATATATCCAACTATCGTGTGTGTGTTCCAAGACATATGTTAAAAATGTCAACTTATCATACAGTCTTATGTCCTGAAACTTCCAGGGAGTGTCGACGTAAAAGATGTGGACGGTTGAGAAGTGTTCGGACAAACTCACTTTTCTCACAATCACACTGCAGTCTGTTCACATGAAGTATATACATAGGTAAGCAATGCAAATATATTACATAACTACAGAATTTGTCATATTACACTATTTCTATGGTGTATTTTGAGTCCATAGTGCACAATTGCATTACAGCACGTTATCATACTTTATGGTGGCATAAAAAAATATTATGGTCAATCTATAGCATATATCCTATTGCAAAAGCATTTCTTGTAATATACCCCACCATACTTTGCCAGATATCTTACAGTAACCCAAAAACTCTAAAACAAACTATTTTTAAAATTGTATCAAGTTGACTATACAGGTCCTTCTAAAAAAATTAGCATATTGTGATAAAGTTAATTATTTTCCATAATGTAATGATAAAAATTAAACTTTCATATATTTTAGATTCATTGCACACCAACTGAAATATTTCAGGTCTTTTATTGTTTTAATACTGATGATTTTGGCATACAGCTCATGAAAACCCAAAATTCCTATCTCAAAAAATTAGCATATCATGAAAAGGGTCTCTAAACGAGCTATTAACCTAATCATCTGAATCAACTAATTAACTCTAAACACCTGCAAAAGATTCCTGAGGCTTTTAAAAACTCCCAGCCTGTTTCATTACTCAAAACCGCAATCATGGGTAAGACTGCCGACCTGACTGCTGTCCAGAAGGCCATCATTGACACCCTCAAGCAAGAGGGTAAGACACAGAAAGAAATTTCTGAACAAATAGGCTGTTCCCAGAGTGCTGTATCAAGGCACCTCAGTGGGAAGTCTGTGGGAAGGAAAAAGTGTGGCAAAAAACGCTGCACAACGAGAAGAGGTGACCGGACCCTGAGGAAGATTGTGGAGAAGGGCCGATTCCAGACCTTGGGGGACCTGCGGAAGCAGTGGACTGAGTCTGGAGTAGAAACATCCAGAGCCACCGTGCACAGGCGTGTGCAGGAAATGGGCTACAGGTGCCGCATTCCCCAGGTCAAGCCACTTTTGAACCAGAAACAGCGGCAGAAGCGCCTGACCTGGGCTACAGAGAAGCAGCACTGGACTGTTGCTCAGTGGTCCAAAGTACTTTTTTCGGATGAAAGCAAATTTTGCATGTCATTCGGAAATCAAGGTGCCAGAGTCTGGAGGAAGACTGGGGAGAAGGAAATGCCAAAATCCCTGAAGTCCAGTGTCAAGTACCCACAGTCAGTGATGGTCTGGGGTGCCATGTCAGCTGCTGGTGTTGATCCACTGTGTTTTATCAAGGGCAGGGTCAATGCAGCTAGCTATCAGGAGATTTTGGAGGACTTCATGCTTCCATCTGATTTCATTTTTCAGCACGACCTGGCTCCTGCTCACAGTGCCAAAACCACTGGTAAATGGTTTACTGACCATGGTATTACTGTGCTCAATTGGCCTGCCAACTCTCCTGACCTGAACAATGAATCTAAAATATATGAAAGTTTAATTTTTATCATTACATTATGGAAAATAATGAACTTTATCACAATATGCTAATTTTTTGCGAAGGACCTGTATTTAGGATGTCTTATAAAACATCTAACATAAGCTTCTAACAGAAAATTATGGTGGTGATTATATATGTTTTCACTGTGATGCTTTCAAGTTTAGTCAGTTTCTGTACAGCACTACAGTATGTTGTACAGGGCTGCATTTCCCAAAAGCATCGTAAGCCTAAGTTGATCGTAGAGACCATTGGTGGCAATTGTTCTACAATTGTTTGACAGAATGTATTAATATGATTATGATTAAAGTGTAAAAAAAATCCTGTAAAAAAATACAGGATACCAGGTACAAATGATGCTTTGTGGCCTGGAGGTTGATAAAGCGCACATTCTCTTTGTGTGAAAATGCAATGTTCTGATTTAATGATAATAATTTTGTTAATCTTTGTAGATTTGCTCAGGGTTTACTGTATATCTACGGCAAGTAGACATGCTTCAAGATGGCATTGCAAAGAGCACAGCGACACTTTCCATGATGTCAAAGAAACTCAGAAGAATTTGTGTACAAAGCCTGGATAAGCACCGAAAAAAAAAGAGACAGAAAGTTGGTGGAGTTAATGTCCTTGTTCACATTGATGAAAGCAAGTTTTGCAACAAACGCAAGGTAGTGTAATCTAAAAATGCAATTTTGACTTTCACTGACATTTTATTTATTTTGTTTAACCTAAAGAAGGGTTATCTCATGCTTAAGTATAATAAAACAGGAATGTGTTCTTAACACAAAAATTAAATTAATATTCAATGTTTAATGTTTAATTCAATATTTTGTTACTTGTTAATACATTTTATTAAAGGGTTAGTTCACCCAAAAATTTAAATTCTGTCTTTATATCCTCACCCTCATGATTGTTCTAAACCTGCAAGACTTTCTTTAATCTTCGGAACACAAATGAAGATCTTAATTATAAAATATGAGCGATTCCTGTCCCTCCATTGACAGCTACGCAACTACCACTTAAAAAAAAATCATGAAGAAATCATAAAACTAAACCATGTGATTCCAGTGGTTTAACCTCAATTTTATAAAATGACGCAAGTGCTTTGTTTCCACAAAAAACACACACATAATTTACCACTTTATTCATTTATTCATTATTATGTAAGCATAGTTATTGTGTTATATGGAATTTAAAAGAGTTTTAGATGAGAACACCTGATTAGAAATAATTTGATACATGGCTGATACAGAGATTTTCTTTAGTATTTTTTTTTTTCTTTAGTAATACTGTTCATGCTGGGTTTTTTTTGGTAGTATGCAAGAGGACGCTTTGGCAACACCTGGAAAAGAAAGCGAACGTGGGTGTTTGGTATACTTGAGATCAAAGCTGCTAGCAGACGCCCCATTCTTCGCCTTGTGAAGAAAAGAAACAAGGATACCCTTGTTCCCATCATCAGGACACATGTCAAACGTCAAAGTCTAGTTGTGAGTGATGAGTGGAGAGCATATGCCAGTCTTTCCCAGGAGGGCTACAAGCATGTCAGAGTCAACCACAGCCAGAATTATGTAGATCCACAAACAGGACTACATACTCAAAACATTGAGAGAGCGTGGCAGACTTACAAGAGGGAAGTTTGGCGTATGCGGGGGAATCGTTCTGAGAAGGCCTTAAAAAAACAGCTCAGCTTCATAGAGTGGACCTACTGGTTAGCCAGAAGATATAAACATGGAGTACTTGGAAGACTTCTCAAGGACATAAGGAATGGTAACCGCAGATAAGTTTAGGAACTTTCTGTAAACCTTACTGTCATGGAAGGCAAAATGTATTAATTAATTATTGTTTGTAGTTCATAACTTTTGATCTTGGCCTCGTGCATTTGAAATGTTGTTGTAGACAAGTATTGAGAGAGTTTTCTCGTTTTGAAATGCTCAATATAATGTCACATAATCAGATGTGATCCTGATACCCTAGTAAAGAATGGGTTGTATTATTTGGAGTGTTTTTTTAATTTAATAAAAGTGCATTTTTTCTCTGATGTGCTGCCTATGGTGTTTGTTCTACTTCAGTCAGGTATGCAAAACTGTTCTCGTTTTAAATCGTAATTATGTTGCATATAATTAATGGAAACCTGTACGCAATCTGTTGATAGGTTATAGACTTTCTACTGAAATCAACTGTTTTTCACTTTAATTAGATAGTCCTAAATTATATCTACTAACGCTTAGTGGAGAATGTCTATTAATAGTCTACTGATCATAAACAATATATTTGTTGACAAGAAACAGATAAGCAACTAATCTTTAGTTGACTATCAACAGATTATCAACAAATGGTAAATTACAGATTTTTTTTTAAACAGTTTTTATTCAGTTGAAATAATCATTTGTGATGCATTTGGGACCCCTATACAGTATCATATACAGATCATATGCTGACATGACAGTTGACTTTCAACTGACAGATTGATTTTGAGTTGTTGGTAGACAGCTTAGAAGATGGTCACTCAATCTACAGAAAGTTAGTTGACAATTGTCTAATAACTTGTTGCAAAATAACATTGAAAGTCAACAGGCACTTTTTGTAAAATCTGTAGATTAACACTTGAAATGTACCTTATAGTCTATAGGCAGTTAGTTGAAAGTGTGTTACTTGTCTGTTGAAACAGTGTTGTTGAATGTCAACTGATATTAACACTTGAAATGTACCTTATATGTACCTTATAGTCTATAGGCAGTTAGTTGAATGTATGTTACTTGTCTGTTGAAACAGTGTTGTTGAATGTCAACTGATGCACTGTTGACAAGCTACTGAATGGCTACTAATAAGTAGTAGAGTCTCAACGAACGGACTATCAAAATAAAGTGTTACCAAAAATCACAAGAGCTTTTTTTTATTTCTTGTAGGTGCATAGAATAGGAGCTGATGTGGAGAAAGGTTTGACAGTTCAAGATTATTTTAGGTAGTGTACGATGTTAATTATGTTGTAAATCATTTACTTAGCTGTTTTTTTTTTTTTTTTACATTACATATTAAAATACTGTTGTATTGTAGGTTTACATTATTGCTTATATTTACACATTTCAGGTGAAGCCAGCAAATATTAGCAATTTGAGGGTTCGGTGGTTGTGACTTCATATATGGCGCTTTTCCACTGCATGGTACGGCTCGGTACGGCTCAGTACGGTTCGGCTCGGCGCGGTACGGTTCGGCTCGCTTCGCTTTTCCACTGCGTGGTATGAGTCGGCTCGGCGCGGCACAGCTCGGCTTGCTTTAGCTCGGTTGCTTTTCCACTGCAGATAGTACCTCTTCAAAGTTGGTGGGATAAAGTGGTAAAAGACTGATCGTGAGTTGCGCCGCCTCTACTGGCATGACATCATCGTAAACGCGCCACATTTCAAACGCACAACACACAGGAACAATGGAGCCTATCGAGGGGATGGTGTTCTTGATTCTCGGCATGTGGATGTTTTTAACTGCAAGACGGAGAAATGAGTTTCAAATGAGGCTGATGGTGTTGAAGATTTTATTATTTACAAAACAAGTAATTTAGCCTTATAAGAATACACAATTATTTCTTGTATGAGTTCTGTCTAGGTGACTTTGAAAGCTGCAAGACCTTCTGTAAAAAAGATCCTGAATGTCAGTTCTATTCTGAAAGGTCACATGGTACAAGCTATTTACCCAAAATATCTATAAGAATGTATGACCATTTTTGGAAGGGATCAATGGCATATATGTGAGGAGCTGAGGACTCTTCTGGAGTGATTAACCTGCAGGAGTCACACGGCTTTGTTAGAGCGCGCGCGCTGGAAGGCCGGAGTGTTAGAGTGTTAGTGTTAGTGCGCTGTTCTATGGAACGGAACGGCGTTCGAAAATAAAGTCTAATTATTTCTGGCATCAAAGATCTCTGCGAAGTTATTTACAGAACAATTGAAACCACTTCAAATGGCGACCCCGGCAGGACTTGGGCTTTGAGGCTGAAGGGACCACGAAAGGCGACACTGGTGACTCACAGACAACAGTGGCCACTGTACATGAGGTGAGCAATTTTTGCTTTTGAAAAAGTATGTGTTGTCACCAGTGAGCCAGAGTGGTAAGACCCTTTAAAATGCTTCTTCAAATTTAAAGAACTAAAAAATTTAAAAGAGGATCTTTGATTCTAGAAATAAGTGTCTATTGTTGTTGACGATATCAAGTAATGTGTCATAGCGCGGCGGAGCTCCTGTTAGTGTTTGCCTGTGTTTATATAATCTGGTGCAGATTGTATGAATATTGGTACTGCTGATGTGCCGCTAAAGTTTTTGTCGTACGTATGTAAGGATTTGAGTTTACTGATAAGGCTATCAGGATTTATGTTTGCTTGTTAAGTTTAACAAGTGTACTGGTTAAGATTAACCAGTTTTTTTTATGTTTACTGTTAAGGATAACAGTTATTGTTTTTTCTTGTCAAAAGGGCCTTGAGGATGACAAGTGTAATGATAAGAATATCATTAATGATTAAGGCTAATAATTTTCTGCTCGTTAAGGATAGTGTTAATTTCGTCAGACGAGACGAGACTAAATATGTTCGTCAACGACCTTTTTTTCCATGACTAAGACGAGACGATGACGAGACTGCACCAATGTCCAAAAACGATGACTAAGACTAAATTAACATGCATTATTGTTGACGAAAAAAGACGAGACTAAAATGTTTTGCAGAAAATAAAAACTAAGATAAAATCTCTCTTCATTTTCGTCTACAATCGTCTTTTTCATCATGAGATAGAATATTCAGTGGTTACTTGGGATGAGTCACGATTTTCGAATATTCCATTAGTTGATTTTATTATAGAATATCGAATAGGTTGTGCAATTGTCGTCTATAAAAAATCCCCATGTTTTCGGGTCTGATGCGGTGACACGTTCATGTAACCAGAGGGTGACGATCCCAATAATGCATCTAAAAGCTGTCAATCAACTCTCAGACAACAGAAGAAGATACACATTGTCTCACACCAGAGCATGTGAGCGGAGTGGTAATATTTACTCTAGAGCGGAGAGCACATTTCTGAAGATTACGCGCCGCTCGCTCAGAACGCCCACAGTGGCGCACAAAAAAACGTCAAAAGTAATGATGCATTAAACATTTGATTTGTTTATTAATAAACTAGTGTTTTATGTCAGTGTTGGCTGCAAAGATAAAGTTGACGATGCTGACTCGCCATCTTCGCAGTAGTGAACGTGCTTATAGAGAGAAAAGCACACTTCATAGCCTACGGATTAGCCTACATAAACAGAGAGCAGCCCATTTCTTTTCGTTTTGAATTGTTTTGTTTAAAAGTAGGCCTACACATTTCAAGCTTTCTATAGATATTCTTCTCAGGTCTGTGAGGCAAGTATCTTATAAGCTGAGTTTCAGTTCATTTATGAGACGCGCTCCAGTTCACGCGCCCGCGCCTTCGTGTCGGGATTATATTGTGTACTATTTGCTTCTTCTCGTTTATTAATCCAGGCAATTTGTTGATGAAACATTTATTAAAAGGAAGATACAATTTATACAAAACGAAATTCACTTTAAAGAAAGGCTTTCTACAAAACAAAACTTAATAAGTGGTCAAAATCATGTGTCATAACTGACGGGAAGCACTGCAGACGGGGGAAAACATCTACGCTGTAAATCAACCAGTCACCTAGCAGAAATATTAATGGTTAAGCCTTGCAAAATCTAATTTGTTTGTTATTTCTCAAGACCAACCTAGAATGTAAATAGGTTGTATTTTAGGCCTACAGTAGGCCTATTCTTCTCAGTTTTTCTGGGTATATACTTATTTTATTTCTGCTCTGAACAGAAAAATGCAGAGCCGATCCGCCCTATACGCTCACTACGCAAGCTGCGTAGGGCCCCGCAAATTACTCAAGGCCCCGCCTCCCCCTTGTGCCATAGCGCGTCAATTAATGTTTACAACATCCATGACAAAATTAAGTGAAACTATTCTTCTGGTCACGAAAAGAGGGGGGAAAAACATGAGAGTGAAATGCGTGAAAAACAATCAGGTAAACTTGTGTTCTCTCCTCTCCAAGTTTGATGTCAGCAAAGTTAAGTTTATGTGGATTTCTACTGTGTTTTTTCGGTCTTGCTAACCTAGCTGGGCAGGCAGTCAGTGCATCTCTTGCATCACTTTGTGCCTGACAAAAGTGAGAGTAAAATACATTTATTTATTACGTTTGTTTTTGATGAACGACAAAGTGCAACGGTGTTTGTTTACTGCAGCTCGGAAAAGATAATCGCGTCGCGTGTGTTATCATGCGTTCATATGCGCGCGCACGAAATGAAACGGGCATTTTTCAAGCAGAAATATATGTGGAGACCACGACCAGACATACTGTACAATATATGGGCGTGAATGATGGCACTCCTCATCAAAGTACACATTATACAGTATATACTTTTAAAACAAGACACTGATTATCTAGTCTCAGTCAATGTGTAGTTAAAAACTCTAAACAACTGCACTAATTATACAAGATGGAAAGCAATGTATTGACAATTTGACTACTGATTTATTGGCTATATTGAATTTTAAATGTTGAATAGCTAGCTGGACATACTGGTCAATATGGATGGACATCCCTCAGTAAATATTAATCATAAATCAAAAATTGCTTCAACATGCATAATAAAAAAAACCTTTAACATGCAATGGCAAGCCATTTTAGATTTTATTCATTTACAGTTCATGCATTTTTGATATCAAGAATTTTTTTTTTACTATTTGCAATGTGAATTCTTGATTATTTTTTACTATAGGCCCCTTAGTTACATTTTTATCTACCAATGTCTATTTTTGATATCAGGAATTACATGTTCACTTGTACAAAAGTTAATTTTTGATATCAATGATGTCATCACTCACAGGGATTATTGATATCTGCATCACTAGTTCACTAGTTAAATATTACAAGAGCCAAGCCATAGTATTAATAGTATTTTATATTTGAAAATGAATAAAAGGAAATTGGGAGCCAGTTTGAATGGGTCTGATGCAGCTTATAAAATGAGTTATCTATAATTTGCAGGTGCTATGCTTAAGTTTGTCAGTAGAGGAGATGCTGGATCATCAGCCAATATTCTATAGAAATACTATATTCAATAAATATTGTTTGTTTGAACCTCATTCTGTTCTATATTTTTGTACTTATTCTTTGACTGTTTTGTTTAAAGGAGGGAGGATTGTATTGGGAGCACTGAAGTGTCAGGTGTGACTGTGTGGAAATGGCAATCGGTTTACATAGCTTTTGCCAAGTAAGACATGGTTCTGGATCAACATATTTTGTTGATCCTGGATCAACATTCCTGTCCCAAAATGTAGTCCTTACCCAATCCCTACCCTTAAACCTAACCCTACCCACAACTTTTCCCTAAAATCAAAGGGGAATGATCAGTGAATAACACTGATGTTTAAGGACTTCACCCTGGTTCTAAGCCTAAACTTGACATAAACTGTAAACTTGTCCCTCAAATCTGATTGGTTGATTGGAAAGTTGATCCAGGATCAAC
Organism: Gila orcuttii; assembly: GCA_026230005.1. Classification (NCBI taxonomy): domain Eukaryota; kingdom Metazoa; phylum Chordata; class Actinopteri; order Cypriniformes; family Leuciscidae; genus Gila; species Gila orcuttii. The sequence continues at coordinate 47,367,067 of JAPDVR010000008.1, read as the reverse complement.
AAAGATGTTGATCCAGGAACATGTGGTACTTGGTGAAATCACATTCACCCACGGGGTCAGGTAGAGGGCCCCTTAGCAGAATTTTGCTTAGGGCCCCAGGGAGGTCAGGATCGGCACTGGAAAAATGAGACACAAGGCAACCAAAAACAGTTTTAAAAACCTTTGTAACTTGTCAATAGGAGTCTGTTGGGCCCCAGCTTTTGAATTGTGTTAGTTCAAAATAACATACTTTTCAGAACAACTTTAGAAAACCAGACACGTTTAACAAAGTTGCATTCAACAAAAATCCTTAAACAAGTGTATTTTGTCAGGTAATTGTGACATTTAACCAATATTTGAGAAGCGTGAAACACTATTTGACTGAAATGGTTATCAGAAATAATCTCAGAAATGATTTGTTATTTAAAAAAAAGACTAAAATGTTTTGACTAAAACTTGACTAAGATATATTGAGTTTTCTTTTGACTAAAACTAGACTAAAATGACGAGACTTTTAGTCGACTAAAACTTGACTAACAAAAAAAGATATGTGAATGACTAAATATGACTAAAACTAACAAGGACATTTGGCACAAGACTAAGACTAAGACTAAATTAAAAATAGGTGACAAAATTAACACTAGTTAAGGATAAGGATACTGATAAGGTTATCAGGTATTTTATCTGTGTTTCTTATTAAGGATAATAAGATAGCATGCGCACAGATAAGTTTGGCTTATGGTTACCGCATTGTTATAGGAATGACAGTGGACTGCTCAGGTAAGCTAAATTGAATCGCAGAGGTCTGTGATAGTTTAAAGTTATTGTATTGTCAATGTGTTGTGTGAGTAGAGGCTGTGTGTATGTGGGATCCTGTCTGCTTGACTGTGCCTGTGGTTAAAAATAGGGGACAAAGAATGTGTGAATGAGCTTGAGGGACAAGTACTGTATAAATGATGGGTAGTAAAAATAAAGGAAATAGTAAAAGAAAAGAATTGTTTCAAGATATTAATCTTGCAGATTATTGTAGTATGACATAAATTAAAGTTATAAAATATATATTTAATTAATAAATATAATGATATATATAAATAGATAAACATTAATAAAAATGCACGTGCTTAATATATTGTATCTTATATTTGAAGACGTCTAAAATTTGTATCTCATTATCCCTGAAGACAAACGTGAGAAAAATGATTCCATTGTAGAGTTTGTGCTAAGAAAAAATAACTTGTGCAGCGTGCTAAAAGTGAACAAGATTGAGTGACAAAGTTTCAACAGTCATAAATAATTTACAGCAATCTTAGAATTGTAGTAAATGGGGATTGTTGAAAATGGGTGAGGAAAAGTTTATTCACCATATGAGATTATTTTGAGCACAGCCTGCAAATATAGGAGAAAGATTGAAGTCTGATTTTATGATAGGGAAAATTATTTAATTGTATTATACTCAGAAACTCAAAAGTTAGATTATTGCTGATATTGCAATGAAGAAATAGCTTGCTTTTTCCTGCAATAAAGAACTTGCTTTACTAAAAATAGAATGGGAGAACTGCTGTTGTCAACCAGTGATTATTATATAGTATAAAAGAACTAGGAAAAATATGGTTAAAGAATGGAATTTAGATAAAGAGCTAATAGCTCAGGAACAAATATTTATAAATGTTCAATTTGATTCATGCGGATCTATCTGAGTGTTCAAATTTCAGAGGGCTTCAGTGTCGAATGGAAGAGGTAAAAGGTCAAAGACACAACTGCAGAGAGAAGAAGAGAGGGTGAGGGGCTTTCAGCTCCCCTTCTGAAGATGACCACTCTCTGGAAAACTCAGCATGGAGAAAGACTGATTTAATGCTGGAAAAGGTGAAACTTTCACTATTTCACTGGAGACTTTTTCCTGAGGACAAAGGGGAAAATCCTGAGATTCAAAACTGTGTTAAAATCTATCAAAACCCCAAACTCAGAAGAGGCAGAGAAACAACAGAGCCTATATTCCTCTCTACAACACCAAGCCTTTGAGTGACAGGCTGACGACACATGCAGAGTGACAGCCATGAAGCTTCAACAGACTGATAATCTAAAAACAGAAGAACTGACCGGCATCCTTCCCTTAAGAGCAACACAGGTGTGGCAACGCCAATGATCACTGTAAAGAGACTGCTTCAAATTTAGTTAATTATTAGATTAATTTTATTCATTCTGATTATTTACTGGTCTCATAAGCACTTCTTTATATTCTCTGCTAAACTAACCCTCTCTGCTTTTCAGTAGGTTCAAGTCCAGCCCTATAAAAAAGAAAGAAAATACACTGAAAGTTGGTGCTCAACTCACTAAATAGTTCAAACTGAGGCTGGATTTGGTATAGTGAGGGCTATTACATGAAACGACTATAGGGCTAAAAGCATGAGAAAAATTATTCTGTAGCAAAGAAAAAGATAGATACAAAATGTCAAAAAATTATCATTATTGTTTGCAAAACAATGATACTGGTCACTCCATTTTGTTTTGATATTTTTTTAGAGAAATAGACTGGAGGAAAAAATTACTCCAAAAGTCCAAAATTATGAAATCGCAAATGCTTTCAGAACTGGGATGATGAAATGGAAATGTTGTTGGCCATGGATCCAAGATTATGCAGAGATCTCAAATTTTCTTCTTAAAGCAGCTCATGAGCAAAAAGCAAAAAGAATAGGAAAAATCAGAACAACAAATGAGAAATGAAAAAATGCATTTGAAAAATTACAAGTGGCAGGCCTATTATTCTAAAATACTTAGTCTATTAGAATTTGTAAAAAGAAACAATGGTGTTAAACTAAACCTTATGATCATTGACACTTCTCAGTAGTGTTTGACATAGACCTGATCAGACCTTGTGGCTAAAATTATCAGTGCCGCATTTAGAGCACAACCTGCAAGAATGTATGCTGGCCAGTGTGTGTGAGTGTGAATGGAGTGAGAGATGGTGTTTGAAGAAACACTAAGGCAAATCAATTATTTTGCCAATACAGCTGTATTTAAACTTTAATATGTGGGCCCACAGGGCAAATTCTGCCCAATGAAATAATGACCATGGATGGATTTGATTAAAATTTCCTGGTTGGAACCATAGTGGCAATAGGAAAAAACAAAGAATGAAAAAGAAAAAGGAAAAAAATATGAAAAAGAAAACAAAAAATTGAAAAACCAGTGCCATAATTGCGCAGCACATAACATATCTGACTTTCTTCGCAGCATAACACGTTTAACTTTCTTTTCAGCATATCATGATGGAGGTGATCTTTGTCAAGAGTATGAAATATTGTCTTGTAACTTTTGTCTTGTAACAAAGTGGGTTGAGTATTGTCCAGGATGCCTAATAAATAATGTGTTGATAGTGTAACTCAAGTGTTATGAAGCAGCAAGGATGAATCGGAGAGTGAATTCAAACGCAAGCACTTTAATTAAACAAACAGGTAATCCAATGAAACGTAACAAGGCACACAGAACAAGGAACTGGAAGCATCTAACATCAAACAACGACCGACAAACACCAACTGAAGAACAAGGGTATAAATACACAGACAAACAAGCTTAACAAGATAACAAGGGGGCGTGGCTAATCAGAAACACCTGGGGAAACTAATCAACAGAACGGGGAACAGCAAAACATGTAAAGACAGAGAAACACATGACAGATAAGAACAAGGAACAAAACAAAACACCCACACCGTGACATAGCCCCCCCCCATGGGCGGCTCCCGACGCCCCTTGAGACAAAAAACAAAACAAAACAAAAAAAACACTAAAGTTCAGGAGGGTGGTGAAGTGGAGGCGGTCTTGGGGGAGGGACGGAGGGCCAGGTTCGTGCAGGCGGCCAGGAAGGAGCAGGCGACCAGAACGGAGATGACCAGACGGGCGGCCAGGGCATAGACGACCCCTCGGGCGACCAGGGCGGAGAAGACAGTCCATCGGACGGCCAGGGCGGAGACGACCCCTCGGGCGGCCATGGCGGAGACGACCCCTCGGGCGGCCAGGGCGGAGACGACCCCTCGGGCGGCCAGGGCGGAGACGACCCCTCGGGCGGCCAGGGCGGAGACGACCCCGGTTCGGGAACCGCAGACACCGGCTCGGGAACAGCAGGCACACACACTGGCTCAGGAACAGACGACACAGACTCTGGCTCGGGAACAGGCGACACACTCACTGGTTGGGGAACAGGCGACACACACACTGGCTCGGGAACAGGCGACACACACACTGGCTCGGGAACAGGCGACACACACACTGGCTCGGGAACAGGAACAGACTCTGGCTCGGGAACAGGAACAGACTCTGGCTCGGGAACAGGAACAGACTCTGGCTCGGGAACAGGAACAGACTCTGGCTCGGGAACAGGAACAGACTCTGGCTCGGGAACAGGAACAGACTCTGGCTCGGGAACAGGAACAGACTCTGGCTCGGGAACAGGAACAGACTCTGGCTCGGGAACAGGAACAGACTCTGGCTCGGGAACAGGAACAGACTCTGGGCCGGACATCTTGTCCGTAGACACTGGCTCGGAGGCGGCCATCTTGTCCGTAGACACTGGCTCGGAGGCGGCCATCTTGTCCGTAGACACTGGCTTGGAGGAAGTGACGTGAACGGTCTCTGGATCCACACAAGTGACGTGAACAGTCTCTGGTTTGGCCATCTTGTCCATAGACACTGGCTCGGAGGAAGTGATGTGAACTGTCTCTGGATCAGCAGAAGTGACGTGAACAGTCTCTGGTTCGGCCATCTTGTCCGTAGACACTGGCTCGGAGGAAGTGACGTGAACAGTCTCTGGATCGGCCATCTTGTCCGTAGACACTGGCTCGAAGGCGGCCATCTTGTCCGTAGACACTGGCTCGAAGGTGGCCATCTTGTCCGTAGACACTGGCTCGGAGGAAGTGACGTGAACCGACTCTGGATCGGCCATCTTTTCTGTAGACACTGGCTCTGTAGAAGTGAGGTGAAGCGTCTCTGGATCGGCAGACGTGACTTGAACAGTCTCTGGATCGGCAGACGTGACTTGAACAGTCTCTGGATCGGCAGACGTGACTTGAACAGTCTCTGGATCGGCAGACGTGACTTGAACAGTCTCTGGATCGGCAGACGTGACTTGAACAGTCTCTGGATCGGCAGACGTGACTTGAACAGACTTGAACGGTCTCTGGATCGGCAGACGTGACTTGAACGGTCTCTGGATCGGCAGACGTGACTTGAATGGTCTCTGGATCGGCAGACGTGACTTGAACGGTCTCTGGATCGGCAGACGTGACTTGAACGGTCTCTGGATCGGCAGACGTGACTTGAATAGTCTCTGGACTGGACGGGACCAGCGGCGAGGACTCTGGGCTGACAGGAAGTACAGGGAGGACTTCCAGGCATTGCGGGACGTGGGAAGTCCTCCTCCTCCTCCGTCTCCGAGAGCGAGAGAGCGCTGGGCTGGACGGAACCAGCGGTGAGGGCGCTGTACTGGACGGGACCAGCGATGAGGGCGCTGTGCTGGACGGGACCAGCGGTGAAGGCTCTGGGCAGGACGGCGTCACCGGCGAAGGAAGCTCTGGCTTTTGCTCGAAGACTGGCTCTGGCTCTTGCTCGAAGACTGGCTCTGGCTCTTGCTCGAAGACTGGCTCTGGCTGGACGTGGCTGACGTGAAGCTCTGGCTGGACGTGGCTGACGTGAAGCTCTGGCTGGACGTGGCTGACGTGAAGCTCTGGCTGGACGTGGCTGACGTGAAGCTCTGGCTGGACGTGGCTGACGTGAAGCTCTGGCTGGACGTGGCTGACGTGAATCTCTGGCTGGACGTGGCTGACGTGAAGCTCTGGCTGGACGTGGATGACGTGAAGCTCTGGCTGGACGTGGATGACGTGAAGCTCTGGCTGGACGTGAAAATCCAGCTGGGAGCGGAGATCAGCTGATGACCTGGTGTGCCATGGGAGGAAGCTCTCCAGACATCGGGAGAGTGCCTCTCTCCAGTCCAGACCGGAGATATTGGGAAGCTCCCTTGGGTTAACCTCCTTAGCCCCCAGCCGGTAACACAACTTAATAGCCTCATCTCTGAGGGAGCAGGAAGCAGCGAGAGGAATAAACCCCCACGTGAACTGAAACAGATCGGGGCTATCCAGGGCCAAGGCCGCGATCTGACCCGCGAATTCCCGGCTCATGCTGGGAAGATCAGATGAGATCCATGCTGCTGAATTCATCTTTGGTCGGTCGTTCTGTTATGAAGCAGCAAGGATGAATCGGAGAGTGAATTCAAACGCAAGCACTTTAATTAAACAAACAGGTAATCCAATGAAACGTAACAAGGCACACAGAACAAGGAACTGGAAGCATCTAACATCAAACAACGACCGACAAACACCAACTGAAGAACAAGGGTATAAATACACAGACAAACAAGCTTAACAAGATAACAAGGGGGCGTGGCTAATCAGAAACACCTGGGGAAACTAATCAACAGAACGGGGAACAGCAAAACATGTAAAGACAGAGAAACACATGACAGACAAGAACAAGGAACAAAACAAAACACCCACACCGTGACATCAAGACACAGAGATAACTGAGTTGAATTGACTAATTGTAAGAGTACATAGGAAATTTCTTCTGAGAAAAATGTAAAGAAATTGCAATTATGATGATAAAAAGCTGAACTATATGAAAAACAAAGGGAATATATGGATTACAGTCCTGCTGTTAATGAAAGGGCCAGGACACCACTCAGCCCACATGACCTTTCTACAGGTAACATCGAGAAGGAAAATGGGACGGATGAGCAGATGATTGAAATTACATGTTGTTGTCACTAACAAAAATAATTAAGCTTTAATTTACAGATAGCAGCAGCTCGATTCCAGAAAGGATTCTGGGACGATTCTAACAAAAAGAACCAGTAACTGTGCTTTGTAATTTCAGAAGAAGTAATCAGCAGAGTGACATTTGAGTCCATGTCTCTCAACTTAAAATAAACCAACTGACTTCAGCAACCCCCCAAACAGGAAGTGAGGGATCAAGGACATGCTGACAATGAGACAAAAAAGTTCACTGCAACGAACGACTCAAAAGTCATCCTGGTGAAAGATGTAAAGATGACAAGACTAACAGAATGATCAAATCATGAATGGAAGAAAAGACAAACTTGACCAGAAACACAGAAATGAAAGGAGCTGTGCAAAGAAGAAAGACTCAACAGAGATGAGTACAAGCTCAAACAACAGTCAACTTCAACCAAATTTCCCAAAAGCCCTTGAATAGATTCAGTAGCAACTTAATAATAACCCCACCAGAACAAAAATAATTGAAGGGAAAAATATATTAAAGCAACGTAAAAACAATGATAATGACAAATTAAGAAAAGAAACTAAAATAATGATAACGATTAATTTAAGAAATTGATATAGCATAGTGGGAATTAAGACAATTCATGAAGGAAAAAATTAGAACTAAAAAGAACTTTTAAAATAAATCTTAATGGGTACTCAGATGCAATTGGGCAATACAAGGGTATACAAAATTAATTTAAGGCTACAGTTGAAATTGAAGCAAGTATTTACATTGGGTATTAACAAATTTTAGATTTTAATTCATAAGATTATGAATTGATTCAATATGCTATTGACTAATTATAAAAATTATATCAAGTAGTGTTTATAGAAGATTTATAGACTTACAGGAAGTTATTGAAACAATAACAAACAGGGCCTTCTGAACAATCTAAATGGTACCAGAGGGGGGTAAAAATAGATATTTGGCATTCACATGAAGGACAGATCTTTGAACCAACAATACTTTTCAATATTCTCAATCCAGATGCGCAATGGTATTAAACCAGTGCGCAAGGGGGGAGTAAAGGAAATTAAATTAAAGGCAAATTAAATTAAAAGGTTTTTGCAAAGTTTTGTGAAATTTGTGGCAAAAATAAAGTTAAGAAAAGAACAGCGACAAAAATAGGCCATATGTCAGTATACCAGAAAGGCTATTAAAACATTCGATAAGGAATATGTGGACATGATATAGATGGGTAAAAGCAATGAAATCAGCAGAGGAGGGGCAGGAACAGAAATTAAATCTCTAACAGAGAAGTAATCCATAGATTGGAAGTCTATCAGAAATAAGGTCAGATAATGGGTTAGCTGAACTGAAGTATTGAAGATTAAAAATAAGTTGTATACGAACATAAGGAAGTTTTAATAATAAGGAAGTTATAATGCTAATGGTTTAAATGGGTGATATAAAAACTTTTAGATTGTTAGATATACAGAAAAAGAAATGTACATATAAGGAATATGTAAGAGTGCAAAAAGTTGTTCTCTAGAGTTATTTTTCTAATTGTCTAAAGAGTTTATTGAATGACTTTTATGAGGTAAATGTAACATTGCTCTGAAGCTAGAGGGATTACAGGAGACATAATTAGTTTATTCATGATAGTTTATTTAGAAATTAGTAGAAAAGAAGAAAAAATATTCAGTTAAGTTAGTCTTGAACTGAGGAGCTACAATGAGAATGAGAAGCAACACACAAAATTAAAAAGGTCAAAATGGAATTTATTGTTTAAATTTGGTAATAAAATAGACAGTAATTGAAATGTATTGCAATTTATTAGATAGGTGTAAAGTGTTCTGTTCACTAAAAAGGACTGACTAAAAGATTAATAATTTGAATTTAGGATTGACATTCTTTCATAAAAAGCGATAAAATTGAGAGAGTTATGTTTACCCAACCATATTTTGAATTAATAGTCATATGGATCATGCAAAACCAAAATGCATAATGAATCAATTAGACTACTATAATAAGCAGAAGATTTATTATAATGCTTTGTCTGCATTAGGAGAAAAATAATTATGTGAAAAAAGTAGAATGACTTATGTTTAAAGATCACTGTTGCACTTTTACTAAATAATATTGCGCAGGGAGAAAAATTTAGAAATTACGATTTGAGTCAAGAAAAACCTAAGAGCAGAAGTTAAGGAAAACTTAATATAAAGTTTAGAAAATTAAGGTTTGCTCAATTAGGGATATTGAAAGTGGGTTATTATTCTGTTGTGTACTTTGTATAGTAAGATCACTAGTTGGAAAATCACGGTTAAACAAATGGAAGTGGAAAAAAGATAATGAAAACTAATTTGAGAGGGCAAACAAATTGATATTTACAAACCATGGATGTTGATTCCAGTAAATGAGGAATTGAGGACGAAGAAGATGATTGACAATCAGACCCTGGAGGATATCTGCACCGCAAGAAAACTTTTAATAGTATAAAAGACTTTTTATGTTTGATATACTCTACATAACTGTGTCAATGACAGGCAATGCTGAACCAAATGTATACACACACTTATAACACTGTCTTATTCTTTGGTTTAATTTTGATTAGGGAGAATTCTGAGTCTTTTACTTTTTCCATTGAAAGAAAAAGAAAAAACAACTGAAAGAAAATGGAAAGAGATGTTTGGCTCGAGTGCTCCTCCGGAGTATGGTGGCATAATCCAGTAATTGGAAAGGAGAATGGGTGACTCAGTTGAGTCACTAGGTAGCATAACTGAAGGAGCTGAATTTTGAAACTACACTCTGGAAAAGGCTAGTGAAAGTGAGGCTTAGATAAGCCTCAGAGGAGGGAATGTTGAAGATTTTATTATTTACAAAACAAGTAATTTAGCCTTATAAGAATACACAATTATTTCTTGTATGAGTTCTGTCTAGGTGACTTTGAAAGCTGCAAGACCTTCTGTAAAAAAGATCCTGAATGTCAGTTCTATTCTGAAAGGTCACATGGTACAAGCTATTTACCCAAAATATCTATAAGAATGTATGACCATTTTTGGAAGGGATCAATGGCATATATGTGAGGAGCTGAGGACTCTTCTGGAGTGATTAACCTGCAGGAGTCACTCGGCTTTGTTAGAGCGCGCTGGAAGGCCGGAGTGTTAGAGTGTTAGTGTTAGAGCGCTGTTCTATGGAACGGAACGGCGTTCGAAAATAAAGTCTAATTATTTCTGGCATCAAAGATCTCTGCGAAGTTATTTACAGAACAATTGAAACCACTTCAATGGCAGCAAAACAAAACACTGCTAAAAAAAACAAAAGAGTCTGGGAACTCTTACAACAAAACGCAGACGACGACATCACACGGTTTGCCCGACGGCGCACTAGGGTAAGCTGATCTTGCATTTAGCAATGTGTTTAGGGTCTCAATCGCTATATCACGGTCACAAAGCATATAATGAATTTTGCTGCCAATATTATATATTAAAATGTGTAATCTGTGTATTTCAGATGTATCATATTTCGCAAAGTCGCCACCACAGACCGTCTGTTTGGACATTTAACCGAGCTTCTGAGTGGTGGGATGTGATTGTTCCTGGTTTTACAAACACTCAGTGGCTGGAAAACTTTAGAATGTCTGAAGAAACATTTATCCATTTGTGCAACAAACTGCGTCCAGCGATGCAGAGACGCGACACAAACTTCCGCGTGTGTGTACCTCTGAAGAAAAGAGTAGCCATTGCACTGTGGAAGCTTGCAACAGGCTCTGAGTACAGAAGTGTTGGACATCTTTTTGGAGCTAGCATTTCAACTGTGTGTCGGTGTGTTCAGGACTTCTGTGCTGCAGCAGAGACGTTGTTGGTACCAGAACAAATTCGTTTTCCAGATCAGGAGAGGTTTAAAGAAATGGCTGCCTACATTGAGAACAGGTGGGGGCTCCCACAGTGTATTGGTGCTATTGATGGATCACACATACCCATCATAGCACCACAGGACTATCACTGTGACTATTTCAACCGCAAAGGCTGGCACTCCATCATCCTTCAAGGTGTTGTGGATGGAAAGGGACTTTTCTGGAATGTTTTCACAGGACTGCCTGGAAGCCTGCATGATGCTCGGGTTTTGAGACTGTCCACACTGTGGGAATTAGCAAGCTGTGGAAACCACATACCAACTCACACCAGAAACATTGGTGGGGTAAATGTTGGCTACTACATCCTAGGAGACTCTGCCTATCCCTTGCAGAACTGGCTCTTAAAACCATTCATTGACACTGGACGGCTGACAGCGGAACAGCAGGTCTACAACATGAAGATTTCCAGAACACGTGTGGTCGTTGAAAATGAGTTCCCTTTCGAAGGGAACTCAACAATACGTCATCGACGTTATGGGGAACGCCTCAGGCGTGACAGGTGTCTGAAATCAAGTATCAACTCACAGCAATCATGTTGACCGGCGACAGCCCGTGCATCATCAGCTCGAATGATGAGCGCGTCAATCTGGATGTATAAAAAGTGCGCCTTGAAACCGTGACAACATCTTTTCGTCTTCAGGGACTGTTTGTCTGTTTTGAGTAATCAACAATGGAGCGTGCAGAGAAGGGGAAAATACTTTCCGCAAGTGTGCCGACCCGTGTCCCAGATATTTGACACCGGAGGATTCACACGATCTGTGCGTTTTCTGCCTGGGAGAAGAGCACGCGCGGGGAGTTCTCGAGAGAACTTCCTGCGCAAACTGTGAGCGTTTTTCTCTGAAAACGCTCCGTTCTCGTCTGTCCCACTTCTCGAGGGAAGTGGGCGCTGCATCTGAACCCCGCGGTGTTGGTCCCGCTCGGGCTGAGGCTCAACGGCGCGTGAGCTCGTGGGGCTCTCAGATGAAGATGGCAGATCAGCTGGAGAGGGGCGTTAACCTCGCGGATGATCTGCCAGCTGACGAGGATGAGTTACGGGTCTTTGTAGAGGAGGTTCTTTCTCTTTCTGATGGATCTGTGACTGATTCTCTTCGGGCCGGGCAGGAGTCGGCTACTGATGATATCAGTCTGGTTAGGACTTAACCATCTCAGCCCTCCTGCCCAGTGTACGCTGATTTGGTGGATGTTATGGGGCGCGCCACCAACAGATTGCAATTGCAGTGGAAGCGCGTCCGGGAGGAACCTGTTCGTGGTGTTTTGGACGGTCGGTTCCTTCCTACCCATAAGCAACCAGCTCGGACGAGCCTTCCATTCCTTCCCAATCTCCATTTTGAGATCGAGAGGGCATGGAAGAACCCGTTCTCCGCGCGTCTTCATCTACATCAGCAGGCTAGTTTCGCTGCTGTGGATGGGGCCGCGGAGCACGGGAATGTGTCGATGCTGCCGGTCGAGACGTTGGCTAACTATCTCGCCTCTGATCGGTCTTCGTCACTGGGAGCCCCGACCCTGCCATCCAAGCCGCTTAAGATTACATCAGGCGGCTATGGTGGCCACGGAGAGGCTTCTGTGGCTCAACCACGCTGACATCGGGGAGAAAGAAAAAGCCTTTCTCCTCGATTCGCCGGTTTCGCCTTCTGAGCTTTTCGGACCTTCCGTTGAGACTGTGGTCGATAAGTTCAGGGAGGCGTGGGCGCGCTCTGCGGCATTTAAGAGCTGCATGCCGCGGAGGTCCTCGGCCCAGCCCAGGCAGCCGGGAGGGCATGGTCCGTTGTGGTCTGAGGATCACAGACAGACTCAGAAGGCCAGTGTCGCTTCCTGTGCATCCCCTTCTCCTAGCAGGGGGAGCAGGGCGCGCAGGAGGCATAACTCCCGGGGGAGGCAGGATCTCAGGGAGGTGATCCAGAGTAAACGTTCTCGGACTGAACGTTAGACATCACCTCCCTGGATCTTGTCTCTTAACCATTGTGAAGCAGTAGAACTCAGGTTTCTGAGTTCTTGAGTCCTGGTGTGCTTCATTTCGCACGCTGCAGGTTTTATGTTGAGTGAAAATGTTTTTTTCTGCGCAAATAACATTTTTCTCATCTTTTTCAGAACTCGTCTCCTGTACAGAGCCGGGGACATGTTTGGCAAGCAAAGGTAATGTAGAATTGTAAGGTGAGCTGAGCTCCCACATGTGGTCGCCAGGTTACAGGCCTCACCAGGCCTTCCAGGCTATGAGCTTCCATATGTCAGGTCACAGGCCTTATCCAGCCTTCCTGAATATGAGCTCCCACATACTGTGGTTATCAGGTTACAGGCCCCACCCAGCCTTCCTGATATGAGCTCCCACATACTGTGGTCGCCAGGTTACAGGCCTCACCGGCCTTCCTGGTTATGAGCTCCCACATACTGGGTTTCAGGTTACAGGCCTTACTAGGCCTTCCTGAATATGAGCTCCCACACACGGTGGTCGCCAGGTTACAGGCCTCGCCAGGTCTTCCTGGTTATGAGCTCCCACATGCTGTGGTCGCCAGGTTACAGGCCTCACCGGCCTTCCTGATATGAGCTCCCACATACTGTGGTCGCCAGGTTACAGGCCTCACCGACCTTCCTGGTTATGAGCTCCCACATACTGGGTTTCAGGTTACAGGCCTTACTAGGCCTTCCTGAATATGAGCTCCCACACACGGTGGTCGCCAGGTTACAGGCCTCGCCAGGCCTTCCTGATAAGAGCTCCCACATACTGTGGTAGCCAGGTTACAGGCCTCACCGGCCTTCCTGGTTATGAGCTCCCAAATACTGGGTATCAGGTTTTAGGCCTTTACCAGCCTTCCTGATATGAGCTCCCACACACGGTGGTCGCCAAGTTACAGGCCTCACCCGGCCTTCCTGATAAGAGCTCCCACATACTGTGGTAGCCAGGTTACAGGCCTCACCCGGCCTTCCTGATAAGAGCTCCCACATACTATGGGAGCCAGGTTACAGGCCGCACCGGCCTTCATGATATGAGCTCCCACCTTCTGTGCTCGCCAGGTTACAGGCCTCACAGTCCTTCCTGATATGAGCTCTCACCTTCTGTGCTCGCCAGGTTACAGGCCTCACCCGGCCTTCCTGGTTATGAGCTCCCACATGCTGTGGTCGCCAGTTTACAGGCCTCATCGGCCTTCCTGATATGAGCTCCCACATACTGTGGTCGCCAGGTTACAGGCCTCACCCGGCCTTCTTGAGTATGAGCTTCCACATGCTGTGGTTGTCAGGTTTCAGGCCTCACCGGTCTTCCTGATATGAGCTCCCACTTACTGTGCTCGCCAGGTTACAGGCCTCACCGGCCTTCCTGGTTATGAGCTCCCAAATACTGGGTATCAGGTTACAGGCCTTACCAGCCTTCCTGATATGAGCTCCCACCTACTGTGGTCGTCAGGTTACAGGCCTCACCGGACTTCCTGGTTATGAGCTCCCACATTCAGTGATCACCAGGCTTCAGGCCTCCTCGGCCTTCCTGGTTATGAGTTGTCACATGTCAGGTTTCAGGCCTCACCAGGCCTTCCTGAATGTGAACTCCCACTCACTGTGGTCGCTAGGGTGTGGTTGTGAGCTTTCACCTTCCAGGTTGTAGGCCTCATTAGGCCATCCTGAATGTGAGCTCCCACACATTTTGACTATCAGGTTACAGGCCTCATCTGGTCTTCCTGATTATGTTAAAACCATACTTATGGTAAGTCACACGACGGAACATCTTGTGTACTTTTTAAAATCCATTTTCATGGTAAGGGTCATGCGCTGTATGCTTCGGTCCCTTCCTATGTGGCCCAGACCCAGGTCTTTCACCACGGGTCCCACTCTAGATGCGTCCTGTCGTCAAGGTTTGCTACGACAGACGCCTTTTTCTGATCCAGGCCTTCCTGGATTCGGAATTACTAAGTACATGCACTTTTGTTTCATGTACTTTCTAAAATCCATATTTATGGCCTATCTGGAAGTAGCCCCACATGGTGTGGTTGTCAGGTTACAGGCCTTGTCAGGCCTTCCTGATATGAGCTCCCTCCTACTGTGGTTGTCAGGTTACAGGCCTCGCCGGCCTTCCTGGTTTTGAGCTCCCACATTCAGTGGTCACCAGGCTTCAGGCCCCCTAAAGAAAAAGCGGCCTTCCTGGTTATGAGTTGTCACATGTCAGGTTTCAGGCCTCTCCAGGCCTTCCTGAATGTGAACTCCCACTCACTGTGGTCGCTAGGGTGTGGTTGTGAGCTTTCACATGTCAGGTTGCAGGCCTCATCAGGCCTTCCTGAATGTGAGCTCCCACACATTTTGACTATCAGGTTATAGGCCAGATCTGGCCTTCCTGGTCATGTCAAAACCATACTTATGGTAAGTCACATGATGGAACATCTTGTTCCATGCGACCATCACCGACCATGCGGTGGTCGCCAGGTTACAGGCCTCACCCGGCCTTCCTGGTTATGAGCTCCCACATGCTGTGGTCGCCAGGTTACAGGCCTCACCCGGCCTTCCTGGTTATGAGCTCCCACATGCGGTGGTCGCCAGGTTACAGGCCTCACGGGCCTTTCCTGATGTGAGCTCTCAGGTACTGGAGCTCCCCACATAGGGGGTAATCAGGTCTTTGGCCTCAGCAGACCTTCCTGGTTTTGATCCCTCTCTTACTTCCTCAGTGTTCAGGACGAGCACTGGGTAGGCCCATGGATTGAGTGGACGACTTCCGTCATTTCTTGAGGTTGAGTTACACTCTCCAGGTGGTCCCGTCTCTGTGATCCGGAACTGAATGGTTTCTGCCAGCTTTGCAGGCCTTCAGTTTTGAACGCCTTTTCCAAGGCAGTTTCCAGAGGCTCTGTCTCGGACAGACAGGCAATGGCCAGACTGTGCGTCTTAGTATAGATCATGCCTGGTGGCATGTCAGGAGGCATGTTTTCCTGTATAGTGACTGGCTGGGAGTCCCTTGAGTCCCCTAGCCACACTCCCTGGAAGGGACCCCTTCTATTTGGAAGTTGGTCCTAAGCCTTTGAGCTGGCCCAGATATACCTCCCATGAACTATGTTCTGGCAGTTTTCTCGGTTCATTAGCTTGGGCTATGACCGGTAGGGAGTGCTGTCACTGACAGACCAACGTGACCTAGGGTGAGTGGTTTTTAGTGTCCTTTGTATTACTGGTGATGACAGTTGTCACTGCCATTGGGCATGCACTCCCCTCAGTATGGCGGCGTGGGTATTTCGTTCCCCATAACGTCGATGACGTATTGTTGAGTTCCCTTCGAAAGGGAACGTCTCAGGTTACGACTGTAACCTATGTTCCCTGAGAACAGGGAACGAGACAATACGTCTCCCTGCCATACCTCGGGGCCTGCCTGCAACAGTCCCTTCAGACGATAGGATGTTGTCACGGTTTCAAGGCGCACTTTTTATACATCCAGATTGACGCGCTCATCATTCGAGCTGATGATGCACGGGCTGTCGCCGGTCAACATGATTGCTGTGAGTTGATACTTGATTTCAGACACCTGTCACGCCTGAGGCGTTCCCCATAACGTCGATGACGTATTGTCTCGTTCCCTGTTCTCAGGGAACATAGGTTACAGTCGTAACCTGAGACGTTTGGTAGATTAAAAGGAAGATGGCGTTGCCTTATGAAAAGAAATGACTGTGCGGTCGAGCTTGTAAAATCCATGGTACTGACCTGCAGTGCTCTACATAACCTTTGTGAGAGTCATGGAGAGGCCTATGAGAGTGCATGGGATTCACCTTCTGCAGCAGAGCCTGTGCAGGGATGTCCGTGAGGGTTTGATGCGTTACTTAAATAGTTGACTATTGACTATGTCTGTTCTGTAAAGTGTGTTATAAATAAACTTTTGTACACTATTTGAATATATGTTTCCCTTGCATTTTTCTTAACCCATTTCACGGCAAAGATTACAGACGCCCCAGATTATTGTTGTTCAACATTCACTACTCGTTAAATCATCACACTCTTATTGATCTAGACAAACTGAGCATCATTAGAAATATTTAAGACTCCAGCTTTGATAATTGACCACTCTTTATGATAAATCTGGTTTGCAGTGACATTTTATTTATGCCAGGAGTGCAAAATTAAAATTTGTAACGTTTGATATTTTGAATAGTAATCATCACTCATAATGCAGTTAATCACATTTCTACAGGTTTATTTGTGTTCAAATACATGCAATATACAGCATCCGCCAGGGCTCTCAGTCCAATGTTAGGCATATTTGGAGAAATATTTATCACATGTTCTTAAAATATTTCGTCATACTGAAGAACATTTCTATTCATTTTATGACACAATATTTTAAAACGCAACCGGAATATGATACAAATACTCGATGGTGGTTTAAAGTGAGTTTTAAGTTTAGAGATATCCTCAGTTTTAAAATGAAGCATGACCCCACTTGTGGCAACACTAAGTGTGGTTATAAGTTGTTATACTACAATCACATATTTGTAAACATTTAATATATATTCTTAATATTTTTAGTTTTTTATGTTTGAGCTTATATATATTATAGCTTATATGTGATATTAATAACAGTCTGATTCATTCTGAGTCTTTAAACTCTCAAGGGTTGGCTTTCTAATTATATGATGGTTTTGTGTCTTTTCAGAATGACTTATGAACAGCAACCTTTTTATTCTGGGTGTCATTGTATGCCCCACTTGCCAAAATTGAAGCGGTCTGGTAAGGGGTTTTAAACAGGTTTTTTAAATCATTATTTATCGATTACACTTATAATTAGCTATATTACATGCTCAAGAAATATTAAATCATTAAAAACTAATTACACATATTTGGTCAGTAAATTTTATTGAAGAAAAATGTAAACAGAGCAAACTTTAAACAAAGTGCAAATGTATGTAGTGCAAAAAATATATATAAAGAAAATATAAATAAGACATATATATATATAAACATAAATGTAAAAGTAAAAAATGTACACTCAAGCAACTTTAAACGTTGTGCAAAAGTATGTAGTATAAAAACAATTCACAGAGAAAATTGTTCGAAAATATTTTCATACAATATGGACTTGGCAGGTTTCTAGTCGGGCAGAGAGTTCTGTTCTTGCCGGCCACTCATCGCCTGTACAAGCATCCGCATGACGTTGAGGAAGGCTTGATTGAATGCAGCCGTTTGTGCCCTTTCCTCAGTCCTTAAGGCCGCTTCCTGCTCCCTCGCTTGCCGGGCCTCATCGATTGCCATCTGCAAATGGCGCTCCCTCTGTACCCGGTTCAGGTCCTGCTGTTGAATATCAGCCACCTGCATCTCTCTTAAAACAGCAAGATGCTCCTGATGGTGTATGTTCCGTTTCCTCTTGCCTAGACAAAAAAGAAAGAAAAGTTATAATTATGATTTTGGTTTTTTCTAAAGGTTTTTACTGAAATGAACCATTTTTTGAGGAGAAATAAAGCTAACGGAATCACATTTTTTACCAATTAATGTATGAAAGAATTGTACATTAACATCCCTTAAATGATCTACAGTGTGAACTAATCACAAAGTTGCAGTAGCTAGCAATAATGCCTGTGAGCAACAGATTTCATGATATCCAATTTTATTGCAGACATTCAAATCGACAGAAGAAAACTATTAGGTAAGCTTAGTCTAGATATATGATTTGTAACAGTGAGTGTTTTTAGTCATATTTCATACCTGGTACCACACGCTCTGGTGTCCTGCTGGTGCTGGAGGTTGCTGGTGTAGGCGGTCGTGCTGGTGGCGACGGTGCTATAACGTGTTGGGAAGTTGAGACATCACTGCACGGAGAAAGTGCTAATGAATCAATCGTAGACAACGCATCTGAAACAAAAAGTTTGTACAATTAGTTAGTAATGCACAAATTATGCTCCGCGAGCGCGGCCTGCGAACTGCACTCCCCAGTATTCATCTCGCGAACCTCCGATCCCTTCCTAACAAAATGGACGAACTACTTCTCCTCACAAGGATTAACAAGGATTTTTCTAACTCTGCCGCTGTATGCTTCACTAAAACCTGGCTGAGTGAAGCCATACCGGACAACGCAATACATCTGCCGGGCTTCCAGCTGTTCCGAGCGGATCGCATCGCGGAGCTAACGGGGAAAACGAGAGGTGGTGGATTGTGTTTCTACATTAACGAAAATTGGTGTTCAGATATAACAACACTGAACAAAATATGCTCTCCTAACTTAGAGACCCATTTCATTAATTGCAAACCTTTCTACTCGCCACGGGAGTTTTCCTCTTTCATTCTTGTGAATGTTTACATCCCTCCAGACGCGTGCGTGAGCGCGGCGCTACAACAGCTGGCTGAACAAATAGCTGAAACGGAACAAAGGCACCCAGACTCTCTTCTAATAATTCTTGGGGATTTTAACAAAGCAAATCTTTCCCGTGAACTACCAAAATACAGACAGCACGTTACATGTCCCACAAGAGACCGTAATATACTGGACCACTGTTACACCACAATAAGGAATGCGTATCACACAGTCTCACGGGCAGCTTTAGGGCTCTCTGATCACTGTTTGGTTCATCTTATTCCGACCTACAGGCAGAAACTGAAATCAGCTAAACCTGTGATAAGGACTGTTAAAAGATGGACTAATGAAGCAGAGCAGGATCTACAGGCCTGCTTCGAGTGCACAGATTGGACTGTTTTTGAAGCTGCTACCACCGATCTGGATGAGCTCAAAGATACTGTAACATCATATATAAGTTTCTGTGAGGATACATGCATTCCTACCAGGACATTCTTATCATTCACTAATGATAAACCATGGTTTACTGGGAAACTCAAACACCTTCGTCATGCCAAAGAGGATGCTTACAGAAGTAGGGATAAAATCTTGTATAAACAGGCCAAAAACAGACTGACAAAGGAGATCAGAGTTGCTAAAAGGAACTACTCTGTAAAACTGAAAAACCAGTTTTCATCCAACGACCCATCATCAGTCTGGAATGGCCTGAGGAACATCACCAACTACAAGTCACCATCCCCCCGATCTGTGGACAATCAACACCTGGCTGACGATTTAAATTCATTTTATTGCAGGTTTGAAAAGCCCTCATTCACACCACACACCCGGTCTGATCTGCACTTCACACATTCACCATCACCTCCTGCACCCCCATTTCTCTCCCCTCCTGCCATCCTACCTGAGCTTAAGGTCTGTGTGGAGGACGTGAGCCGAGTCTTCAAAAAACAGAAGACTAGGAAAGCCTCAGGCCCAGACGGCATCTCATCTTCTTGTTTAAAAGCCTGCGCTGACCAACTGGCCCCGGTCTTCACGCAGATCTTCAATAGATCATTGGAGCAGTGTGAAGTTCCCTGCTGCTTCAAACGCTCCACTATCATTCCTGTCCCCAAAAAAAACAAAATCACTGGACTTAATGACTACAGACCTGTCGCTCTCACGTCTGTGGTCATGAAGTCGTTTGAAAGACTGGTGCTGGCCCACCTGAAGGACATCACTGGACCCCTGCTGGACCCCTTTCAATTTGCTTACAGAGCAAACAGGTCTGTGGATGATGCAGTCAACATGGGACTGCATTATATCCTGCAACAACTCAAAAGACCTGGGACTTATGCAAGGATCCTCTTTGTGGACTTCAGTTCGGCCTTCAATACCATCATGCCTGACCTTCTCACAGCCAAACTGACCCAGCTCTCCATACCATCCTCGATCTGTCAGTGGATCTCCAGCTTCCTGACGGACCGGCAGCAGCGAGTGAAACTGGGGAAACACACATCCAGGACTCTCACCACCAGCACTGGCGCCCCTCAAGGGTGCGTTCTCTCCCCACTGCTCTTCTCCCTGTACACTAATGACTGCACTTCTAAAGACCCCTCTGTCAAGCTCCTGAAATTTGCCGACGACACCACTGTCATCGGTCTCATCCGGAACGGAGACGAGTCTGCTTACAGACTGGAGGTTGAACAGCTGGCTGTCTGGTGCAGTTATAACAACCTTGAGCTGAAAACGCTCAAAACAGTGGAGATGATCGTGGACTTCAGGAGGAACAGCCCAGCACTCCCCCCACTCACCATCATGAACAGCACTGTGGAAGCAGTGGAGTCATTCAGGTTCCTGGGCACTTCCATCTCTCAGGACCTGAAGAGGGACAATCACATTGACTCCACTGTGAAAAAGGCCCAGCAGAGACTGTACTTCCTTCGCCAGCTGAGGAAATTCAACTTGCCACGGAGCTGCTGATTCAGTTCTACTCAGCCGTCATTGAGTCTGTCTGGTTTGGTTCAGCTACCAAATCAGACATCAGGAGACTACAACGGACAGTCCGGACTGCGGAGAGGATCATTGGTGCCCCCCTGCCAACCCTCCAGGACCTGTACTCTTCCAGAGTGAGGAAGAGAGCAGGTAAAATCATCAAAGACTACACTCACCCTGGACACCTCCTGTTTGAACTGTTACCGTCAAGACGGCGACTCAGATCACTGGCCACTAGAACATCTCGGCACAGGAACAGTTTCTTCCCACAGGCCATTTCCCTCCTGAACAGTTAACACACCTCCCAAGGCATACGCCTTTAAGTGCAATACTCCCACTGTTTAGTGCAATATCCTACAACTCAGGTGATACTTATATGTAGATTTATTTATTTATAATATTCAAAACACTGTAAATATGTTCATAATCTGTAAATCTGGAAATGTCTATTCTGACTAAACCCAACTGTGATACTTTTATTCTCATATATTTATATCTTTATATTTTTATTCTTTATTCTTATAATTTGTAGTATTATGTTTCTTGTTGTATTTGTATTTGTATATGTCCACTGGAAGCCTCAGCACCAAAAAAAATTCCTTGTGTGTGCAAGCACACTTGGCAATAAAGCTCTTTCTGATTCTGATTCTGATTACTGCAACACAAATCAAACTAGCAACAACAACTCCAGAACATTACTGACCATAACAACTTTAACAATTAAATAGGCATGGATGTAAAAATAAAGTGAAACTTTCAAACATAATATATTGTTCACATAACACAACGTACCATCCTCCATTGTGTTGTCCAACAACGAGGTGGCCGAGTCCAGGGCACCCTCCCTCCCATTGCTCGCAGGTCGACTTCCGTAAATAGAGTCCATTTGGTTGAACCACTTCCACGTCCGTCTGTTTGCACCACTCCGGCTGTTGTGGTCCTTTATGGCTCTGTAGTCGCTTTTAAGTTTTTTTAATTTGTCCCTACACTGTTTATAGGTCCGGTGGTAGCCGTGTGCAGCTAAGAGCTGAGCTACTTCTTGGAACACTTTTTCATTCCGTGTCGCCCCATCTAGCTCTCGCATCTAGCTCCTCAGCAACCAACGAGAGGAACGTCTGTACCTCGTCCACTGACCACGATTCAGCCATTTATTTTTTGGTCTTTTTTTTCTTCACGCAAGTAACGTTAGTTTAAAAGCAGTCACTACAGCGGTGGCTGTTTCTGACTATTTAAATCTAGCGGGTTTGGTATCTCGTGTCGCAAATACAATGACGCTAGTATTGACGATTCTGTCTGACCAATCAGTGATCTGCAGTGTTTTTACGTCACATTTTAGTATCGGTACGGTACGCTTGGAACCTCAACAGAGGTGGTACAATTTAAAGCGAGCCGTACCGTACCGTACCATACAGTGGAAAAGCGCCACAAGTGAGCCGTATCGAGCCGAGCCGTACCGTACCATGCAGTGGAAAAGCGCCAAAGCGTGCCGTACCGAACTGAACCGTACCGTACCATGCAGTGGAAAAGCGCCAATAGGCTTAATATAGGCTAACACAGGTAATCAATCTATCTAACTACTGTATCTATATGTGTCTTTCTTTCTTTCTTTCTTGCTCGCTCTCACAGACAGTGGCCATTGATATATTTGCGTTATGTTTGATTACTTGACCAAATGGCCACAGGCTTATCCACTTAGAAGTAAGTCTCCAGAGGAGGTCACAAACTGTATTATTAAGGGTTTTTTATCAGGTTGAAGCACCGAAACGCATACTCACAGACCAAGGGAGGGAGTTTGTTAATCGGGTAAATAAAAGCTGTAGTGCTCAAATGTAGTTTTGAAAAATATTTACCTAAATTGACTATAATTAAAAATATTATTATTTTTTTTCGTTTTATTATCAGATCAACCAAAATGTGTCCAAAATTCTTGGTATCAAAAGGAGTTTGTGCTCACCTTATCATGCCCAGACTAACGGTCAATTTGAAAGGATGAATGGGACAATTACAGATACTAAATGTATACTGTACATCAATTTTTATACAAAGATCCTTAAATTATTATACTTTTTTTTACATCAGCCTTTAAAAAAAATTAATTTGGTTATTTTTAAGCTATAATGGCATTTGTAAGAATTGTTATAAAGTATCTTCTGCTAAAACTATTTAATGTAAATTAAATGTTTAAGGGCTCTCAGCAAATTGGTCCCCAAAAAACCAAAGCAGTGGGACAAACACATTGATGCTATTATGTTTGGACTAAGGACCAAAAAAACTGATGACGACAAAGTTATCTCCATTTTATATGATGTTTGTTCGTGAGGCACGGTACCCTTCTAAGGTCCCTGAAGATTATCAAGTGGGTGTTCATTGTCTTCTGTGTTTTGTTCCATTTTTTTATGTGCATGTATTGCATTCAGTATGAACTTAAATGAATTTGAGATGATCAGGTATTGTAAACAAGAAGCAAATGTTCCTTTTTTTCAGATTGACAGCTCTGTTGAAGCTGTCGTAGGAATCGAACAAATGACTGAGGGTGTCCTGAAACTTGATGAAGTTCTTCAAACTGCCCTTACCCACACTGCTGAGGTCCAAAAAAGAATGACAAGGAAAGAACAGAAAGCAAAGAAAGTGAAATTCTCTGTGGGCAACAAGTTATGGAGGTGTAATGTTCGGAGCCAGCAGAGAAAAGGTGGACAATTGGATCCAAATTCTTTAGGTCCATACACAATTAAAAACATTAAAGACAAGAATGCTGATCTGATAGATGAGAGAGGGGTCATTTGGCCAAAAATCAATATTGACCACTTGCCACGCATTCCACACAAGATCGTGTCCGAAAGATCAACAGCACCAGCTGCATCACAAAAAACCTGTCTAGCTGCTGCATCTTTACCATCATCACCTACCAACTCCTCAGCAGTAAGTCAGCATCAGAACAAAGTAAAGGTATAAACCAATGAAAGTTAAAAATCCTGTTTTCTTTTGACATCTATCAATGCGGTTGTTCAAGAGGCATGGGCAGGAAAAAAATATCTATGTGTTGCTCTCCAGAATTGGAGCGTATAAAATATATTTTTAAAGACATTAATAAAACTGCCGCAAATAATGAGCTTGAAAGTGAGGTAAGATTTTTATCAAATTTTAACTTCCACTGCTAATCCCTCATTGTTTTGCTTCCTTTTTTTAAGTTTATTAATGCATACCTGCGTCTTCTTGTGAGGTGTTTCAATGCACAGTCAAAAGAGAAAGCATACCAGATTGTCTCGTTCGAAATGACAAACATTTGGAATGGAAACAAATCAAAAATAAAGGTTGGTTTGCTCAGGTTTATTTATGTACCAATTATGAAACATCAAATTCAGAACATATTTCAGTCCTCTTTTTTGAATTTCAGGTTGATCCCACAATGTACTGGTGCCTCATTGGCATTGTGGATGACCACCACCACTGCACACTTGTGGTAAACAAATGAAAAATGTGTAGGGGAAATATTACAGGAATATTAATAATGAATTTGGATCCGTAATAACAGTTAGGGTGTATTGACATATTTGGGGAATTCTTGAAAGAATCTGTTTGAGATGTCTGGCCAACACTGTTTAAAATCTTAAAAGGTTATGCTGCCATCTCAAGTGAAGCCTTTGTTCCTTAATCCTCTGGGAGAAAGTTCTGCAAAACAAAAAGTTGTTCATCACAAAAATGTGCTTCTGATGTGCATAATGTTATGTCTTCATGACAAGAAGCACAAGCAAGTAGAATTCTCTTAGTTAACTCTTTAATAACTTATGCACAAGCAGGATAACATGCAAGCACATGTTCAGCATTCACTCTTCTTCTTCTCTCTCCTACTTCACATGTATCTCTAACCTAAGGAGCTTGAGTGCCATCTAGTGGAGTATTAATGTAAGCACATCACACATAAATCATCTCTACAGTATTTCTACAGTAAAATGAGTTGTTCCAGTATCACAGTGTTGATGATTTTCATTTGTTAAAGGCTTTTATGTGACATAAGTGATGTGATTCTTCAAGGTGGTCCTGTGCTACGCTGCCTCACCCAAAACAACAGGATGGCACATCCTGCGGTGTCTTTGCTTTGAAAGTAAGTGATATTAAATAGATAATTTATGTCATTCTCCCAAACTGTCAATGGCCTCAAGTATGATCTCGGGAAACACAATTAAGTTGCAAATTATGGTGTACATGGTCTGCTAATGTCAAATTCATTATTATTTTACTTTACAATAAAATTGCTTCTTTTGTAATTTTCCCTTTTTAGTTTGCTGAATTTGTACTTAGAGAGAAGCCAATTGTTTTCCTTAACACACCAGAAGGAGTGGAAGAATTGAGGAAAGCATCCCTTCTCCAAAACAGGGGTGCATGTTATGTACAGTACTGGTCAAAAGTTTGGAGACATTACTATTTGTAATGGTTTTTAAAAGAAGTCTCCTATGCTCAACAAGCCTGCATTTATTGGATCAAATATACAGAGAAAACATTAATATTGTAAAATTTTACAATTTAAAATAATGGTTTTCTATTTTAATATACTTTAAAATATAATTTATTACTGTGATGCAAAGCTGAATTTTCATCAGCCATTACTCTTCAGTGTCACATGATCCTTCAGAAATCATTCTAATATGCTATTTATTATCAATGCTGGAAACAGTTGTGCTGCTTAATATTTTTTTATAACCTGTGATTTTTTCCCCCCTGAGGATTCTTTGATGAATAAAATGTTAAAAGAACTGCATTTATTTAAAATAGAAAACTTTTGAAACAATATACACTACCGTTCAAAAGTTGGCGTCAGTATTTTTTTTAAATTAAAAAGAAATTAATACTTTTATTCAGCAATGATGTGTTAAAATGATAAAAAGAGATAGTTAAGACTTATATTGTTAGAAAAGATGTCCATTTTAAATACATGCTGTTCTTTGTAAATTGTTCTTCATCAATGAAAAATATTACAAGTTCCAAAAAATATATTAAGCAGCAAATGAGTTTCCAACACTGATAATAAATCAGCATATTCTCAGGATTCAGATAAATGGAGGACTCAATTGCAGTGAACAAAGTGATAAAAGTTAATTAGAAAACTTTTGGAACATCGTGAAACGTACTCGGTTACTAACGTAACCTGGGTTCTCTCTAGAGAGGGAACGAGTACTGCGTAATATCTTACGCTATGGGGAAAACCTCTTTTCCACGAGATATTGAAGCCAAAAATTATCCTTAATTTTGAATTAATGTAAAACGCTGTGCAGCAGCATGCAGACATAGGCAGGACAGCTCGCGTGCCTATTGGCTGCCCTGCGGCAACAGCAGCAGCCTATCGAGAGAGGCGCTGCGTGACACATATCCAATGGGGGCATTTCGCGCCCATTTCGTCACGTCCCGCCAGAAAGGGCGTGGTCTCGCCCTGTAAATATAGCTCGATAAGGCTGGTACACTGGTTTTCATCGCCGAAGCGAACCAGAGCTGTGTATGCACGGCAAGATACGCAGTACTCGTTCCCTCTCTAGAGAGAACCGAGGTTACGTTAGTAACCGAGTACGTTCTCTTACGAGAGTATCTCTCGTACTGCGTAATATCTTACGCTATGGGGAACACAATGCAAAACGCCGTGCGTACTGGGATCCGACACCAAAGTCCCAAGGGCAGTAGCCCGGGGCTCATGTAGTGCATAATCACCATAGACTCACAGAGAGTCGGAGAAGAGAGGCTGCGAGCATCATTCCCCATGAAATAGCATCCTATAGGAGCTAGTTATGTTAATAGTGTTTCACACAGACAGGGTGAACGTGTTCAGCCTGAACTGGGTAATAGTACAGGTTATTCAACACCCATGGAGCCGTGTTATCGCTCAGTGAGCGATGCACAAGCAAAACTCAGCATCTGGGCCGGCACAGCGGGGCAGATAGTACTGAATTCTATACCGACAGAAGCTTGGCTTGTAAGGCGGGAACCTCTAGGTTATAAAACCTTATAAATGTAGACGGCGAGGCCCAGCCCGCGGCCGTACAGATATCTTGCAAGGTAACCCCACTATACCACGCCCACGACGAGGCCACGCCTCTCGTGGAGTGCGCTCTGACACCCAAAGGACACTGCAGGCCCTTAGAAGTGTAAGCCAGTGCTATGGCGTCGACTATCCATCTGGATAGGCTCTGTTTTGATGCGGCCAGTCCCTTGGATCGTCCGCCAAACAAAACGAAGAGCTGCTCGGTCTGTCTGAAGGCAGACAAGCGGGACACATAAGCTCTCAGTGCCCTGACAGGGCAAAGGAGACTCGCATCCTCCTCCTCATTATGAACCGAGAGAGTGCACAGGGAAATAACCTGGGCCCTGAACGGTGTGTTGAGGGATTTGGGCACGTACCCGTGCCTTGGTTTGAGTATGACTTTTGAGTCATTAGGCCCAAACTCCATGCATGACGCGCTTACCGAAAGCGCTTGCAAGTCCCCTACGCGCTTCACTGAAGCGAGAGCCATAAGGAATACCGTTTTGAGAGACAGATGTTTCATGTCTGACAAATGGATTGGCTCGAATGGGGCACCTTTCATGGCTTTCAAAACCGTAGAAAGGTCCCACACAGGGACTGAGGGGGGTCTGGGAGGATTCAGCCTCCGAGCTCCCCTGAGGAATCGCACGACCAGGTCGTTTTCCCCAGTGACTGGCCAGACGTCGGTTTTGCAAACGCCGCTATGGCCGCCACGTATACTTTGAGCGTGGATGGGGTTCTGCCCTTATCCAGCAGCTCCTGAAGGAGAGCACTTCCGTAACCCCGCAGTCTGTGGGTGAAAAGCCCTGAGCTTGACACCAGGCAGAGAACACTGACCTCTTTGAGGAATAGAGCCGTCTAGTAGACGGGGCTCTAGCCTGCTTGATTGTATTTAACACTCCCTCTGGGAGGTTAGCGGGTACCCGTTGATGGCCCATGCATGTAGGGACCATAGTTGCGGGCGAGGATGCCAAATCGAGCCCTTGGCCTGAGAGAGGAGGTCTTTCCTCAACGGTATTGGCCACGGTGCAGTGCTGGTCAGCCGCATCAGGACTGGGAACCAAGTCTGGTTCGGCCAGAGCGGAGCCACAAGCAGCACTGGGCATCTGTTTTCCCTGATTCGTTCCAGCACTTGAGGCAGGAGCGAGACAGGGGGAAAAGCATAGAGGGGACAGCGGGGCCAGACATGGGCCAGCGCGTCCTCGCTCTTGGAGAAATATTTCGGAGCGTTCTCGTGGAACAGGTCCACCTGCGCTTTGCCGAATGTTTCCCACAGCAGTTGGATCGTCTGTGGGTGCAGCGACCATTCCCCTGCTGGGACATTGTTTCTGGACAGTCTGTCTGGTCCCAGATTCAGGTGACCAGGCACATGCGCTGCTCTCAGTGAAAGCAAGTGTGTTGAGCCCAGACCAGGAGGCGTTCCGTTAGCCTGTAAAGGTTTCGGGACCTGATGCCGCCCTGGCGATTTATGTATGCCACCACTGACATGTTGTCCGAACGGACCAAGACATGGTGACTTTTTATCCGGGGACAGAAGCGCCGTAGCGCGTTGTCAGCTGCCATCATTTCCAGACAGTTTATATGTAGGAGCTTTTCCCGTTCTGACCACTGGCCAAAGAACGGTCTGCCCCCATCCGTGGACGCCACCTTCACACTCGAGGGAGTCCCCAGACTCACACCTGACTGATACCATTCGGTTACTTTCCAAGGTTCCAGAGCTGAAACGCATTCTAGATCGACCCGGAGGCGAAACCGGCCAGCGGTCCATGCCCGGGGCGGAACTCGCGCTTTCGGCCACAGCTGCAGTGGGCGCATGCGAAGCAGACCCAGCTGGAGTACTGAAGCTGCTGAGGCCATGAGGCCCAGCATTTTCTGAAACCTTTTGAGCTGGACTATCGAGCCGCGGCGGAAGGATTTCACGGCGCGCTGAATGTCCAGCTCGTGCTCTGGCGACAGACGCTCTGTCATGGATAGCGAGTCCAGCACTGTTCCCAGAAAATAAATTTTCTGGCTGGGAGACAGCGAACCTTTCGCCCAATTGACTGTGAGACCCAGGTTCTCGAGATGCTCGAGTAATGTGGTCCTGTGTTCTATGAGCTCTGATCGTATCGAGCTAGAATCAGCCAATCGTCCAAGTAGTTCAAAATTTGCATGCCCTGGAGACTGAGGGGTGCGAGAGCCGTGTCCATGCACTTTGTAAATGTACCGGGTGCCAGGGACAGGTCAAACGGCAGGACTTTGTATTGGTATGCCTGGCCCTCGAAGGCGAATCTCAAGAATCGCCTGTGACGCGACGCTATTTGTATTTGAAAATAGGCGTCTTTCAGATCTATTGACATAAACCAGTCCTCCTGGCGAACTTGCGCGAGGATTTTCCTGGTTGTAATCATTCTGAACTGGCGCTTCGTGAGCGCTCTGTTCAGCTGTCGCAGATCTAGAATGGGTCTGAGACCCCCGTCTTTTTTCGGTACCAGAAAATACCTGCTGTAAAGACCCCCTTTGCTCTGAGCCTGAGATAAAGGTTCTATAGCCCCTTTGCTCAGTAGTTTCGCTATCTCGGCTCGAAGTAGATGAGATACTTCGTTTTTTACCGTCGTTTCGACTCACGCCGCGCAACGGCGGGGGCGTCGAGCGAACTGCAGCGAATAGCCTCTTTTTATAGTCTTCAGCACCCATTCTGATACCCCGGGAAGCTTCGCCCACGCATCTGCGTGAATAGATAGAGGTAGAATGAAAATCTGGGCTCTGGCCGCGGCATAACGGCGGCCGGAGAGCTCCGGTGTGCTGGGAAATAAACACTGTGTTTGCAGTGAGCGAGGCGGGGGGTGCGCTGATCACAGCGGGCAGCCCAGCCGCGCTCAGCTTCTCTCTGACAGGTTGTGGAGAGAATGCGAGCGGGACGAGCCCCGTGGGGTTCGGCATGTCTGTGAGGGAATGTGGGCACGGTATAGCGGGCACACTCACTGCACTGGGAACACTGTCGGTTCGCGCCGACTGAGAATGTGTTGGTTTCGTTTTTACAGAAACCGTGGGACATGCTTCGTGTAGTGTTTGTGGCCACTGTGTTGTGGGCACGTACACTACATTTATTGCACAATCGACATGAGTCGATTTTATTTGTGCTAGCCCTGTATTGTGGCGGGCTGTGTCTGTGTGTGGGAATGGGCACTGAGACATGGGCATTCTTTACAACACTTATAACACCATCGGCCGTGGCCGGAATTCCAGAAAATACACTCTTTTTGGGATTTATCTGGGTCGCCGTAAAACTGGCGTTTGTGTGCAGGCAAGCGGGCTGTGGTACCAGCTTGTTTACTGCAAAATACACTGGAACAGTCACATTGTTTGGAACTGAACGAGCGAGAAGTTTCGGTAGAGTCTGGCCGCGGCGAGACTTAAACACCGTGGGCCTTAGCTGACTGTATGTGTGTTGGTTTCTTTTACAGAAAACGTGGCACATGCAGTGTGTAGTGTTTGTGGGCACCGGGTTGTGGGCACATTCACTTTAATTAATGCACAATTGACATGAGTCGAACTCATTTGTGCGAGACCTGCACTTTGGCGGGCTGTGTTTGTGTGTAGAAATGAACACTGGGCTGTGGCATTTTTAATACACTCATAACACCATCGGCTGTGGCCGGAATACCAGAAAATACACTGCTTCCATGATTTTTCTGGGTCGCCGTGGAAACGGCATTTGTGTGCAGGCAAGCGGGCCATGGTACCGGCTTGTTTACTGCAAAATACACTGGAACAGTTGCCTTTTCTCGGAACTGAACGAGTGAAAAGTTTGGGTGTAAGTCTGGCTGCGGCAAGACTAAATTTTTATCCGCTGCGAGAGCTGGGCTCGAACACAGGTCTCCCGTGCGAAGGCTTTGGGTTTCACCACTGAGCCACAGGGGGAAACGACAAAGAGCGTCATCACAGTTTTGTGTGTGTCTGCGTTTGTTTGCAGGCGTGCGTGTAATACAACAGGCTCATTGCTGCAATATTGACATTTTCAGCCGCTCAAACTAAGAGGAGCTGAGAAATGTTTGAGAAAGGGAGATTGGTCCGGCCTCGGCGGGACTAAAAACACACTCTTTCCTCATTTCGCCGGTGACGCATGCCCACGGGGGGCGGGGGTGGGGTAGCTTTCTTATAACGTAAAGAAAGCTAGCCGCGGTTTTGAAGCTGGCCTTCTCTACAGATGCAGCTATCTCGTCGTCATTAATGGCGGAAGCGGCGGCGCACGGCGGCCGTTGTCCGTCAGCGAGCGACTCGAGTGAAGCTGGTGAAGCTGGCGGGCGAACCGGCGAGCTATCACGGGCTGGAGAAGGCTCGGGGCTGTTTCGTCGACCTCAATGGCGGAAGCGGCGGCCGCTGTCCGTCGGTGAGGGACTCGAGCGATGCCGGCGAAGCTGGCGGGCGAACCGGCGAGCTTTGGCGGGCAGGAGAAGGCTCGGGGCCGCGCTGGGCACGGCGCTACAGCGGGCTGAAGTGCAGGCTCTGAGAAAGATGCCAGGCGAGTCTTCAGAGTCACCATAGGCAGTAGCTCACAGTGAGGGCATCCGCCGTCGACGAGAGCGAGAGCCGCATGATCCTCACCCAGGCAGGAAACGCAGAAGACATGACGGTCCCCGTCTATGAGTGTGGCTCGGCACGAGCCGCAAGATCTTTGCATCTTGAAAAAGACGCAGCTCCTTTAGCAGAGAGAGAGACAGTGAAAAAATGTGTGTCACAGCGGCGAACACACACACACAGTTTGAAAGGATATAACGCCGGAAAGCGTAGCAGGTACGGCGGCCAAATGCGGCGATGCCAGCGACTTCAGACTCAATGGCTCGTCCCGCTGTAGGCTTGCACTCAGACGGCGTGGCTTCTCACTTCGGATCCAGCGATGCGTGATGCTTCGCTGAAGAGATGAAAATCAGTGTACCAGCCTTATCGAGCTATATTTACAGGGCGAGACCACGCCCTTTCTGGCGGGACGTGACGAAATGGGCGCGAAATGCCCCCATTGGATATGTGTCACGCAGGGCCTCTCTCGATAGGCTGCTGCTGTTGCCGCAGGGCAGCCAATAGGCGCGCGAGCTGTCCTGCCTATGTCTGCATGCTGCTGCACAGCGTTTTACATTAATTCAAAATTAAGGATAATTTTTGGCTTCAATATCTCGTGGAAAAGAGGTTTTCCCCATAGCGTAAGATATTACGCAGTACGAGAGATACTCTCGTAAGAGAACAGTAATTGTGACTGTCAAGTGGAGACCCTCTGTACGGTGGCTCCCGTGTTCTCCGCACACACACCAGCGGATACCCAGGCTGAGGAGACCACACAGAGGATGTGTTCATAGGATGACCAACTGATGACGAGCCCGAGTCCAGTAAGTGAAAAAGTCTTGCTGCAAACTCCTCCTTTGGGTCCTGAGCAAAAGGCACAAGCAGGTGAGTCGCAGAAGCACAACACATGAAAGAGCGCACAAACATAAAGCATCCACGCGACACGAATAGTGATCACCTGACAACAAGGGGTAGACACCGCTGGGAACAGATAGGGTAAAGGGAATAAGCGACGTGTGGGTGATCAGCTCGTGATTGTGCGCACAGTGCTGCAAGTCAACGCTGATTCTCCAAATCACGGGCTGCAGAAAATGACAGGACCATAACAAACAACAGAGAAGAACCGGTGAGACACCCTGACCCGGGACACATATTACACTGATTTCTGAAGGATCACGTGTCACTGAAGACTGAAGTAATGGCTGATGAATATTCAGCTTTGCTGAATCACAGAAATAAATTGTGGTATATTAAAATAGAAAACCATTATTTTAAATTGTAATAATATTTCACAATATTACCGTTTTTTTCTGTATTTTGATTAAATAAATGCAGGTGTTATAAGCAGGGCTCTCAAGTTTTGAAGACAGGCAAGAGTGACATCACAAGCCGCAACACAACGGAAACAAGCCACAACACAACGGAAACAAGCCACAACACAACAAAATAGCCAGAACACAACGGAAACAAGCCACAACACAACTAAATAGCCACAACACAACGGAAACAAACCACAACACAACGAAATAGCCACAACACAACGGAAACAAGCCACAACACAAAAAAGCCGCAACACAACGGAAACAAGCCACAACACAACGAAATAGCCACAACACAACGGAAACAAGCCACAACACAACAAAATAGCCACAACACAACGGAAACAAGCCACAACACAAAAAAGCCGCAACACAACGGAAACAAGCCACAACACAACGAAATAGCCACAACACAACGGAAACAAGCCACAACACAAAAAAGCCGCAACACAACGGAAACAAGCCACAACACAACGGAAACAAGCCACAACACGAAATAGCCACAACACAACGGAAACAAGCCACAACACAACGATATAGCCACAACACAACGGAAACAAGCCACAACACAAAAAAGCCGCAACACAACGGAAACAAGCCACAACACAACGAAATAGCCACAACACAACGGAAACAAGCCACAACACAAAAAAGCCGCAACACAACGGAAACAAGCCACAACACAACGGAAACAAGCCACAACACAACGAAATAGCCACAACACAACGGAAACAAGCCACAACACAAAAAAGCCGCAACACAACGGAAACAAGCCACAACACAACGGAAACAAGCCACAACACAACGAAATAGCCACAACAAAACGGAAACAAGCCACAACACAACGAAATAGCCACAACACAACGGAAACAAGCCACAACAAGAAATAGCCACAACACAACGGAAACAAGCCACAACACAAAAAAGCCGCAACACAACGGAGGTGTGGTCTCTGGAAACAGTAAATTGCTCTCAATCTCCCATGCGTTATCGCTGGCGGTCTGGATGCTTTTCACTCGCACAAACACACGAAGAGTGTGAATGTAAGTAAAAGCAAGTAAATATTAAAATGTATGTTTCATTTTAGTGTTGTTAAACACTTTAACACAATATTTGTCCAGTGCAGAAGATAGATAATTACTGTGTAGTTGCCAAGATGTTAGTCACTGTGATTTTGAGTTGACATTTTACTTCAAAAGATTATTGTAAGTCTGAATGCCCTTTTAACAGGCTGCTTCTTCCCTGAAGTTAGTAATTTTTTACAGATCACAATGTATTGTCCATTTTGTGGCGCTACACTGGAAAGCTGTCCTGCTTTTTGCAGTGCATATGGTAAAAGCGTAACATTTCTGAAAGACATTTCTGAAAGATAAAGTTCCTGGTGAAAATGAGGCAAGCACGAGTGCAGATAGGCAACAATATCAGCTTGGTGGACCGTCGAGTATAATTTGAGAGATTTCTATATGACAATGTGTTTGAAGCAGGGAAATCAGAGAGAAGTACAGTGGATTCCTTCATGAAGTTCAGGGCTTTGAAGGAGAAGGAGACGAAAACCTTCTTTACTAAGAAAAGTCAGGAATCTAAGAAGGATAAAAAAACAGTGAAGGTATCTTTTATATGCCACAATAGGGATGAAGACTATTGCAACTTCCATTTCATAATTACTTTAAAGGATAGTTAGAATCATGATTACCCCTAACCCATATCAGTTTCCTATGAAATTCGGTCCAGTTGCGGAATTGAGAAAATAAAGATATCAACTATTTTCAAAAACATGATTATCTTTTAATCTATCAGTTTTATTTTCAATGACAAAATAGTTTTTTATAAATATTTTATAAAATTGTCACATGCCCCAAGTTAAAGCTAATTTTAAATTTCAGTTTGTGACACTTAACATTTTTATTTATTCTTTTCATGTGTAGATTTATGTTGGAGTTATGTGTAGACATGGTGGTGTTCTAAAGCCTATCAGAGGGAAGACCCTGCCTCTTGATGTTCAACCTAATTGGTCATCTGAGCAACTTTTAATTGCTACTGAAAAGAAAGAAAGAGATTTTAATCAGGATTGATTATCTATGTATTGCTGTACCCAGATGGTTCAGAGGTGAAAAACATTCCAGGAACAAACACCCCTTTCAAACTACACCTGTACAAAGATGCAATTGGAAAGGCTTATCAAAGAATAACACTGTTTATAAGCACAATTCAAGACTTTTTAGCTAATGGTAAGCATATTTAATTTAATGAAAATCTTACAACGACAATGTATAAAACACTATTTACACGAATGGTTTTAAATCAAAGTGAATTTATTACTTTCATTGTTGTTTGAAGACGGCTCTGGGGATTCTTCTAGTGAAGACAGTGAAGTGCAAGTAAAGTCTACCTCTCACAGTCCACATTATGAGAGTGACACTTTGGTGGGTGCATTTAATTATGTCTCCTTACATAAATATAACATTTAATTGTAACTAATTTTAACAAGTGGCTTGTTTTTAGTTTTTTGTTTTTTGACAGATATGGGATGTTCCAGATGAAGCAAGCACACCAAATGCAGGAAGCACATCAAACAGGTATTAATAGTTAACAAGACATTATTTGGAGGTTAGGAGTGGAGTTGTTTTTCAGACCCCCTGATCTCTCTCTGCATTTTTTGGACCATGTAAGTTCATAATTGTTCATACCTTGCAAAGTTACTTTGTTACAACAAATGAAAAAAATGTATTCTGTCTTTATAATGGTCAGTTATAATGGTATTTTAATAATTGTTATATTTCTGACAAATCTAGGAAGCAGGAAAAAAATGGAACAAATATCCAAGAACACACAAATGGCCAACAAAAATGCTAAGCTGCTTGTATTACCTCAAAAAGAGTTTCAAAAAAAGAAATGAATTGCTTTAAAAGTAGCCTACAATTACTTTTATATGTCAATGGATGTAAATTCTTGTTAATCTGTCTTCTTACAGCAATTACACACGTCTCTATGCCCCAATAATAATCGAAAGTGACTCGGAAGCGTCCGATGAGAGCAGACAACGTGTTCAAGAAGAAAGGTACGTAATTTATGAATTACTCCGTCTCAATGTCATGTTCCTAAATTTATTGACTATTTGTTTTATTTCATTATTATTTTGCTTAACTTAATCAAAACCTCTCTATTTATTACATCACAGATGTATTAACTTCTGCAGACATTGTGTCAGATCTCTCATTGAAGATAATAAAAACATCTTGCAGCAGATTCAACATAAATAGAGCCAATGTTTGGGATGGAGCAATTCGTGGATTCAGACGTGCATCATACAACCCATTACACGACATGCTTGTTAACAGATGACGAAGGCACAACTGAAGATGCAGTGCACACAGGTGGTCCAAAACCTGAGTTTCTAACCCTCCTAATGGACTGTTTAAGGACACAGAGAATCTTTGATGGACCAGAAAATAGGAGATTTCTCACCTTTAACAGTGCAGGTAAATTATTGATGAATACTTCTTTGCGGGGCAGATGATTGCAGTTTCTATTGTTCACGGTGGTCCAGGTCCTCGCTTCCTCTCAGATATGCTATACAATCACCTCACTGGGAGGGTTGACATTAATGGAACAGTTGAAGATATAACAGATGAGACCATGAAGGCAGCTTTACTTGAGGTGCATTACATTTTTATTTAAGCTCATTTTAAGATTTTTGTGTGTGTGTGTGTGTGTGTGTGTGTGTGTGTGTGTGTGTGTGTGTGTGTGTGTGTGTGTGTGTGTGTGTAATAATGGTTTAAGGATTAACAGTTACAATATTTTTTTGGTATTTGCTGTAAGAAAAATGTATTAGAATTTAATTGCTCCTTTTGAATGTTTTGAATGTGTCTTATTTACCAGATATCTAGTG
This sequence comes from Gila orcuttii, assembly GCA_026230005.1. Classification (NCBI taxonomy): domain Eukaryota; kingdom Metazoa; phylum Chordata; class Actinopteri; order Cypriniformes; family Leuciscidae; genus Gila; species Gila orcuttii. The sequence goes on along the minus strand of JAPDVR010000008.1, from coordinate 47,330,443 downwards.
CAGCATCTTTGGATGAATTACACATGCTCATGGATAAGTATGCCAGCTTGCTGCAGACTGCTGGATGTTTCGATTACCCACAAAGTGTAGATGGCAAAGAAAACATTGTGAAGGATTTCATACAGTGGTACATAATTTACAGAAACCAATACTCAGTACAAAGGTAAGTGGGTTCCTAATTTGAGAGCATATTATCATTATTCATATCATCATTATTATCATTACTTTGTTTTGCTTCCAGATTTAGCGACGGTCTTTCCACCCTGGATGTCATCCATTCCTTGGAACAACATCCAAGTGTCTCCACACCAGTTTCCAGGTGTGAGGTGTAGTCAGATTACTTTGAGCGCACAGTTCTTCAAAGTTTGCCTGAAGCTGTTCATCTCCACATGTACTAAGAGTAGGTTCAATTAAAAACTGGAAAAAATGTTAGCCACAATCTCCTTTCAGTTTAATTTTACAGAAGAACACTGAATGAAAGTAAACGGTGAGTGAGACTAACATAGTGTATCATATCAAATTTTTTTGTTATATGGAAGTAAGCCATATGGCTTTGGAACAACATTATGGTGAGTTTGAAGTTGTGTGTTAAATATCATTTTATCATTTTATCAAATATCATTTTAACAATTACATTACAAAAATGCAAATAAGTTAAATATTTAATATAGTCATATACTGACCTGTGTGGAAGAGCGTACATTGCATCTGGTTTACCAGAAGGACAGCGAGACTGTTTAACTGCCCTAATGGTGTGAGTGTTCCAAATTTCTTTGCATTCATTAAGGTCCATCTGTAGCACACTTAAAAACACAATACGCACCAAGCATACGTGCTCATGACTGCCATTAAAGAGTTGCCTCAGAAGATCCATCGAGAACTGAGACCTGTGTAAATAAACCAACAATATCAACATCCCTTCAGACGTTTAGGCCCGGTTTCACAGACAGGCCTTAGAATAAGCCAGGATTAGGCCTTAGTTCGCTTAGGGCATTTAAGTAGCTTTTATAAACACATCCCAGAGAAAAAACATTACTGGTGTGCATCTTGTGACAAAACAATGGCACTGACTTTTTAAGATACGTCAGTGCAAGTTGCTCTCATTTAAAACAGCTCAAACATGCATTTTAGTCTAGGACAAGCCTTGTCTGTGAAGCTGGGCATTAATTTAATAGGCTATTGTCTAACGTGTAATTGCACATCAAATTCAAACTAAATTAAAATTCAGCAAGAAAAGATATTAAATAAAACCCCTAAATATCATGACTGTTTAGACTATTATACCTTTGTTTTCTGAAGTATGACCACCAGCTTTCAATTCGTTGGTTTGTGGTTGAGGAGCCATACATGTGGCTTGAAGCCCTGCAAGGTCATCTGTGTGGACTGATCTCAGAGAACAGTGGATTGCAGCCATAGTTCCATTTTCAGTGCCACAGTCTGTGCGAAGAAGCTTTGGTATGACTCCAAATTGTGTGGCACACTGTAGGTAATAAGCAGCTATAATGTCTGGGTTGTTATTGCAAGCTCCACAGTTTAACCACATCACTTTGCGTGAGTAACCATCAATGTAGCCACTTATAGCCAAACCGTATGGTTTTAATTTGTCATAGCCATCAATGTGCCAGACATGATTTGGCCCCAAGGAATGGTAAACCCTTCTCACAAATCTTCTTCTTGAGTGTTGTTCAATGCCTAATGGATCAAGGTCTGCCATCATAAGCATTACATCTTGCCTTCTCACTGTAAGATTGTGTTTTTGACGCAGGGTCTGGCGCATTGTGCGGTAACCATAATACTGTCCAGAATAGGGGTCGACCGATATGTAATTTTCAGGGCCGATGCCGATTATTATAGATCAAGCAGACCGATAACCGATATTTTAAAACCGACATATAGCCTATCTGGTGTAAAAATGTAAGTTAATGTCAAAATTAAGAATAACAAAGAGTTTCGACAAATACTTTCTTTAAATTATTTTAAACATATCTTTAAATCTGAGAACTGTTAATAATAACATTATTATTATTATTATTATTATTAATAATAACAAAAAAAAATATGCAGGGAGCACCCAGCAGCATTCTGTAAAACTTAAAGACTCTATTTTAATGGTTAAATTAAATTTTAATAATCAAAAAGCATTTCTAATTAATTTAAATCATCAAACTTATTCAATTTATTTACAGTTTAACAAAAATTACATGTTTAGGGCCCTATGAAAAAACGAACTTTTTTGACGGGTTGCCGTGGAGATCTGTGCGTTTATGATATGATGATAACTTTTCTCAGTTGAAGCTTTAAAAAGCTCATGAAGTGACTAAGCGGTTCTGGAGACGATGTTTATGCAATCATGTCCTCATATACAGGTCCTTCTCAAAAAATTTGCATATTGTGATAAAGTTCATTATTTTCCATAATGTAATGATAAAAATTAAACTTTCATATATTTTAGATTCATTGCACACCAACTGAAATATTTCAGGTCTTTTATTGTTTTAATACTGATGATTTTGGCATACAGCTCATGAAAGCCCAAAATTCCTATCTCAAAAAATTTGCATATCATGAAAAGGGTCTCTAAACGAGCTATTAACCTAATCATCTGAATCAACTTATTAACTCTAAACACCTGAAAAAGATTCCTGAGGCTTTTAAAAACTCCCAGCCTGTTTCATTACTCAAAACCGCAATCATGGGTAAGACTGCCGACCTGACTGCTGTCCAGAAGGCCATCATTGACACCCTCAAACAAGAGGGTAAGACACAGAAAGAAATTTCTGAACAAATAGGCTGTTCCCAGAGTGCTGTATCAAGGCACCTCAGTGGGAAGTCTGTGGAAAGGAAAAAGTGTGGCAAAAAACGCTGCACAATGAGAAGAGGTGACCGGACCCTGAGGAAGATTGTGGAGAAGGACCGATTCCAGACCTTGGGGGACCTGCGGAAGCAGTGGACTGAGTCTGGAGTAGAAACATCCAGAGCCACCGTGCACAGGCGTGTGCAGGAAATGGGCTACAGGTGCCGCATTCCCCAGGTCAAGCCACGTTTGAACCAGAAACAGCGGCAGAAGCGCCTGACCTGGGCTACAGAGAAGCAGCACTGGACTGTTGCTCAGTGGTCCAAAGTACTTTTTTCGGATGAAAGCAAATTTTGCATGTCATTCGGAAATCAAGGTGCCAGAGTCTGGAGGAAGACTGGGGAGAAGGAAATGCCAAAATGCCTGAAGTCTAGTGTCAAGTACCCACAGTCAGTGATGATCTGGGGTGCCATGTCAACTGCTGGTGTTGGTCCACTGTGTTTTATCAAGGGCAGGGTCAATGCAGCTAGCTATCAGGAGATTTTGGAGCACTTCATGCTTCCATCTGCTGAAAAGCTTTATGGAGATGAAGATTTCATTTTTCAGCACGACCTGGCACCTGCTCACAGTGCCAAAACCACTGGTAAATTGTTTACTGACCATGGTATTACTGTGCTCAATTGGCCTGCCAACTCTCCTGACCTGAACCCCATAGAGAATCTGTGGGATATTGTGAAGAGAAAGTTGAGAGACGCAAGACCCAACACTCTGGATGAGCTTAAGGCCGCTATCAAGGCATCCTGGGCCTCCATAACACCTCAGCAGTGCCACAGGCTGATTGCCTCCATGCCACGCCGCATTGAAGCAGTCATTTCTGTAAAAGGATTCCCGACCAAGTATTGAGTGCATAACTGAACATAATTATTTGAAGGTTGACTTTTTTTGTATTAAAAACACTTCTTTTATTGGTCGGATGAAATATGCTAATTTTTTGAGATAGGAATTTTGGGTTTTCATGAGCTGTATGCCAAAATCATCAGTATTAAAACAATAAAAGACCTGAAATATTTCAGTTGGTGTGCAATGAATCTAAAATATATGGAAGTTTAATTTTTATCATTACATTATGGAAAATAATTAACTTGATCACAATATGCTAATTTTTTGAGAAGGACCTGTAATGATGCGGCTGAGGCTGAAAACAGCGCAAGCGTCACGCGTGCTCCTCAGAATCAGAATCAGAAAGAGCTTTATTGCCAAGTGTGCTTGCACACACAAGGAATTTGTTTTGGTGCTGAGGCTTCCAGTGGACATATACAAATACAAATACAACAAGAAACATAATACTACAAATTATAAGAATAAAGAATAAAAATATAAAAATATAAATATATGGGAATAAAAGTATCAGATTTACAGATTATGAACATATTTACAGTGTTTTGAATATTATAAATAAATAAATCTACATAAAAGTATCACCTGAGTTGTTGGATATTGCACTAAACAGTGGGAGTATTGCACTTAAGGCGTATGCCTTGGGAGGTGTGTTAACTGTTCAGGAGGGAAATGGCCTGTGGGAAGAAACTGTTCCTGTGCCGAGATGTTCTTGTGGCCAGTGATGTGAGTCGCCGTCTTGACGGTAACAGTTCAAACAGGAGGTGTCCAGGGTGAGTGGAGTCTGTGATGATTTTACCTGCTCTCTTCCTCACTCTGGAAGAGTACAGGTCCTGGAGGGTTGGCAGGGGGGCACCGATGATCCTCTCCGCAGTCCGGACTGTCCGTTGTAGTCTCCTGATGTCTGATTTGGTAGCTGAACCAAACCAGACAGTGATGGATGTGCATAAGACATGCTCAATGACGGCTGAGTAGAACTGAATCAGCAGCTCCTGTGGCAAGTTGAACTTCCTCAGCTGGCGAAGGAAGTACAGTCTCTGCTGGGCCTTTTTCACAGTAGAATCAATGTGATTGTCCCACTTCAGGTCCTGAGAGATGGAAGTGCCCAGGAACCTGAATGACTCCACTGCTTCCACAGTGCTGTTCATGATGGTAAGTGGGGGGAGTGCTGGGCTGTTCCTCCTGAAGTCCACGATCATCTCCACTGTTTTGAGCGTGTTCAGCTCAAGGTTGATATAACTGCACCAGACAGCCAGCTGTTCAACCTCCAGTCTGTAAGCAGACTCGTCACCGTTCCGGATGAGACCGATGACAGTGGTGTCGTCGGCAAATTTCATGAGCTTGACAGAGGGGTCTTTAGAAGTTCAGTCATTAGTGTACAGGGAGAAGAGCAGTGGGGAGAGAACGCACCCTTGAGGGGCGCCAGTGCTGGTGGTGAGAGTCCTGGATGTGTGTTTCCCCAGTCTCACTCGCTGCTGCCGGTCCGTCAGGAAGCTGGAGATCCACTGACAGATCGAGGATGGTATGGAGAGCTGGGTCAGTTTGGCTGTGAGAAGGTCAGGAATGATGGTATTGAAGGCCGAACTGAAGTCCACAAAGAGGATCCTTGCATAAGTCCCTGGTCTGTCGAGATGTTGCAGGATATAATGCAGTCCCATGTTGACTGCATCATCCACAGACCTGTTTGCTCTGTAAGCAAACTGAAAGGGATCCAGCAGGGGTCCAGTGATGTCCTTCAGGTGGGCCAACACCAGTCTTTCAAACAACTTCATGACCACAGACGTGAGAGCGACAGGTCTGTAGTCATTAAGTCCAGTGATTTTGGGTTTTTTGGGGACAGGAATGATAGTGGAGAGTTTGAAGCAACAGGGAACTTCAAACTGCTCCAATGATCTATTGAAGATCTGCGTGAAGACCGGGGCCAGTTGGTCAGCGCAGGCTTTTAAACAAGCAGATGAGATGCCGTCTGGGCCTGAGGCTTTCCCAGTCTTCTGTTTTTTGAAGACTCTTCTCACGTCCTCCACACAGACCTTAAGCTCAGGTAGGATGGCAGGAGGGGGGAGTAATGGGAGTGCAGGAGGTGAGGGTGAATGTGTGAAGTGCAGATCAGACCGGGTGTGTGGTGTGAATGAGGGCTTTTCAAACCTGCAGTAAAATGAATTTAAATTGTCAGCCAGGTGTTGATTGTCCACAGATCGGGGGGATGGTGACTTGTAGTTGGTGATGTTCCTCAGGCCATTCCAGACTGATGATGGGTCGTTGGATGAAAACGGGTTTTTCAGTTTTTGAGAGTAGTTCCTTTTAGCAACTCTGATCTCCTTTGTCAATCTGTTTCTGGCCTGGTTATACAAGATTTTATCCCCACTTCCGTAAGCATCCTCTTTGGCATGACAAAGGTGTTTGAGTTTCCCAGTAAACCATGGTTTATCATTAGTAAATGATAAGAATGTCCTGGTAGGAATGCATGTATCCTCACAGAAACTTATATATGATGTTACAGTATCTGTGAGCTCATCCAGATCGTTGGTAGCAGCTTCAAAAACAGTCCAATCAGTGCAATCAAAGCAGGCCTGTAGATTCTACTCTGCTTCATTAGTCCATCTTTTTACAGTCCTTATTACAGGTTTAGCTGATTTCAGTTTCTGCCTGTAGGTCGGTATAAGATGAACCAAACAGTGATCAGAGAGCCCCAAAGCTGCTCGTGAAACGGAGTGATACGCATCTTTTATTGTGGTGTAACAGTGGTCCAGTATATTACTGTCTCTGGTGGGACATGTAACGTGCTGTCTGTATTTTGGTAGTTCACGGGAAAGATTTGCTTTGTTAAAATCCCCAAGAATGATTAAAAGAGAGTCTGGGTACCTTTGTTCCGTTTCAGCTATTTGTTCAGCCAGCTGTTTTAGCGCCGCGCTCACGCACGCGTCTGGAGGGATGTAAACATTCACGAGAATGAAAGAGGAAAATTCCCGAGGCGAGTAGAAGGGTTTACAGTTTATGAAATGTGCCATTAAATTAGGAGAGCACATCTTCTTCAGTGTTGTTACATCTGAACACCAACTTTCGCTAATGTAGAAACACAATCCACCACCTCTTGTTTTCCCCGTTAGCTCCGCGATGCGATCCGCTCGGAACAGCTGGAAGCCCGGCAGATGTATTGCGTTGTCCGGTATGGCTTCACTCAGCCAGGTTTCAGTGAAGCACAGAGCAGCAGAGTTTAAAAAATCCTTGTTAGTGCGGGTGAGGAGAAGAAGTTCATCCGTTTTGTTAGGAAGGGATCGGAGATTCGCGAGATGAATACTGGGGAGTGCAGTGCGCAGGCCGCGCTCGCGGAGTTTAACCAGCGCGCCGGCTCGCTTCCCGCGTTTGCGTCTGACCGCGCGTTTGAACAACACCGCTGCCCCTCCGATGAGAATGTCCAGCAAAACGTCCGAATAATCAAAAACTGTAGAAAAGGTTTCTGGTGTGTGTTTCCTAATGTCCAGTAGTTCGTCTTTGGTGAAACTGATAGGAAAAGAATGACTAAACGCAGAACAAACGAACAAAAACAACACAATAGCTGGAGAGCTCCACACCGAGGCAGCCGTCTGCGGCGCCATCTTGAAGATCTCATACACACACACACACACACATCTCCTGTGTGTGTGTGTGTGTGTGTGTGTGTGGTAAATGAAATCACGCGTCTGCACCATTCATTTAGAGACACGCAGGATTCATATTTAAATAGTCTTTTTGCGGTTTGAAATTCGATTTGATTTGTACTGACCTGCTTTTTATTAATTCATCAAGAAGTTGACAAATTCCGTAACATTCCGCTTTATACAGTAAATTCCGTTTTTATGACTGGATAGCTGGATTCCGCGATTCTGTCCCTGTTTTCTGCATCGCGGACATCACAGGACCCTATTATATTGAGGTGTTTTGCAACTTCAGTGTAGTAATTTATTGCTACTTCAGCAAAGTCTGCTGCTGCCTTAACTTTGAGAGACAAGACAACTGATGCGTGATCAGTGCAGCAGCTCCAGTCAGCAAGTGCTGTCGGTGTGAGTGCTAAATTTTCAGTGCCTTCAGCTTTCCGCATTGATTGGCCGGACTCCTGACCCCCAACAAATCAGATGTGCGGGACATTGCATTGGTCTAGTCTACAGAGTGGTGAGTTCCGACAGAGGTGGCTGCGTCAGAGCCAAATATAGCGCATTTCAAAATTAAATTATTTTATCGGCAAATCGGTTTTGAAAATGGCCGATACCGATAACCATAAAAATGCTCAATATCGGCGCCGATAATCGGTCGACCCCTAGTCCAGAACCATTCAACTTGCCAGCAATAGCTGTCCGGACAGATTCCAAAGGCAAGTAGCTTCTTCGTTTGTACAAGGACAGTCTGTTCAAAAAAATGTTCAGGGTACGAAGGCTCATTTTAATGTTGTGCTTCGATGCCAAGAAATCCACAATGACACTGTAACTGTGTCCATCTCTCAAGTACTTTCGAAGAAGATCATCCTCACAAACATAGACTGATGACTCTAACCATCAACAAAGGATACAATATATAATAGAAAGGGTATTATTAAGTAGCAACTTTAATTGGTAGAAACATCTGACTCAGAATTCAGTTAATAAAGGTAGACTTAACGCATACATACCACGATCAACTTCTTTAGACAAAAACTGGACATTAGAGCCACACGAGCTGCAAAAGGCTGCGTTTCCACAAAATGGACAAAACATGCCAGCCTAGAAGGACAATGGTTGAAATAACATTTCAGCTAACTATCAGAGGGTGTTCATGAAACAAAAGCAGAGCTAAATTGTCTAAATTGAAATTAGTTTATCTAACGTATATTCTGCTCGTTTCATGAATCGATACATTAAGATTATCAGGATATTAAAACGTTCAGCTAAAATATTTTGTTCATTTAAAAATCAATTACACATATTAAGATCCCATCACTTACACAGATAATCTCTTGTCGTGTCCCGATTCAACTCCTTAGGAAATATCAGCTTTTCATTGCCGACACTGCCCCCTAGTGGTTGGGATCATTTCCGTTGTGTTGTTGCTATTTCGTTGTGTTGTGGCTTGTTTCCGTTGTGTTGTGAACTTATGTTTGCTTTTTGAATTTCGTTGTGTTGTGCACTACTGGGCCACCGTAGTTCCCTCTGTGGGTGAACGAAACTTCTGGAAGATGCTGTAGCAGAATAACCTGAACAATTCCAGGATATGTTTTTTTTCATTGGTTGTTGCATTAAATCTTACCCAGATACAATAGTGCTATTTTCTGATTGGCTATTGTGTAGCCCCTTTCTTTTTTTTGTTTGGCTGATAAGTGGCAGACTCAACCAAAAACTCCAGGGGAGACGCGCTTGATTCCTGCCGGTTCCATAGTGAGAGCGGCACAACCAGAGAAATTTTGGGCGCTGCGGCATATTAAATATATTATAAATAGTTTTTCCGCGTGAGAAATACAATGTGTGCCGGGAGTGCATGACAAAAGACATAAATGAGTGGCTGTCACACTCACTGCGTGACACTTGAGAGCCCTGTATAAGCATAAGAGACTTCTTTCAAAAACATTAAAAATTTAAATTTTTTACTAACTATTTGCAAAGTATTTTAGAGAAGCCTCAAAATGAATGTTAAATTAATATTTGCTACAGTCTTCTTAGATTAGCAGAACTTCTGCTAATTGGATTTAAATAGGATATATACATTTTGCAATGCATAGTGTACATTGATTGACTTAATGTACTTCTACATTAAGAAGTCTTCTCACTAAATCTTCTTACTTGAATTGGTTATTTTAGATGGCCTGAGCCATTTGTGCTATGTCTGTGGGGAGGAAAGTGGTGATACTGACTGGTAAGTAGTTACTGCGTACTAGTTGATGTATTTTAATATTGTTCACTTGCATCTGTCACAATTCCAGCAGTGGTAACTGTGTCTGTATAGTGCCTTGCAAAATGTTATCAAGTTTTTGTTAAATTTCAGATTGCGTGTGACTGTGTCACATTGTCAGTCTGTTTTGATTTCTGTCTTTGTCTGTGTTCTGTCAATTAGTTCAGTTCTGTCCAGGGCCGGCGATTGCTATAGGCGAACTAGGCGGTTGCCTAGGGCGACAAATGTGTTGGGGGCGCGGTGTGCGGGCGCCCTCTAATGTCGCCCTTGGCCTACTTCCCATTAATCACAGAATTAGAATGACAAGCGAAACAAAAACATGTTTATTAAACATGATCATCCTAAGGCGCCCCCTCAGCCACAAGTTTAATTACTTGTCAACCTGATTATTAGATTGAATTGATGATTATTGTCGATCATTTCCTAACGGGGGGGGGGGGGGTGGGGGGTTACGTTACGTTACGTTAGGCAAGTGCTCAGCGTCTGGCGCGTTGATCGAAACCCTCTGGTGCACAGGGACGAAAACGGAGAAAGCAACAAGATAAAAAGAAAGCCCAGTATAGAGGTAAGTCTTCTCATCTCAGCCATTAAGGTGTCAAACGAAATAAATGTACTTAGTATTATGCACAGGCATGCTGGCCATCGGGACTACCGGGAGCGAATTCTTTTCCCCCAGGATGGTAGAGATTCCCGGTGGGCCGAGGAGCTTTTTTTTTTTTTTTTTTTTGTCTTAGTGGCCCATAAAACTCATACATCGGCCCATTCGTTTTGTTTTGTTTAATTGGCGGCGCTGGGTTACTTCCAAGTAACAAAATTAATTATGAAAGTTTCCTTTATTTTTCAGTGCATTTGTTTTACAATATAGCCTATGGCTATTACTGGGATTAATATTATAACTATTATTATGTAGTAGTGTAATGTAGACAGACACTGTAACTAAAAGAGGTTTGAATTTTTCTTTGTTCAATTTGCACACTGAATATAGGTTGGAGCTTTTCATTTTGAACTCTCAAAGTGCACCAGATTGATGAATTTACCATTAAAATACACAAAATTTTCTAACGAGGGGCATACCCCCGAAACCCCCTTAGCCTTGTAGCAGCCTAATAGATTAGTAATAATAGTAGTGGTGGTAGTAATTGTAATTTATATACTACAAGTTACATGGTCAGACAAAATGTATTTGTACAATGCAACTATGTAGGATGATAGAAATATCATTGAACGTTCTTTGTAGCATTTGTATGAACAATTTATTATACAGTTGAAGTCATAATTTGCTTGTTGAAGTTTTGGAGAGACTATAAGAGATTTTTTGTTTAGTTTAATAAATACTTATCATTTGTAAGTATTTTTAATCAGGGGTGGGGGGGGGTTGCAAAACTCAATCTCGCCTAGGGCAACCAAAGGGCTAGGGCCGGCCCTGCAGGGCAGCAGTACTCAATAGATTAAAATCGCTGTTATTTTTAGTATATTACGCACTGCTCTCAGGGCAGGAGAACTCAATATATTCAAAGCGCTGTTATTTTTAGTGTATTACGTGCTGCTCTCAGGGCAGGAGTACTCAATAGATTCAAATCGCTGTTATTTTAGTGTATTAGGCTACGTGCTGCTCTCAGGGCAGGAGTACTCAGATTAAAATCGCTGTTTAGTGTATTACGCGCTGCTCTCAGGGCAGGAGTACTCAATAGATTCAAATTGCTGTTATTTTAGTGTATAACGCGCTGCTCTCAGGGCAGGATTGCTCAACAGATGAAAATCACTGTTATTTTAGTGTATTACGCGCTGCTCTCAGGGCAGGAGAACTCAATATATTCAAAGCGCTGTTATTTTTAGTGTATTACGCGCTGCTGTCAGGGCAGGAGTACTCAATAGATTCAAATTCGCTGTTATTTTAGTGTATTACGCGCTGCTCTCAGGGCAGGAGTAACAGATTAATATCGCAGTTATTTTAGTGTATTACGCACTGCTCTCAGGGCAGGAGTACTCAATTATCTCAATAGATTCAAATTGCTGTTATTTTAGTTTATTACTCACTGCTCTCAGGGCAGGATTGCTCAATAGATGAAAATCACTGTTATTTTTAGAGTATTATGCGCTGCTCTCAGGGCAGAAGAACTCAATAGATTCAAAGCGCTGTTATTTTTAGTGTTTACGCGCTGCTCTCAGGGCAGGAATACTCAATAGATTCAAATCACTGTTATTTTAGTGTATTACGCACTGCTCTCAGGGCAGGAGTACTCAATATAGGTTCAAATCTATGTTATTTTAGTGTATTACGCGCTGCTCTCAGGGCAGGAGTAACAGATTCAAATCGCTGTTATTTTAGTGTATAACGCGCTGCTCTCAGGGCAGGAGTACTCAATACATTAAAATCACTGTTATTTTATTGTATTACGTACTGTTCTCAGGGCAGCAGTACTCAATAGATTAAAATCGCTCTTATTTTAGTGTATTATGCGCTGCTCTCAGGGCAGGAAATCACTGTTATTGTAGTGTCTTACATACTGTTCTCAGGGCAGCAGTACTCAATAGATTAAAATCGCTGTTATTTTAGTGTATGACGCGCTGCTCTCAGGGCAGAAGTACTCAATAGATTCAAATCGCTGTTATTTTAGTGTATTACCTACTGCTCTCAGGGCAGGAGTACTCAATAGAATCAAATCACAGTTATTTTAGTGTATTACGCGCTGCTCTCAGGGCAGTAGTACTCAATAGATTAAAATCGCTGTTATTTTAGTGTATTACGTACTGTTCTCAGGGCAGCAGTACTCAGATTAAAATCGCTCTTATTTTAGTGTATTATGCGCTGCTCTCAGGGCAGCAGTACTCAATAGATTAAAATCGCTGTTATTTTAGTGAATGACGCGCTGCTCTCAGGGCAGGAGTACTCAATAGATTCGAATCGCTGTTATTTTAGTGTATTACGTACTGCTCTCAGGGCAGGAGTACTCAATAGGTTAAAATCACTGTTATTTTAGTGTATTACATACTGTTCTCAGGGCAGCAGTACTCAATAGATTAAAATCGCTCTTATTTTAGTGTATTACGCGCTGCTCTCAGGGCAGGAGTACTCAATAGAATCAAATCACAGTTATTTTAGTGTATTACGCGCTGCTCTCAGGGCAGGAGTACTCAATAGATTAAAATCGCTGTTTTTTTGTGTATGACGCGCTGCTCTCAGGGCAGGAGTACTCAATAGATTCAAATCGCTGTTATTTTAGTGTATTACATGCTGTTCTCAATAGAATCAAATCACAGTTATTTTAGTGTATTACGCGCTGCTCTCAGGGCAGGAGTACTCAATAGATTAAAATCGCTGTTTTTTTGTGTATGACGCGCTGCTCTCAGGGCAGGAGTACTCAATAGAATCAAATCACAGTTATTTTAGTGTATTACGCGCTGCTCTCAGAGCAGGAGTACTCAATGGATTCAAATCGCTGTTATTTTAGTTTATTACGTGCTGCTCTCAGGGCAGGAGTACTCAATAGATTCAAATCTATGTTATTTTAGTGTATGACGCGCTGCTCTCAGGGCAGGAGTACTCAACAGATTCAAATCACTGTTATTGTATTGTATTACGCGCTGCTCTCAGGGCAGGAGTACTCAATAGATTCAAATCTATGTTATTTTAGTGTATTACGCGCTGCTCTCAGGTCACAGTTATATTGTTACATGCTTCACGTAAGTTTGGTGCGCCTGGACAGCAAAAATACACTAAAAATAACATCGATTTGAACCTATATTGACTACTCCTAACCTGAGAGCAGTGCGTAATACACTAAAATGACAGTGATTTGAATCTATTGAGTAGGCTACTCCTGCCCTGAGAGCAGCGCGTAATACACTAAACAGCGATTTTAATCTGAGTACTCCTGCCCTGAGAGCAGCACGTAGCCTAATACACTAAAATAACAGCGATTTGAATCTATTCAGTACTCCTGCCCTGAGAGCAGCGCGTAATACACTAAAAATAACAGCGCTTTGAATATATTGAGTTCTCCTGCCCTAAGAGCAGCGCGTAATATACTAAAAATAACAGCGCTTTGAATCTATTGAGTACTCCTGCCCTGAGAGGAGTGCATAATACACTAAAATAAGAGCGATTTTAATCTATTGAGTACTCCTGCCCTGAGAGCAGTACGTAATACACTAAAATAACTGCAATTTGATTCTATTGAGTACTCCTGCTCTGAGAGGAGCACGTAATACACTAAAAATAACAGCGCTTTGAATATATTGAGTACTCCTGCCCTGAGAGCAGCGTGTAATACACTAAAATAACTGTGATTTGAATCCATTGAGCAATCCTGCCCTGAGAGCAGCGCGTAATACATTAAAATAAGAGCGATTTTAATCTATTGAGTACTCCTGCCCTGAGAGCAGCACGTAATACACTACAATAACATTGATTTGAATCTGTTGAGTACTCCTGCCCTGAGGAGAGCAGCGCGTAATAAACTAAAATAACAGCAATTTGAATCTATTGAGTACTCCTGCCCTGAGAGCAGCGCGTAATACACTAAACAGCGATTTTAATCTGAGTACTCCTGCCCTGAGAGCAGCACGTAGCCTAATACACTAAAATAACAGCGATTTGAATCTATTGAGTACTCCTGCCCTGAGAGCAGCACGTAATACACTAAAAATAACAGCGCTTTGAATATATTGAGTTCTCCTGCCCTGAGAGCAGTGCGTAATATACTAAAAATAACAGCGCTTTGAATCTATTGAGTAGTCCTGCCCTGAGAGGAGTGCATAATACACTAAAATAAGAGCGATTTTAATCTATTGACTACTCCTGCCCTGAGAGCAGCGCGTAATACACTAAAATAAGAGCAATTTTAATCTATTGAGTACTCCTGCCCTGAGAGCAGCGCGTAATACACTAAAATAACAGCGATTTGAATCCATTGAGTACTCCTGCCCTGAGAGCAGCGCGTAATAGACTAAAATAACGTAGATTTGAACCTATATTGAGTACTCCTGCCCTGAGAGCAGCGCGTAATACACTAAAATAACTGCGATTTGATTCTATTGAGTACTCCTGCCCTGAGAGCAGCGTGTAATACACTAGAATAACTGTGATTTGAATCCACTGAGCAATCCTGCCAGGGATGGAAATTAACTTTTTTGTCCACCTGCCACTGTGGCTGGTGGATTTCAAAATCTACCAGCCACTCAACGTTTTTACCAGCCACTTTCTTGTTTTTAACTGACAATGTGTTCTGCATGTGAAAATTAATACTACAAGATCTACAATACTTAAGCCGTTTATTTCATAGGGTCTCAAGTCTCAAGGAAATACTGACTAATAGTTCTCTTATTGGCATCTTCTGAAGCGTGTTGACGACATACTGAACAGAACATTGTCAGACTTGTCTCGTCGTAAACTAACCAATCGTGGGACTCCCCATTGTCTGCTTTTCTCCATTGTTCTTTAAAAAAATGTTTTTTGACCTTCGCCTCTTTGTCCACTGTCTCCTGAGATATTTTCTCTGCAGACCTCTTAACACCTACGATGTAACGCCACATTTTTTTGAAGGTGTGCCTCCTCTAAAAGTGTCCTGGTGAAACGGCATGCTACTTTTATTTACCCGCCACGGTGGCTGGTAGGTGAAGCAAGTTTACCAGCCACAACACAAAATCACCCGCATTTGGCTGGTGCTAATTTCCATCCCTGAATCCTGCCCTGAGAGCAGCGCGTAATACACTAAAATAAGAGCAATTTTAATCTATTGAGTACTCCTGCCCTGAGAGCAGCACGTAATAAACTAAAATAACAGCAATTTGAATCTATTGAGATAATTGAGTACTCCTGCCCTGAGAGCAGCGCGTAGTACACTAAAATAACAGCAAATTTGAATCTGTTGAGTACTCCTACCCTGACAGCAGCGCGTAATACACTAAAAATAACAGCGCTTTGAATATATTGAGTTCTCCTGCCCTGAGAGCAGCGCGTAATACACTAAAAATAACAGCGCTTTGAATATATTGAGTACTCCTGCCCTGAGAGCAGCGCGTAATACACTAAAATAACAGTGATTTTCATCTATTGAGCAATCCTGCCCTGAGAGCAGCGCGTTATACACTAAAATAACAGCGATTTGAATCTGTTAAAAAAAAAGAGAATTATTTAGTGTTAAACTAGTTAACACTAGTCTGCGACACCGGAGTAAGAAACACCGGAGCTCATCGCGTCCACTAGTCGCTTGTGTTTACACCAACCGCGACGCGGCGTTTCAGAAGCATCCCAGAAGCGGTTCTCTGCACCGCTTCACTAAAGATAGGTGCTAACGTAAGTCTATTTTCAACGGACGCCGCGTCCAAGCCGCACCGTAAATACAAAATAACAGTAAATAAACACTGTAATTTTTTTAAATAAACAGCCTGTAAGGACTCCCAATTGTATTGCACACCAATATATCCTTGGTAGAAACTATAGACTAAGGTAGAAACCCAAAAATCAAGAAAAATCACATCGGACAGGCAAATCACATGGTCTCGCGCATCCATTCGCGTTGCTTCTGAAATGCTCCTGGTGTGAGTTGGCACCGCGTGGAGGACAGAATAAAATCTTGTCGGAGCCGTAATGCACTGCAGACGTGTGCAGTGTAGAAAAGGGGTAAAGTAGAGAACAGTTCAGACGGTTCTCGTTTATAGTTATCTTATTCTTAAGTGTTTAGAAAAACCCTGCACGAACGCTCAGTCACATAATCATCATTCAGATCACCGCTAGGGGGGCTTGAGATTATCATAGGGGGGGCTAAGCCCCCCCAAGCCCCCCCTTGACGCCGGGCCTGTGGTCAACTGATTAACAGTTGAATCAAAATGCATACAACACGATATTTAGACGATGATTATTAGTTCTGTACATTTTAATGTTCGCAGATTATCTTAATAAACGTTAAAAGATGATGAATTTTAACAAAATATAGGAACATCACTTACCTTTCAATAAAAGCTTTCTCCCACGAACATCTGTTTGTCTTGTATTCCGGACGCATTCCTCCGCACGTTCAAACATCTTGACCCCGCCTTTGCTTCAGTTTCATTGGTTGAATCTGTAAACCAATAATTTTCCTTTCTGCCCTCAGAACATGTTTGAGTCAGTAAAACTCCTATCTGCATTTGGGTGTTATTTATTGATAACCAAAAGCGACTCATATTTTTACTGAGATCAAATAAACTTTTTTTTACTTTGTTACTAAGCCTGTTTTACCAGTCTTGTTCAAGGGGTGGCGTAGTTAGTACTGCCATAGACTTGCAGGGGGGCCACACATAGATGTCACCTAATTTATTGTTTTCTATATCCTCTTTATTTTTTGTGCAGCTCTGGTGCTTTTGAGTGACGATTCCTCATTTGTCCTTTTGCCTTTCAATTAAAAGGTTTTGTTATGGGTGTGCTTTGTTGTTCATTTGTCTTAAAAGTATCATAAGATTGGTTTGTCAGCGGTGCATTTAGCTCTTCATTAGTGCTGTTGATATCAGTCAACATTTTTAATCATCAGCAAATCAGGCATACAAGAAGACATCAAAAGATATTTAAAATTATTTATAAAAAAAAAATAAAGCCCTATTCCAAAAGGATATATTAGTGCTTGCTCCACACTTTAGTTGAGGTTGAACGAATAATTGATAAAACAATACATTGCAATATGGTTTCGGTAACACTTTACGGTAAGGGTACATGAATTATCATGAATTCAGGTATAAATTCATGAATGAATTAGGCATTAATATCTCATGAATCATCAGGAACTAACACGAGTTCAACATTTTTCATTCATGACTTCATGGATGAACAACACCTTAATTAAAACATTAACTAAGATGAGTACATCATCATGAATTATGATTTATTACGCATGATCATGATGTTTTCTTTGTTCACAAAAAAATGTGTCTTTACTATCCATTGTGGATAAAGCTACAGTTATGGTACATGAATCATCATGAACTCATGCATAAAAAAAGCAATAATTCATGCATGCAAGACTACTCTTCGAATTATTAATACAAAAATCCACATTACCTCATGCATGCATACAGGCTAGAACAGTAGGCTATATCAATTAATGTGAGAACTGTTTTTCTGAATTATGATCTGAGTTTCCAAGCATGTTCATGTCTTCTTCATAGCCTGTAAATGGACAGACCCCAAAATTGGCCAATAACAGCAAATAGCACACAAATTCTGTTAACATTCAAATACAGTCATCATTAACTAAGCATAATCTTTTAACGACTTCATTATGTGTGTGGCCCCTCAACTAAAGTGATGATTTGGTCTTTTGAAACACTGATGAACAATGTGTTTTCATTATGATCTGAGTTACCCAGCATGTTCATGTCTTCATAATAGCCTGCAGGTAAATGCAGACCCCAAAATAGACCAATCCCAGCTCATAGCAAATCAATTCTGTTGACATTCAAATACAGTAGTCATTATCAACTAAGCATTATCTTTTAATGACTTCATCATGTGTGTGGCCCCTCAACTAAAGTGATGACTTGGTCTTTTAAAACAGTGATGAACAATGTGTTTTCATTATGATCCGAGTTATCTAGCATGTTCATGTCTCTTCCCAAGTATTGCTGTTGATTTAACTGGTATACTGTTTCAGAATAAACAGCATGGTCTCATTGTTAATACGTAGGTATTAATACGTTATTTTCAAAGATAGAAAACGTACTTTTTTGTACGTTTGGATAGATGCTGAAACGTATAATATGGACATATCTGCAACATTTAAACGTAACATTATTACGATTTTACAGCTACAAAACGTTATTTACGTATATTCCATATCATAAAGATATCTGTATAATTTCCCTTTTACCATGCATTTTATAGATAAATGTAATTTCCCTTAACCCTATTCCCAAACCTAAACATACCCATTTTATACAGAATATAAAAAGGATAAAACGTAATGGACAGAGATGTGTAGAGAAATGGCAGTTTTATTAACAATATAGCATTAAAATATATTTTGAGCCACTAATCCTACCCATAACCATTCCTTAAAACTACGTAACGTTAGACTACAATTATGAAGAAAAACATAACAGACAGACAAGTATAATCACAATAATTTATTTATTTATTGTGAAAATGTCAAAACCGGTACCAAAAGTCGTTCACATGATGATGTGTTGGAGTCGCAGTCCTCTCTGGCAGTATTATAATTTTGTATGAGGTACAGAGCAGATTTAAGTTATTTAAATTAATAATCCATGAAAATGTTAATCCGGCTTCGGTTCGCTCTGTGAAGGCGCGCGCGCTTTTCCATTTCAAATGTACTAGTACACCGTCACCGACTGAAACACGGCATGTCGCAATCTGTGACGAAGCAGGGAAGAGCCAATGAGCGTTTGATATCACTGCCGTAAAACATGACGTAACGCTTCTTGAGGGCGCAATTTTTAAATTTGAATTCATCACCGGCGCGGGATTTGACGTTTACGGTCGCTGCTGAGAAATGGAGATGAAGATCACTGGATAAAAGGCTGAATTTGGATCTGTTTCTTGCAAACAACGTATGGATTCTAAAGATTTGGATTACATCAAACTAATAAAATTGATGTCTTTTGTGAATTTATGTTGTGTTTTATAGGAGAAAACGCTTTTTGTGTCTCACAGTACATAAAAATGGTTAAACGAGTAAAGAAGGTATTTTTAAGGTTTTAAAGTGTTGGCCTATTCTTGTTTAACACCATGCAGGCAAAATGAGCAAAATGTTCATATTTATGAGTATTATATTAATAAATGCGACTGAAAACTTAATTGATAAGACAGTTGAATGCAATAGAGTCGTTTCTGCGTGTATAAAACGTAAATAAATGTACGTATGATAGAACTAACTTACACTTTACGTAAAAATACACACGTATTCTCATGAGATCAAAGCAGTAAAGTTAAGATCAAAGTCCATTTGTGTCCACAGTACATTGTTTGCAAAGGCTTGAACGTTCATGTTCATATTCATGTCATTTCACATCAGTGTTTCAAAGGACCAAGTCATCACTTTAGTTGAGGGGCCACACACATGATGAAGTCATTAAAAGATAATGCTTAGTTGATAATGACTACTGTATGTCAACAGAATTGATTTGCTATGAGCTGGGATTGGTATATTTTGGGGTCTGCATTTACCTGCAGGCTATTATGAAGACATGAACATGCTGGGTAACTCGAGATATATCCAGCTGCAGACCCGCAGCACCACCAGTTTCAGAACCCCAGCGCCAGAACCGGAAGTGAGGGAGGGGCGGAATTATTATTATTGCATTGTAGTTATTTTTGCAAGAATGTAAGAACAAAATTGGCCTGAGAGTGAGTTCCTCATTTGATACATTGTAAGTTAAATTTATACAGGATTGTTGTGATAAAATGGGCCTAGGGGTGAATTGGTAATTTGTTGCATATATTTTTATTGTTACTTTTAAAACAATGCCTAATTTTCTCTCTCTTTTTTAGATTTTTGACATTATTATTTTAGATAAAGAAAAATGCATGCTGGACGTTCTTGTGAAATAAAGTATATTATATATAAAATGCCCATACGTTTTTTTTGTTTTGTTTTTTTAATTAAACAATCAAAACCAGGCATTACAAATTCATATTCATACATACCTTCAATATCAAAACAATTTAAAAATTTTGTAAACACAATAAATAAATAAATAAATAGAACATAAAATATCACAGAGGTCTAATCAGTTATCAAATTGTGTATAATTTTGAAAACCTCCAAGGCTTGATTTGTTTTTATATCTTTCAAAGCTTTCTTATACAGAGTTAACTCCTTCATAAAAACAAAAAAAAGGTCTTACATTCATAAATCCACATAAACTGCTTAGCTAAAATAATTAAACTGTTATACATTAAAATACCCATAAGTTTCAAGCATTATTTTTCACCATCATCAGGAAGTAACTCTCATAATACAATGAAACGGATCACTATATACAATTATATTACACAAAATCACTGTTTTAAAATGCTTATTGTACTGTTCCTTGATGTATCATTATAAAATATAAAGTTTGACGTTTCGTGTGTAATAAAAGCATGCCGTTTCGTGTCTAAGCAAATTACGTTTCAAAACGTTAGGTGGCGTTACTCGGTTTACTGTGCGTTCACACCGGACGCGAATAGCGCGTCAAATTCGCGTCTACCGCGTCTAGTTTGACGCTTGACCACTTTGTGTTAATTCGCGTGTCAAGAGTGAAACTGACGCGCGTAAAAACAAAAGTTTGAAGCGAAATTTACGCGCGTTACGCGCGTCAGAATCGAAACCCGTTGGCGGCCATCTTTTTTATGCTGATCGAGCATTCATCGGGAGAGTCACCGCTCTGTATTTGCTCTGGAGAGCAGAACGGCAGCGTAGGGGTAATCGTCGCCGTATTTGTGTCCACCAGACCCTTCGAAGGCGAACCCAGTGTGGCGAGTTTCACCATTGGCTCGCTCCAGGAGCTGCGCCTGGATGACGGCGGCTTTCAGCGGTACTTCCACCTGTCCCGCGCCCAGCTTGATGACCTCTTGTCCCGCATTGGAGCGAGGATCACCCTCGCCCTCATCCACCTAATCTGTCATTTATTTTTGTTTTGATGATAAATGGAGCCAGCCTCCAAAAGTGATTAATCTGTCCTGTGATTTTTCTCTCTCTCTCACACAACACTGTCCAGACACGAACTTATGCAGTATGTTGGTTGTCTTTACATTATAATAATATTTCATATAATCTGGAATAAATATGGATATGGAATAAATAGCATTCAATACAAAATGAATGTCTCATATATTGAAATCAAGTTTTATGTGATAAAATATTTGCTTTGTTGTGCATTAGAACCACAGTCATATTACAAAATAATTTATTGAAGCATCCAGATACTTCACCACGTGACAGCAGCAAGCAGCTAGGCTCCTGATTGGTTAACGCGGCGCGAATTGACGCAGAAGTTCAGATTTTTCAACTCAGGCGGCAGACGCGAATTCGCGTCAAACGCGTGAATGCACAAATAGCCCTAACTAAATCATTCGCGCGTAACGCGCTTAACGCGCCAGACGCTTAATTCGCGCAAACTTGACGCGCGCATGAGGCGAATTCGCGTCTACCGCGCCGCGCTCTACGCCTCATTCGCGCCGCAGGAATTTTTTACGCGCGTAACGCGTCTTTGCATTGACTTAACATTGAAATCACTCGCGCCTGACGCGCTATTCGCGTCCGGTGTGAACGCACCATTAGAATGTAAGCTCCGCCCCTCACTTCCGGTCCTGGCGCTGGTGTTAGAACCTAAGCTCCGCCCCTTACTTCCGGTTCTGGCGCTGGGGTTCTGAAACTGGTGGTGCTGCGGGTCTGCAGCTGGATACTATAGGGTAACTCAGATCATAATGAAAACACATTGTTCATCAGTGTTTCAAAAGACCAAGTCATCACTTTAGTTGAAGGGCCACACACATGATAAAGTCATTAAAAGATTATGCTTAGTTAATGATGACTGTATTTGAATGTTAACAGAATTTGTGTGCTATTGGCCAATTTTGGGGTCTGTCCATTTACAGGCTATGAAGAAGACATGAACATGCTTGGAAACTCAGATCATAATTCAGAAAAACAGTTCTCACATTAATTGATATAGCCTACTGTTCTAGCCTGTATGCATGCATGAGGTAATGTGGATTTTTGTATTAATAATTCGAAGAGTAGTCTTGCATGCATGAATTATTGCTTTTTTTATGCATGAGTTCATGATGATTCATGTACCATAACTGTAGCTTTATCCACAATGGATAGTAAAGACACATTTTTGTGAACAAAGAAAACATCATGATCATGCGTAATAAATCATAATTCATGATGATGTACTCATCTTAGTTAATGTTTTAATTAAGGTGTTGTTCATCCATGAAGTCATGAATGAAAAACGTTGAACTCGTGTTAGTTCCTGATGATTCATGAGATATTAATGCGTGAATTAATGCCTAATTGATTCATGAATTTATACCTGAATTCATGATAATTCATGTACCCTTACCGTAAAGTGTTACCATGGTTTCTTGCAATACATTATCAGTACCCTGGCACTAATGCAGGCTGCAGCTTGCTTTACTGTATACTGTATATTGTTTCCATACACACAAAAGATAACATATTTAACTTTTTACGAGTTAATCATCTCAGCTTAAGTGTAAAAAAATATATATTTTTTTAAATGAAAATAGAGCAGTGCTGCGTTAATGACATCATGTGTCGGTAAGGACACAATGTTAAAATCTAGGGTTAAAAAATGGCATGTTTATATATATACTAATATATATATATATATATACTAATATATACTTCAGTACTAATAATATACCGAAAATTTGTAATTTAATATACAGTAAACCTTGAATTTGTCTCTTCCGCAACACAAGGTCTTTACCACAACACCTAAATATACTGCGGTAAAGACATGTTGCGGAAATGACATTTTTGCTAATATTTTAGCTAATTGGCAGCTAGCAAGGCCTACCAAATTAGTTTTGACTCTTAGCATCTTAATATACATAAAATATACAGTAATACACATTTATTTTTAAGGCGAGACATGGCAGGCAAAAACATTGTTTTTTTTCCACTGGTCAATTTTGAGATTTTGGGATATTTGTCTTCAATAACATGTCTTCTTTCAGACTTCTTGTGTAAAAAAGTCCGAAATACACATTTAGGTCTTTATTTTACTACACTTTGTCTGTTTGCATCTGTAGATTTCTCATAAATTCATCAAAAGTTGTCGTTATAAATCATCCCTCTGCTCCGCGATCGCGATCTGCACCCTGTCATCACACACACCGTTAGAAAGCTCTCTCTCTCCTGAACAAGACTGCCGGATCCAAATATGGTAATTTCCTTTTTATCAGAAACCCATCATGAAAGTAAAAGGGGGGATTTTACTCTAAATGCGCAATCTCATTGGCTGATGCTAAATCTTTAAAGCCCGTTTTCTCAAAATGACTTCTCTCATACTCCAAGTCCGAAATCTCTACTTCAGTAGCACCTATATACACCAAACTTTCCAGTCTTGTACCTAGTTATATTATGAAGACATTTGCAGAGGGATTTGTAAATATATTATTCCTAGCCTGATTTATATAACATTTTATTCCAAAAAACATGGTGAAAATCATTTTTTTAAGGCTATTGGCAGTATATTCTGATTTACAGGATAACAAAAGTAGATATCCATAAATCCCTCTGTAATTTTTTCCCCATCTAATATGTGAACACAATGAAAAAATAATTTTGAACCTGGCTTTATCCAATACTCAGATTTCGTTTTTTAAAATATATGCAAATGTGCGCATATTGAATTAGATAATGCCTCATTTGCATATTTAAACATTAAATTACAGAAAACTTGTAATACATTTTTTTCTCACCTTAATGTAGGTAATAAACTGGCTAAGTTTCATCTGCTAGTTAAAAAACATTACACTATTCACCTGTAGTGTCTCGCCTTAAAATGTAGTTCAAAATACACAATTATTAAGCTGAATGGTAAGGATGCACAATAAATACTAGAGCAGAAAAGATGATGTTTACCTTATTTTTTTGGTATCTTGTGAGTGAAGTAGTGTGGTTGTCTTTGTTTTATTGTTTTTGTTGTCTTTAGTCAAATAATTGTGAACCACAAACCGAGCCTTCGTTTTAAAGGGCGATTTCCAAATATATGTTATTTATTTGTTATAATATGGGTATTTTATGTCACCCGTCTTATTAGTTTGATTATAGTATACGCAATTTTTTTTTAATTATTGTACTATTTTATTGTTGTTTTTTAATTAACAATATATCATAACAACTTGTAAAGATCAAAATCTACAGAAGAGATTAACAAATAACACTGGTGTTGTCATAAGTTAACTAATCAATGGGAAAATTTCCTCACCGGCACAACCCTATTCTTAATGTTGGCTACATGTTACAGATTTAATGTTGAGCACATAATGTTAAAGGCTTCTTAAATTCCATTACACTCGGTTGAAGAGTCAAGAAGGATGTGTTAATTTACAGTGATTTCAATCTGTCCTTAGTTGGTGACCCAGTGTAATTATAATACAGCACAAATAAAAACAAACACGTAATATGTATGCGGCAAAACACATCTGCTTTTCCTCTTTACAGTGTGATGAAAATAAACTTTTCTTAAAGCCTGTTGTACATCACCACAGATTTATTGGCACCCTCCGTTACTGTAATAGACAATTGTCCTGCAAAATGAGGTTTTTGAAAGAAAAACATTGCGAGCAAATGTCGAATTGTTTTTTTTTTTATTTAAACCAACGATGTAAGAGGCTTTAGGCTGTCTGGTGAACTCTGACAAACTCTGGCGAGTTTGGTATTTCGTTCCCACTGCATCTTAGCTACACAGCGTTGAGTGAACCTATGAAAGAGAACGTCTCTAGATAGTGATGTAACCTATGTTCTCTGAAAAGGGAACGAGACGCTGCTTTCGCTGCCAAGCTCCTCGAGCTGCCGACGAGCTTCTTTTTTCGGCAGAGAGATCTGAGGAGCAGATGATGGCGCGCGCGAGCGTCGAGGCGGCGCCAGCGCCATCACCAGCCAACGGATTGGCGTGATTCTATATGGGCTTCAGACAATCGGCACAGACAGGGCGTTCTGACGCGTAATTTTACACTGATGCCCGCATATTAGTTAAAATCTCCCGGAATCAAGAGCGAGCGAGCGAGCAAGAGCGCGAATGCGAGACAGAAGAGACTGTGCTCCAAGCCGTATAGCGCGCGCACGGCGGAGAGGGAGAGAGCGAGAGACCTTGCGTGCGTGTGTGTGTGTGTGTGTGTGCACACGTGTGTGCCTCATGAAGCGCATGTAAGACAGAGAGTCAGGCACCGAAATTTTCGTTCTAATTCGGTCTGGTTACTACCATTTACGTCGGAACCGGTTCCCTATTGGCACCGCGTTTCGGTACCCAACCCTAGTCAGCAATGTGCTCAAGTGATAACTTCTGTTTCCATAGAAACTAGACTTGTTTGTGTTAGATAAAATTTCATAATAAAAGCTTTTTTTCATTGTTGCGGTAAGGACTCAAAAGTGTGGGACAGGCACATTTAGTTAAAAAAAAATCATAAAAATGATCAGTAAATAATATAAAGAATTTTAAGATGCTGTAAATGAACCTGTATATTAAACAATTCCATTTGAAATAATGTCAAATTGTAATTAAATTAGCTTATTTTATGTATCTCAACATTGAGACCACAGGTGTGGGACATTAAAACTAGTGCCTTCCCATTCTGTAAGAGGCCAGCATTCAGTGACTCTACAAGTGTACGCAAGTAGCCGAATCTATTGTCAGTCAGGCTCGTTGGTCTAGGGGTATGATTCTCGCTTCGGGTGCGAGAGGGCCCGGGTTCAAATCCTGGACGAGCCCAGCAGTTTCAGAACAAGCTGCCAGTCAGATGACAAGCGTTTATTTCCTGCACAGAACGTACTCTGAATCAGTACCTCTGTCCATCTCTAAAATCATATCGGATCCCAATGGTCGGTTTATTATTATTACAGGTAAAATTTTTGGCATTTCTCTGACGCTAGCTAATGTTTACGGCCCAAACTGGGATAATGAGGATTTCTATAAAAAATTTCTTTTTTCAATTCCTGATATAGTGTCTAGTCACCTTATTCTCGGTGGAGACTTTAATTGCTGTCTGGACCCCTCACTCGATCGCTCATCCACTAAGCCCATCTCTCCATCTAAATCATCTAAAGTTGTTCAACTGTTTATGGAGAAGTATGCTGTCTCGGATGTATGGCGCTTCTTCAATCCCAGTGATAAGCAGTTTTCTTTTTTTTCTCCTGTACATGGTACTTTTTTCGAATTGACCTCTTTCTCATTGACAACAAGCTGCTTTCTTCTGTTAACAATTGTTTGTACAGTCCTATAGTTATTTCAGATCACGCTACTATCATAGTTGATGTCTCATTTCCTGGTGTGTCCTTCATGCGATCCCCATGGCGTTTTAACTCGTTTCTTCTTACTGACCCGGATTTCATAAAAAACATTGATGGTCGCATTGATCTTTTCATTTCCACTAATGTTAATTCAGATGTGTCAGCGTCAACAATTTGGGAGGCATGCAAAGCTTATTTACGTGGAGAGATAATTTCTTTCTCTGCCTTTCGGAAAAAAAAACACTGTTGAAAGGAGTATCTCTATCTCTAGGGAATTGGCTGACCTGCAGTCCAGATGCGAGGATGCACCTGAACCCGAACTTATAAAAGAATTGCTTACTAAAAAGTCTGAATTTGATATATTGGCTTCCAACGGCGCAATAGAAGCATTACTTAAGTCTCGTCACAGCTATTATGAATCTGGTGATAAGCCAGGCAAAATATTGGCTCACCAAATTCGACAATCTGCCTCGGCTCAACATATCTTAAAAATGAATACTGTCAATGGCACAACTATTAACCCTCAAACTATTAATGACCAATTCAGGAATTTTTATGCTTTGTTATACACTTCTGAGTGTTCATCTGATGAGGCTCAGTTGGATAGTTTCCTTAGGCCCTTAAACATTCCTTCCATTGACCCTGAGACATCTTCTAGGATGGATGAGCTTTTTACGGTAGATGATATTAAAGATGCGTTACACTCCATGCAGAATGGGAAATGTCCGGGGCCTGATGGTTTTCCTATTGAATTTTTTAAAGCATTTACAGATAAACTTTCCCCACTACTGCTAAATATGTTTAACGAATCTTTACAATGCGGCATACTCCCTCCTACTTTAAGACAGGCCACCATTTCACTTTTATTGAAGAAAGGCAAGGATCCCCTTCTCTGTAGTAACTATCGCCCTATTTCTTTATTATGTGCGGATGTTAAAATATTAGCTAAAATGCTGGCAAGGCGTCTAGAGGCTGTTTTGCCTTCAATCATTTCTACAGACCAAACAGGGTTTGTCAAGGGAAGGCACTCTTTTCACAATGTCAGGCGTCTATTTGACATATTGTACTCTCCCTCAACTTCTACCACCCCTGAGTTGGTTATTTCGATGGATGCAGAGAAGGCATTTGATCGTGTGGAGTGGCCTTATTTGTTCCATACATTAAAAAAGTTTGGATTTGGCTGTAAACTTCTTTATGCTTCTCCTTTGGCCCGTGTCCGCACAAACAATGATTACTCAGATTATTTTCCCCTTGGACGTGGTACTCGGCAGGGCTGTCCCCTTTCCCCCTTATTGTTCGCCATCGCTATTGAACCATTGGCAGTGGCCCTTAGATCTAGTCAAATGATGGGCATTATAAGAGGGGGCGCTGTGCACAAACTGTCTTTATATGCTGACGACCTTTTACTTTTCGTCTCTGAGCCAGACAGATCTATACCCCACGTTTTAGATCTACTGAAAGTATTTGGGCAGGTTTCGGGGTATAAACTGAATCTTCATAAGAGTGAACTCTAGCCTATAAATTCAACAGCCATAGCTTACCCTCTTTCAAAATTTCTATTTAAGACATCATTAAATCAATTCAACTATTTGGGCATCTGCGTAACTAAGAACTACTCTGACCTGTTTAACTGTAATTTCTCTCCTCTGTTGGATCGTTTGACCGACGATCTTCATCGTTGGTCTCTATTGCCTCTTTCTCTTGCGGGTAGGATAAATTGTATAAAAATGAATGTACTGCCTAAATTTCTGTATCTTTTTCAATGCATACCGGTTTTTATTCCAAAACGTTTCTTTCACTCTTTAGATTGCACTATTTCTCAATTTATTTGGAATGGAAAAACTCCAAGAATACAGAAAGGCATTTTACAAAAAACTAAGGAGCTGGGGGGTTTAGCACTACCTAACTTCTTGTTTTATTACTGGGCTGCAAATGTTCGTAATATGTTAATCTGGTGCTGTTCCAGCGGTCAGCCTCCACCCAGGTTAAGGATCGAGGAGGCTGCTTGTGGCAGTACTTCGCTTACGTCTCTTTTGTGTCTTCCTCTCTCGTTATCACCTTTAACCTTCTCCAGTAATGTTATAGTTAAAAATTGTCTTAAGATCTGGCGTCAACTCAGGCGGCATTTTACTTTACAGTCAACACCTCTTCTATGCCCTGTACATTCTAACCCCCTCTTTCCTCCCTCTCTTTTGTTGATAAGGCTTTTGCGGCCTGGGTGGACCACGGGATCATTTCCATTAAACATCTTTACATTGACGGAACATTTGCTTCTTTTGAACATTTGACTCAAGTTTTTAACTTACCAAGGTTCCACTTTTTCAGATACTTGCAAGTCCGTGACTTTGTCCGTAAGCATTTTCTGGGATTCCTTTCGATCCCACCCTCCACCATTGTCGATACCATATCAAATATCAATCCTTATCAAAGAGGGGCCATATCTACAATTTATAATACCTTTTTTACATGTTGCCCTTTGGATTCTGACAGTCTGCGGATTACCTGGGCTAGGGATCTTAATATAAAGATAGAGACAGAAACATGGCATTCGATTTTGAAACGTGTTCACACGTCATCTGTTTGTGCCCGCCACGGGGTTTTACAGTGTAAAGTGGTCCACAAGGTACATTGGTCTAAAAGTAAATTAGCCCGTATGTTCCCTGACATTGATCCAAGCTGCGACAAGTGTCATGTAGAACCGGCTAATCTAACTCACATGTTCTGGACTTGTCCTGCTTTATCTCTTTTCTGGGAGTCGGTTTTTGACTCACTTTCCGCTATTACTTCAGTCAATATCCATCCCTCTCCGCTAATCGGCTTGTTTGGAGTTTTACCTCCTAATTACTCATTGCCGTCTCATTTCGCAGAGTTGGTAGCTTTTCTTACACTGCTAGCGAGACGTTGCATTTTGATGAACTGGAAGGGTCCTCGAGTCCCTTCTCATACTCGGTGGATAAAAGATGCCTTATTTTTTGTTAAATTGGAAAAAATTAAACACTGCCTTCGTGGTTCCATGATTAAATTTTCAAGAATTTGGTTACCCTTTTTTGAGCATGTTAAATCTCTGCAACTGGACGCAGTCACAATTGACTGACTGACCACCCAACCCTTCACTTTCAGTGGTTTTTCAGTTTTCAACTGGTATTATCGTTAGCAGCACACATTATTTTCTACGTTTTGAGGTTACTCAACTTTACTTGCTGGACCTAGTTAAGGCTGACCTTGTCCTATTTCTGTATTATGACATAAAGCTCTGTTATATATTATATACTATACTAAACCTGTTAGTACTGTGAGGGATTTTGTGTTGGTGTTTTTGTATTAATGTTTTTTTTGTTTTTTTTTGTCTTTTTTTTTGTGTGGTTTTTATTATATTATTAGTTTTTATATAATTTTTTATATTGATTGTTTGTCTTTGGTGTTGTGAAAAATTCAAGAAATAAATCATATATATAAAAAAAAACAACTAGTGCCTTCCCATTCTGTAAGAGGCCAGCATTCAGTGACTCTACAAGTGTACGCAAGTGGCCGAATCTATTGTCAGTCAGGCTCGTTGGTCTAGGGGTATGATTCTCGCTTCGGGTGCGATAGGTCCCGGGTTCAAATCCTGGACGAGCCCAGCAGTTTCAGAACAAGCTGCCAGTAAGATGACAAGCGTTTATTTCCTGGACAGAACGTACTCTGAATCGCTGCCTGCCAGAGAGTACAGCTCCCTAACGACAAACGCTCTTATTAAAACTAGTGCCTGCTCATTCTGTTTGAGGCCAGCGTTCGGTGACTGTACAAGTGTACGCAAGTAGCCCCATCCAGCGTCAGGCAGGCTCGTTGGTCTAGGGGTATGATTCTCGCTTCGGGTGCGAGAGGTCCCGGGTTCAAATCCTGGACGAGCCCTCTCACCTTTAGTATGAGTTCAAGGGTTCTCTGACTCTGTATGCAATTGCATGTGATACCACAGGAATTTTTTTTTATTTTTTTAAGCTGGGTGATAAAACAAATTGTGCTCTTCTTGGTGTATGAAAGGCATTGTTTTCCCTTAGAAGTTGACGGAGAAGAAAGCTCATTCTGACGGAGAAGAAAGCTCATTCAGAAGCTCAAGCCCGCTTGAATGAGTCCAGTCAGAAGCGAGACTTGCTGAAGTTCTCTCTGGAGCAGAGACTCAGTGAGTTGCCCAAAAATCACCCGAAGGGCAATCTGATTATGGAGGAGTTAGTCATGTTGTCCTCCCCACCTCTCAGCCCCTGCCAAAGCATCATTTTTTCAACCACTTCATAGTCTGGCCATTTACTTTTCTTTATCAACCACTTCATAGTCTGGCCATTTACTGCAACCCACATAGTACTTGACGTCACGTTCTGCAGCATCAGAGGCTGATGCTTTGGCAAAATTGAACTTTTTTCGCAGGTCTGTAGATGCTGTAGTGGGATTCAAAGCATTTTAAATTGCTCTTAACTGTATTACCGTGGCTCTTTTGCAGAAACGCTAAGCACAGGTATACTTGTTGTTCTGTGGAGTTTCTTTGAACAACTTTTCATTGACTTTTTGCAGCATCGGCTTAGGCTGTTTACATTTAGAGCCCGCCATTTCTGTTCCATGTGTTTTTCTCCAATTACACTGCCATTTTGGTTATATGGACAACACAAACGTATCAATGATGTTTTTCGATGACTAGATTAATTTATAGTTCATGTCTCTTTCCCACCTGTTTTGTGTGTAGTCTGCCTCTCTGCTTTCGTACGCAAAGCCTTCTTCGTAGGTCCAGTGCAAAAGCATGAAGTGGCCTTTTCCCCTTAGGCCACTGGGCCTCTTGCGCACAGTGCTTTGTGTAATTTCAGCCTGAAAGGGCACGGGCACGGGCAGGCAAGAATGATTCACTGACAGTCTGATGCACACAAAATCCCACCACCACAGCTATCCGAAGTTTGTCCGTTCTATGACAACTCAGAAATCTTGTGGTCATTATTGCTTTGAACAAACCATCCTTGAATTTGTCGAGCCCAGTAAAGACGACCCAGGTGGGACTTGAACCCACAATCTCCAGCTCCGGAGGCTGATGCCTTATCCATTAGGCCACTGGGCCTTGTCTGGCATGCTTTTCCTTTGATCAGTAATATGCCTTCAAGGGGTTTCTAACGCTCAAGCAACTACACTTTCGTATCTCGACGCCAGGTCGTGTTCCGTCTTTGAGATGGGCTTCACTGAATTTGTGGCGCCCTCCCGAAAGTCTTAGTTAGAAGAGGCTCGTTGGTCTAGGCGTATGATTCTCGCTTAGGGCGCGAGAGGTCCCGGGTCCCGGACGAGCCCGGGATTTTCAGAACAAGCAGCGAGAGCAGCAAGGTTGGATCCTTCCTTTTGCAACACTGAGCCAAACTCAAAACTGTCATGTTTTTGAAACCCTTACTACTGCTTGTGTTCATCTGTACTACAACATAGCCAAGATTCAGCCAGATGACAAGCGCTTATTTCCTTGCACAATCGTACTCAGAATTGCTGCCTGCCAGGGAGTGTGGCTCCCTAACGACAAATGCTTTCTATTAAAACTAGTGCCTTCCCATTCTGTAAGAGGCCAGCATTCAGTGACTCTACAAGTGTACACAAGTAGCCGAATCTATTGTCAGGCAGGCTCGTTGGTCTAGGGGTATGATTCTCGCTTCGGGTGCGAGAGGTCCCGGGTTCAAATCCTGGACGAGCCCAGCAGTTTCAGAACATGCAGCCAGTCAGATGACAAGTGTTTATTTCCTGCACAGAACGTACTCTGAATCAGTACCTCTAAAATCATATTGGATCCCAATGGTCGATTTATTATTATTACAGGTAAAATTTTGGGCATTCTCTGACGCTAGCTAATGTTTACGGCCCAAACTGGGATAATGAGGATTTCTATAAAAAATTTCTTTTTTCAATTCCTGATATAGTGTCTAGTCACCTTATTCTCGGTGGAGACTTTAATTGCTGTCTGGACCCCTCACTCGATCGCTCATCCACTAAGCCCATCTCTCCATCTAAATCATCTAAAGTTGTTCAACTGTTTATGGAGCAGTATGCTGTCTCGGATGTATGGCGCTTCTTCAATCCCAGAGATAAGCAGTTTTCTTTTTTTTCTCCTGTACATGGTACTTTTTCTCGAATTGACCTCTTTCTCATTGACAAAAAGCTGCTTTATTCTGTTAACAATTGTTTCTACAGTCCTATAGTTATTTCAGATCACGCTACTATCATAGTTGATGTCTCATTTCCTGGTGTGTCCTTCATGCGATCCCCATGGCGTTTTAACTCGTTTCTTCTTACTGACCCGGATTTCATAAAAAACATTGATGGTCGCATTGATCTTTTCATTTCCACTAATGTTAATTCAGATGTGTCAGCGTCAACAATTTGGGAGGCATGCAAAGCTTATTTACGTGCAGAGATAATTTCTTTCTCTGCCTTTCGGAAAAAAAACACTGTTGAAAGGAGTATCTCTATCTCTAGGGAATTGGCTGACCTGCAGTCCAGATGCGAGGATGCACCTGAACCCGAACTTATAAAAGAATTGCTTACTAAAAAGTCTGAATTTGATATATTGGCTTCCGACGGCGCAATAGAAGCATTACTTAAGTCTCGTCACAGCTATTATAAATCTGGTGATAAACCAGGCAAAATATTGGCTCACCAAATTCGACAATCTGCCTCGGCTCAACATATCTTAAAAATGAATACTGTCAATGGCATTACTATTAACCCTCAAACTATTAATGACCAATTCAGGAATTTTTATGCTTTGTTATACACTTCTGAGTGTTCATCTGATGAGGCTCAGTTGGATAGTTTCCTTAGGCCCTTAAACATTCCTTCCATTGACCCTGAGACATCTTCTAGGATGGATGAGCTTTTTACGGTAGATGATATTAAAGATGCGTTACACTCCATGCAGAATGGGAAATGTCCGGGGCCTGATGGTTTTCCTATTGAATTTTTTAAAGCATTTACAGATAAACTTTCCCCACTACTGCTAAATATGTTTAACGAATCTTTACAATGCGGCATACTCCCTCCTACTTTAAGACAGGCCACCATTTCACTTTTATTGAAGAAAGGCAAGGATCCCCTTCTCTGTAGTAACTATCGCCCTATTTATTTATTATGTGCGGATGTTAAAATATGAGCTAAAATGCTGGCAAGGCGTCTAGAGGCTGTTTTGCCTTCAATCATTTCTACAGACCAAACAGGGTTTGTCAAGGGAAGGCACTCTTTTCACAATGTCAGGCGTCTATTTCACATATTGTACTCTCCCTCAACTTCTACCACCCCTGAGTTGGTTATTTCGATGGATGCAGAGAAGGCATTTGATCGTGTGGAGTGGCCTTATTTGTTCCATACATTAAAAAATTTTGGATTTGGCTGTAAACTTCTTTATGCTTCTCCTTTGGCCCGTGTCCGCACAAACAATGATTACTCAGATTATTTTCCCCTTGGACGTGGTACTCGGCAGGGCTGTCCCCTTTCCCCCTTATTGTTCGCCATCGCTATTGAACCATTGGCAGTGGCCCTTAGATCTAGTCAAATGATGGGCATTATAAGAGGGGGCGCTGTGCACAAACTGTCTTTATATGCTGACGACCTTTTACTTTTCGTCTCTGAGCCAGACAGATCTATACCCCACGTTTTAGATCTACTGAAGGTATTTGGGCAGGTTTCGGGGTATAAACTGAATCTTCATAAGAGTGAACTCTAGCCTATAAATTCAACAGCCATAGCTTACCCTCTTTCAAAATTGCCATTTAAGACATCATTAAATCAATTCAATTATTTGGGCATCTGCGTAACTAAGAACTACTCTGACCTGTTTAACTGTAATTTCTCTCCTCTGTTGGATCGTTTGACCGAAGATCTTCATCGTTGGTCTCTATTGCCTCTTTCTCTTGCGGGTAGGATAAATTGTATAAAAATTAATGTACTGCCTAAATTTCTGTATCTTTTTCAATGCATACCGGTTTTTATTCCAAAACGTTTCTTTCACTCTTTAGATTGCACTATTTCTCAATTTATTTGGAATGGAAAAACTCCAAGAATACAGAAAGGCATTTTACAAAAAACTAAGGAGCTGGGGGGTTTAGCACTACCTAACTTCTTGTTTTATTACTGGGCTGCAAATGTTCGTAATATGTTAATCTGGTGCTGTTCCAGCGGTCAGCCTCCACCCAGGTTAAGGATCGAGGAGGCTGCTTGTGGCAGTACTTCGCTTACGTCTCTTTTGTGTCTTCCTCTCTCGTTATCACCTTTAACCTTCTCCAGTAATGTTAAAGTTAAAAATTGTCTTAAGATCTGGCGTCAACTCAGGCGGCATTTTACTTTACAGTCAACACCTCTTCTATGCCCTGTACATTCTAACCCCCTCTTTCCTCCCTCTCTCGTTGATAAGGCTTTTGCGGCCTGGGTGGACCACGGGATCATTTCCATTAAACATCTTTACATTGACGGAACACCAAGGTTCCACTTTTTCAGATACTTGCAAGTCCGTGACTTTGTCCGTAAGCATTTTCTGGGATTCCTTTCGATCCCACCCTCCACCATTGTCGATACCATATCAAATATCAATCCTTATCAAAGAGGGGCCATATCTACAATTTATAATACCTTTTTTACATGTTGCCCTTTGGATTCTGACAGTCTGCGGATTACCTGGGCTAGGGATCTTAATATAAAGATAGAGACAGAAACATGGCATTCGATTTTGAAACGTGTTCACACGTCATCTGTTTGTGCTCGCCACGGGGTTTTACAGTGTAAAGTGGTCCACAAGGTACATTGGTCTAAAAGTAAATTAGCCCGTATGTTCCCTGA
The DNA here is from genome assembly GCA_026230005.1 of Gila orcuttii. NCBI lineage: Eukaryota > Metazoa > Chordata > Actinopteri > Cypriniformes > Leuciscidae > Gila > Gila orcuttii. The sequence continues at coordinate 47,295,073 of JAPDVR010000008.1, read as the reverse complement.
CATTGATCCAAGCTGCGACAAGTGTCATGTAGAACCGGCTAATCTAACTCACATGTTCTGGACTTGTCCTGCTTTATCTCTTTTCTGGGAGTCGGTTTTTGACTCACTTTCCGGTATTACTTCAGTCAATATCCATCCCTCTCCGCTAATCGGCTTGTTTGGAGTTTTACCTCCTAATTACTCATTGCCGTCTCATTTCGCAGAGTTGGTAGCTTTTCTTACACTGCTAGCGAGACGTTGCATTTTGATGAACTGGAAGGGTCCTCGAGTCCCTTCTCATACTCGGTGGATAAAGATGCCTTATTTTTTGTTAAATTGGAAAAAATTAAACACTGCCTTCATGGTTCCATGATTAAATTTTCAAGAATTTGGTTACCCTTTTTTGAGCATGTTAAATCTCTGCAACTGGACGCAGTCACAATTGACTGACTGACCACCCAACCCTGCACTTTCAGTGGTTTTTCAGTTTTCAACTGGTATTATCGTTAGCAGCACACATTATTTTCTAAGTTTTGAGGTTACTCAACTTTACTTGCTGGACCTAGTTAAGGCTGACCTTGTCCTATTTCTGTATTATGACATAAAGCTCTGTTATATATTATATACTATACTAAACCTGTTAGTACTGTGAGGGATTTTGTGTTGGTGTTTTTGTATTGATGTTTTTTTTTTTGTTTTTTTTGTCTTTTTTTGTGTGTGTTTTTTATTATATTATTAGTTTTTATATAATTTTTTATATAACCCTCTTTCAAAATTGCCATTTAAGACATCATTAAATCAATTCAACTATTTGGGCATCTGCGTAACTAAGAACTACTCTGACCTGTTTAACTGTAATTTCTCTCCTCTGTTGGATCGTTTGACCGAAGATCTTCATCGTTGGTCTCTATTGCCTCTTTCTCTTGCGGGTAGGATAAATTGTATAAAAATGAATGTACTGCCTAAATTTCTGTATCTTTTTCAATGCATACCGGTTTTTATTCCAAAACGTTTCTTTCACTCTTTAGATTGCACTATTTCTCAATTTATTTGGAATGGAAAAACTCCAAGAATACAGAAAGGCATTTTACAAAAAACTAAGGAGCTGGGGGGTTTAGCACTACCTAACTTCTTGTTTTATTACTGGGCTGCAAATGTTCGTAATATGTTAATCTGGTGCTGTTCCAGCAGTCAGCCTCCACCCAGGTTAAGGATCGAGGAGGCTGCTTGTGGCAGTACTTCGCTTACGTCTCTTTTGTGTCTTCCTCTCTCGTTATCACCTTTAACCTTCTCCAGTAATGTTATAGTTAAAAATTGTCTTAAGATCTAGCGTCAATTCAGGCGGCATTTTACTTTACAGTCAACACCTCTTCTATGCCCTGTACATTCTAACCCCCTCTTTCCTCCCTCTCTCGTTGATAAGGCTTTTGCGGCCTGGGTGGACCACGGGATCATTTCCATTAAATTGTAACCAATTTCCATTGATTGTTTGTCTTTGGTGTTGTGAAAAATTCAATAAATAAATCATATATATAAAAAAAAAAACTAGTGCCTTCCCATTCTGTAAGAGGCCAGCATTCAGTGACTCTACAAGTGTACGCAAGTAGCCGAATATATTGTCAGTCAGGCTTGTTGGTCTAGGGGTATGATTCTCGCTTTGGGTGCGAGAGGTCCCGGGTTCAAATCCCGGACGAGCCCAGCAGTTTCAGAACAAGCTGCCAGTAAGATGACAAGCGTTTATTTCCTGCACAGAATGTACTCTGAATCGCTGCCTGCCAGAGAGTACAGCTCCCTAACGACAAACGCTCTTATTAAAACTAGTGCCTGCTCATTCTGTTTGAGGCCAGCGTTCGGTGACTGTACAAGTGTATGCAAGTAGCCTCATCCAGCGTCAGGCAGGCTCGTTGGTCTAGGGGTATGATTCTCGCTTCGGGTGCGAGAGGTCCCGGGTTCGAATCCCGGACGAGCCCTCTCTCCTTTAGTATGAGTTCAAGGGTTCTCTGACTCTGTATGCAATTGCATGTGATACCACAGGATTTTTTTCTCTTTTTTTAATCTGGGTGATAAAACAAATTGTGCTCTTCTTGGTGTACGAAAGGCATTGTTTTCCCTTAGAAGTTGACGGAGAAGAAAGCTCATTCTGACGGAGAAGAAAGCTCATTCAGAAGCTCAAGCCCGCTTGAATGAGTCCAGTCAGAAGCGAGACTTGCTGAAGTTCTCTCTGGAGCAGAGACTCAGTGAGTTGCCCAAAAATCACCCGAAGGGCAATCTGATTATGGAGGAGTTAGTCATGTTGTCCTCCCCACCTCTCAGCCCCTGCCAAAGCATCATGTTTTCAACCACTTCATAGTCTGGCCATTTACTTTTCTTTATCAACCACTTCATAGTCTGGCCATTTACTGCAACCCACATAGTACTTGACGTCACGTTCTGCAGCATCAGAGGCTGATGCTTTGGCAAAATTGAACTTTTTTCGCAGGTCTGTAGATGCTGTAGTGGGATTCAAAGCATTTTAAATCGCTCTTAACTGTATTACCGTGGCTCTTTTGCAGAAACGCTAAGCACAGGTATACTTGTTGTTCTGTGGAGTTTCTTTGAACAACTTTTCATTGACTTTTTGCAGCATCGGCTTAGGCTGTTTACATTTAGAGCCCGCCATTTCTGTTCCATGTGTTTTTCTCCAATTACACTGCCATTTTGGTTATATGGACAAAACAAACGTATCAATGATGTTTTTCGATGACTAGATTAATTTATAGTTCATGTCTCTTTCCCACCTGTTTTGTGTGTAGTCTGCCTCTCTGCTTTCGTACGCAAAGCCTTCTTCGTAGGTCCAGTGCAAAAGCAAGAAGTGGCCTTTTCCCCTTAGGCCACTGGGCCTCTTGCGCACAGTGCTTTGTGTAATTTCAGCCTGAAAGGGCACGGGCACGGGCAGGCAAGAATGATTCACTGACAGTCTGATGCACACAAAATCCCACTACCACAGCTATCCGAAGTTTGTCCGTTCTATGCCAACTCAGATCTTGTGGTCATTATTGATTTGAACAAACCATCCTTGAATTTGTCGAACATCCAACTTAAACATAGCCCATTAAAGACGACCCAGGTGGGACTTGAACCCACAATCTCCAGCTCCGGAGGCTGATGCCTTATCCATTAGGCCACTGGGCCTTGTCTGGCATGCTTTTCCTTTGATCAGTAATATGCCTTCAAGGGGTTTCTAACGCTCAAGCAACTACACTTTCGTATCTCGACGCCAGGTCGTGTTCCGTCTTTGAGATGGGCTTCACTGAATTTGTGGCGCCCTCCCGAAAGTCTTAATGTAGAAGAGGCTCGTTGGTCTAGGGGTATGATTCTCGCTTTGGGTGCGAGAGGTCCCGGGTTCAAATCCCGGACGAGCCCGGGATTTTCAGAACAAGCAGCAAGGTTGGATCCTTCCTTTTGCAGCACTGAGCCAAACTCAAAACTGTCATGTTTTTGAAACCCTTACTACTGCTTGTGTTCATCTGTACTACAACATAGCCAAGATTCAGCCAGATGACAAGCGCTTATTTCCTTGCACAATCGTACTCAGAATCGCTGCCTACCAGGGAGTGTGGCTCCCTAACGACAAACGCTTTCTATTAAAACTAGTGCCTTCCCATTCTGTAAGAGGCCAGCATTCAGTGACTCTACAAGTGTACGCAAGTAGCCGATTCTATTGTCAGTCAGGCTCGTTGGTCTAGGGGTATGATTCTCGCTTTGGGTGTGAGAGGTCCCGGGTTCAAATCCCGGATGAGCCCAGCAGTTTCAGAACAAGCAGCCAGTCAGATGACAAGCGTTTATTTCCTGCACAGAACGTACTCTGAATCAGTATCTCTAAAATCATATCGGATCCCAATGGTCGATTTATTTTTATTACAGGTAAAATTTTTGCCATTTCTCTGACGCTAGCTAATGTTTACGGCCCAAACTGGGATAATGAGGATTTCTATAAAAAATTTCTTTTTTCAATTCCTGATATAGTGTCTAGTCACCTTATTCTCGGTGGAGACTTTAATTGCTGTCTGGACCCCTCACTCGATCGCTCATCCACTAAGCCCATCTCTCCATCTAAATCATCTAAAGTTGTTCAACTGTTTATGGAGCAGTATGCTGTCTCGGATGTATGGCGCTTCTTCAATCCCAGTGATATGCAGTTTTCTTTTTTTTCTCCTGTACATGGTACTTTTTCTCGAATTGACCTCTTTCTCATTGACAACAAGCTGCTTTCTTCTGTTAACAATTGTTTCTACAGTCCTATAGTTATTTCAGATCACGCTACTTTCATAGTTGATGTCTCATTTCCTGGTGTGTCCTTCATGCGATCCCCATGGCGTTTTAACTCGTTTCTTCTTACTGACCCGGATTTCATAAAAAACATTGATGGTCGCATTGATCTTTTCATTTCCACTAATGTTAATTCAGATGTGTCAGCGTCAACAATTTGGGAGGCATGCAAAGCTTATTTACGTGGAGAGATCATTTCTTTCTCTGCCTTTCGGAAAAAAAACACTGTTGAAAGGAGCATCTCTATCTCTAGGGAATTGGCTGACCTGCAGTCCCGATGCGAGGATGCACCTGAACCCGAACTTATAAAAGAATTGCTTACTAAAAAGTCTGAATTTGATATATTGGCTTCCGACGGCGCAATAGAAGCATTACTTAAGTCTCGTCACAGCTATTATGAATCTGGTGATAAGCCAGGCAAAATATTGGCTCACCAAATTCGACAATCTGCCTCGGCTCAACATATCTTAAAAATGAATACTGTCAATGGCACAACTATTAACCCTCAAACTATTAATGACCAATTCAGGAATTTTTATGCTTTGTTATACACTTCTGAGTGTTCATCTGATGAGGCTCAGTTGGATAGTTTCCTTAGGCCCTTAAACATTCCTTCCATTGACCCTGAGACATCTTCTAGGATGGATGAGCTTTTTACGGTAGATGATATTAAAGATGCGTTACACTCCATGCAGAATGGGAAATGTCCGGGGCCTGATGGTTTTCCTATTGAATTTTTTAAAGCATTTACAGATAAACTTTCCCCACTACTGCTAAATATGTTTAACGAATCTTTACAATGCGGCATACTCCCTCCTACTTTAAGACAGGCCACCATTTCACTTTTATTGAAGAAAGGCAAGGATCCCCTTCTCTGTAGTAACTATCGCCCTATTTCTTTATTATGTGCGGATGTTAAAATATTAGCTAAAATGCTGGCAAGGCGTCTAGAGGCTGTTTTGCCTTCAATCATTTCTACAGACCAAACAGGGTTTGTCAAGGGAAGGCACTCTTTTCACAATGTCAGGCGTCTATTTGACATATTGTACTCTCCCTCAACTTCTACCACCCCTGAGTTGGTTATTTCGATGGATGCAGAGAAGGCATTTGATTGTGTGGAGTGGCCTTATTTGTTCCATACATTAAAAAAGTTTGGATTTGGCTGTAAACTTCTTTATGCGTCTCCTTTGGCCCGTGTCCGCACAAACAATGATTACTCAGATTATTTTCCCCTTGGACGTGGTACTCGGCAGGGCTGTCCCCTTTCCCCCTTATTGTTCGCCATCGCTATTG